>LR749854.1:1011683-1449801 GCA_902729485.2 Mus minutoides
GGCTCTCCTGCTTTAGCCTCCCAAAGAACTAGCTTTCCAGGAGCATGCTACCAGGCTTTGATAATTGTTTTTAAGATTCATTTAATTTTTTTGTATGTGTATGAGTGTTTTACTTGGATTGCATATCTGTGTACCACATATGTGCCTGCAGAGGCCAGAAGAGTCAGATCCCCTAGAACAGAGTCTAGATGGGAGCCTCCACGTGGGTGCTGAAAACTGATCCCAGAGCCTTGCAAGAAGCAATGTCAGCTGCTGAAACCCACCTAGATTATTATTAGGGTCCCCCCCCTCCCGGGATGGCAGTTGTTCTTGTTTGCTTGAGATGCCCTTATTCAGTTACTTGGCTGGCCTTGAAGGTGAACTATTTCTGCCTCTGCCTCTGCCTCTGCCTCTGCCTCTGCCTCTGCCTCTGCCTCTGCCTCTGCCTCTGCCTCTGCCTCTGCCTCCGTAGGATTCCCCCACACCTGGTCTAGATATTGTTTTACTTAAACAATTTGTTTATTTACATTTTTCAAGGCAGAGCCTAGCTGTGTAGCCCAAGCTGGCCTCAAAGTCACAGCCCTCCTGCTTCCCAAGTGCTGAGAGTACAGAGTACCATAGCCAGAGGATCAATTAGGTCCGAATGTGTTATTACAAGCAATCTTTGAAAAACTGAAGAGATAGCCTGGTGGGTAAGAGCAGTTTCTGCCCAAGATTGAGACACCCTGAATTGAGATCCCAGCACATATATTAAGAGCTGGGTGCGGCTGTGCACAGACCTGTAACACAGGCACTGTTTGTCTGTTTTTGGTTTTTCGAGACAGAGTTTCTCTGTATAGCCTTGGCTGTCCTGGAACTCACTTTGTAGACCAGGCTGGCCTCGAACTCAGAAATCCGCCTGCCTCTGCCTCCCAAGTGCTGGGATTAAAGGCGTGCGCCACCATGCCTGGCTTTAAAGATTTATTTATTATATGTAAGTACACTGTAGCTGTCTTCAGACACTCAGAAGAGAACATCAGATTTCATTATGGATGGTTATGAGCCACCATGTGGTTGCTGGGATTTGAACTCAGGACCTTCGGAAGAGCAGTCGGCGCTCTTAACCACTGAGCCATCTCGCCAGCCCCAATACAGGCACTGTTGAGGACAGAGACTGGAGGATATCTGGGGCTTACTGGTCACCAGCAGCCAGCCTAGCTCCAGGTTCAGGGAGAGACCATGGCCAAGTGAACAGAGCAGAGAGCAGTAGAGCAGGACATCTGTCATCCTTTGCTGACTGTGAGCTCATCTGCGTAAATAATTTGGGGGTGGTGTCCTCTGCCCCCTCTGTACACAAATAACTGCTCTAGCCTACTTTAGCTCTTGGAGAAATGACACAAAGGCCTGGTATTTTTATTAACAAGCTGCAAGCACTAATACCTGGGCAGATTGTGATCTACTCTAACCCGACTAGGCTGCTGCTACCCAGACAAATGTCCTGTTACTTTCCTTCTGGTCTTGCCCTAGTTCTCTCTGGACCATATGTGTCCTCATGGCAGCTTTCTCGTTGTGATCTCCCATACCTTCTCTTCATATTCTCTCTCTCTCTCTCTCTCACATACACACACACACATTTCCTCTTTGGGATCCCCCTGACTGGGATCCTATTCTCTTCTGCCCAGCTAATTGGCTGATCAGCTCTTTATTAACCAATCAGAGGTAATGTAAAACAATTTTTATGTAACATGAGACCAGGGATTCTTGACTATACTAACATCCAGACTGCAACCAGATATCTGGGCATAGAAATCAGCATCCGAATACACAGTGCACAAGACCATCTCCCAACACACCTGCATAGGTACTCACACGATACACACATACACTACTACACTCATACTCAGATACATATATATAAATACATACAAAATTTTTTTCAAGGGCTAAAGAGAATATATCAGTCAGTAAGTGCAAGCCTTAGATGTATGAGGATGTATGTTTGATCCTTAGAACCCATGCTAAAAAAAAAAGTGTGATGGTGCATCCCTGTGGCACTAGGGAGGCATCACATACTCAGGACATGAATATGTGTACTTGAGCGTGTGTGTGTGTGTGTGTGTGTGTGTGTGTGTGTGTGTGTGCACGGGGGGAGAGAGAGAGAGAGAGAGAGAGAGAGAGAGAAGAAAAGAATGTTAAGAGTTGTACCGGAGCTGGGCGTGGTGGCGCCTTTAATCCCAGCACTTGGGAGGCAGAGGCAGGCGGATCTCTGAGTTTGAGGCCAGCCTTGTCTACAGAGTGAGTTCCAGGACAGCCAGGGCTATGCAGAGAAACCCTGTCTCAAAAAACAAAAACAAAAACAAAAACAAACAAAAAAAAGAGTTGTACTGGAAGCAGCCATACTACCGCCTGGACTCCCGGAGTGACATTTCTGTGTATCTGCTTTATCATGTCTGTCTGTCTACTTATCCATGCCTCCAGCCAGCGGATGGCACATTTCTCTTTGTATTCAGTAGCAGTACACTGCATCCACCTTTTCATAAACTCGAATGCTCTCCTACAATAATGTCTTACACTGCCTCTTCCCATGCTGTCTCTGAATGAGGCACTTCTGTAATGCCCGCCAGTACCTGCCTTACTGTAAGTCTTTAAGGAGGGTATTTCTGTGGGGACGTTTGATAGGGGCAGTGAATACTCAACACCCATATTAGAAAGCTGACTTCTAAACCAACAAGAAGACAAAGGAATCGGCAGGTGGGAACCAAACTGCACCTGGACTGATAATAAAGCTGCTACTAGAGAAAGGAGGCTCTTCCTGCAGGGACGTGATCTTATTAATGTCCCTATATGAGAAAGAACTGGCCAGGTAGCTCTTCCCATAGCTCACACCTGAAGGAGAAGAACAGAACATATTCTTTCATTCTGTTGTGTGTATGAAGTTTTTTTTATAATGATTGGACTTTGCTGTAGTTTGAATATATCTCCCAATCTTCCTGTTGTCGCCTTGTTAGGAGGTGGGAGTGAGATGATTTGTATACGCTTGGCCCAGGGAGTGGCCCTGTTACAAGGTATGGCCCTGTTGGAGTAGGTGTGGCCTTGTTTAAGTAGGTGTGTCACTGTGGGTGTGTGCTTTAAGAACCTTATCCTAGCTGCCTGGAAGTCAGTCTTTCACTGAAGCCTTCAGATAAAGATGTAGAACTCTCAGCTCTGCCTTTATCATGCCTGCCTGGATGCTGCCATGCTCCTGCCTTGATGGCAATGGACTGAACCCCTGAGCCTGTAAGCCAGCCCCACATATATGTTGTACTTTTTAAGACTTACCTTGGTCATGGTGTCTGTTCACAGCAGTGAACCTTAACTAAGACAGGGGGCAAATGAAAATTGGCTGTGTCACGAGGGTGGAGCCTTCAGAAGTTATTGTACTAAGTCAGGAGTGAGTTAGTTATGGGAGAGTGGGCTGGTTGTAAGAACATGAGATAGCTCAGTAGTTAAGAGCTTGTACTTTGAGGAAGACTGGAACTTGCTCCCTACCACCCAAGTTCTGTGGCTCATAACCACTGGTAACTCCAGCTCCAAAATAGTCAATATTGTCTTTAGTTTCCATGAACACTGCATTCCAAAAACATGTGTGTAGGTATAAATTTTTGCAGCCTATTTTAATAAACATTCAACCTCTCCTCTAGCCCACCACCCACCAGAGGCAGTGGAAAAGAAAAGTTATTAGGACAAGGGAGAAGTAGACATGTTTAGAAATAGTTCTTTGGGGGTGAGTCCAATCTTCATTGTCAGAATATCAGCAGTTCAGTCCTGTAGCAAACACCAAATACGAATCAGCAGCTATAGACCAGTCTTCTCCGCAGGCAGACACTATGCGTGAACCAGAAGCTGCACATTAATCTTGTAGAAGCCACAAGGCTTGCCAACTAGCCCAAGGCCTCAGAAGCAGCAAGAAGCCTCAGGAACTTCACAAGAAGTTAATTCTTTAGTGAGTTTCTCTCTGGCGTCACCACTAGTAGAGGTCAGCAATAGAAATGTAAGGAGAACCAATACATGCATGTAGTTAATGAAGAATAGCAAGGCAGAGTGAAAGCAAACCAAAGCTTCCACTGCCTGTGGGTTCTGTTTATATTCCTTCATCACAAGTCCTTTCACCTGTTTGCTATAGCAAAACATCCTTCAACCGTGTGTACATGTACAAAAGCCCACACATGCAGACACACACATCAAAAATTAAATAAAATGAAAATCCAAGCCAACTGTGATTGTATACACCTGTAATCTCGTCACTCAAACTGCGGCAAGGAGATTGGGGATTAGGAATCCAACATTGTAAGACCTTGTCTCAAACAAACAAATAAACAAATGCTGGGCAGTGGTAGAGCACATCTTTACTCCCAGCTCTCAGCAAGCGGAAGCAGGTGGATCTGTGACTTCAAAACCAGCCTGGTCTACTATGAGCAAGTTCCAGAACAACCAGGGCCTGTCTGGAAAAAATATCAGGGCTGGAGAGATGGCTCAGCAGTTAAGAGCACTGACTGCTCTTCCAGAGGTCCTGAGTTCAATTCCCAGCAACCACATGGTGGCTCACAGCCATCTGTAATGGGATCCAGTGCCCTCTTCTGGTGTGTCTGAGGACAGCTACAGTGTACTCACATACATAAAATAATAAATAATTATTAAAAACAAAACAAGTCGAACATATGTAGAACAAATGTCTTCATGTGGACTGTCATATGCACCAACCAGTGGTTAAGTGACACCCGGAAGTGGTCAGGAAGCTGCAGTGGGGAATCGGGTGAGGTGAGAAAATGACCGTGTTTTAAAGCGGCACATCTTAAACGCTCCTTGAGAGATTTGCTTTGAAGGGAAGGAGGAGGTAGATGAAGCATTTCAAAACTCACCCAACTGTTGAACCAGGACTTAAGAACTGGGAGCTTGGAGCTCACTGCAGCGAAATTACGTTTTATGTCTGAAATGTTCCCTAACAAATAAGACGTTTCAAAATGTGGAAAAAAAAAAAAAAAGACAAATCCAATTCCTGTATTACCTTCTGCACATGTGTGTCCCATCATGTTCTGACATGTTTTCAGGTGTGATGACCTACCAGTAGTTGACACTGTGCCTTGGACTTCCCAAAACTGTGAGCTAACTACACTTTCCTTCTCCTCAAGCCCCGCTCCCTTTTGAGGCACGGTCTCATGACGTCATCTAGCCCAGGCTGATTGGAGATCCTCCAACCTCCTCTTTCCACGTGTGGGATTACAGAATTGCACTCCCCATACCTGGTTTACAAGTTGCTAAAGATCAAAGCCAGAGTTTTCGTACATGCTGCTCCCTCTTCCAACTGAGCTTTGGAAATTGCAGGAGCTAAGGAATCAGCCTCCAGTGTTTCTTTATAAACTACCCCAGTCTGGGCGATTCGATTATAGCAATAGAGAAGGGACTGAAATAATTTTAAATTGTTTTAAATAAAAGAGGCTTCCGCCGGGCGTGGTGGCGCACGCCTTTAATCCCAGCACTCGGGAGGCAGAGGCAGGTGGATTTCTGAGTTCGAGGCCAGCCTGGTCTACAAAGTGAGTTCCAGGACAGCCAGGGCTATACAGAGAAACCCTGTCTCGAAAAACAAAAACAAAAAAAACAAAACAAAACAAAAAAAGAGGCTTCCGGGAAACCCATTTCTGATAGACGCTCTAAGAAGTCACATCAAGATGGAGATGGCAGGTGGTTCAATTAGCCCTGGGTCTCTAGCATCCTTGGGTTACCATCTCCTGAGGGAATCATCCCAAATGGGCACCAACAGCTGACCAAAGTAAGTATGTGTCTATACCGGTGGTATGTGCTCCTGGGTGCAGTTGCATATGAAAGCCAGAAGAGGGCGATGGTTTCCCCTAAAGCTAAGGTCACAGGTCGTTCTAATCTGCCCAGTGTTGGAGACAAGACCCTAACCTCTCCAGCTCCAATCCTAGCCTTTCTGTCAGTCAGAGTCCAGTCAAGTATTTAAGTGAGAGGGAATTTAAACAGAATATTGGAGAGCCTGAGAGGCCAAAGAGGGAACAGAACAGAAACTCAGAGATTAAAGAGAATGAAGTCACAAGCTTTGCCCCTCTTCCAGCCCCCAATAGTGTCTCCTGTTGGCTGAGTCCTGAAGAAAGTCATCTCTGAAAGGAATCTGGGAGCTAATCCTCAGGGGGTAACCCTGCCTTTCTGAGGTAACTGAAGAATGTTTCTGAGAGAAGCTGTTATTATTTTCCTTAAGGTTTCTGGGAGGGGTGGGCTCTCGAATTCTGAGTCTCTACTGCCTCCAGTGAGATCTGAGGTCTTGTGAGTGCTTTATTGATTCCTTGCCATAAGCATGCTTGGCTTCTGGTCTCTGGAAGGTAATAATTGCTCAGGCCTTGGCAAGCATTCACTCAACCCTGAAGTCAGCTCTGCTTCACTGACAATTCAGAGAAAGGGGAAGCAAAGCAGAAGGGACTTCTCAATGGACGCAGATGCGTTGTCTCAGCACCTCTGAGAACTCACAGAAACGGCAAGTGCTGACCAGTGACGTCACACAGCAAAAAAAGGAGGCTCCCAGGAAATCCAGGAAGAGACTCAAAGAAGAAAGATGATGAAATAGTTTATGACAAGCCCTGGGTGTGTCATGCCCAGAAATGGCTTCACCCAGTTTTAAGGCTGCTTCCTGGAAGGCTGGGAAGCATCCTGTGGTCTTTGAGATCTCCCCATAACTGGGTTCTGGGGGAGTAGAGCTCAGGGAATTTTATGACCAAAAATGGGAACAAAAGTCTCCATCTAAATATTTCTCAGGAGGCCCAGAGTTTAACCTTGAACCAAGGTCAAATATGTTTATTTTGTAGAGATTCTTGGGGGAAAAGGATTGTGGATTGGAATGGAGCTCCTTCGGTTGCTAAATACCTTGTCTGTTTTCTGCAAGGCCCCGGCTTCAATCTTAAGCCAAACAGGAAAGTCGCCAATATTGAGGTATTCTTTCTCATGTACAAATCATGTTCTCCAAGTTGATTCTAGAAAATGCTTTTTCAATAGCATGTTGGCAATAAATCTTGGAGTCCAGAGCTGGGTACAGCACAGGTTCACTTCTTCCTTGCTGTTTGGCCTTGGACAGGGGACAACAGAACCTCCTACTCGTAAGACATAAAACCAAGACAACCAGGGCTATATAGAGAAACGCTGATTAGGAGAGGGGGGGGGGAAATCTTATGAACTACCTCATAGAATTGCATGGATTAGAAGAATTAAGCTCGCACAGGAAAGCGCATGGCCACAAGTCTGGTATGATTAATACGGAATTGTGGTTCTTTATCTTTTTTATGACGTGCGTGATTTGTATGGCACTTTGCAGAAAGCCTCTTCCCTCACACGAGTGCACTGGAGCTCTGCTGTGCGAGGTCGGTCAGGGAAACAGCATTGATTTTGCTTCTCCTATGCATTTAGCACCCTGCCAGATGCTAACAGATAGTGTTTTGTTGGTCTTACTTATTCAATAAATATTTGAGTATTTGATGCCAGGCTGTTTTAGGCACTGGAGAATCTACAGTGAATGAAATAGATTTAAAAAAAAAAAAAAGTTCTGCCTGGGGCTGGAGAGATGGCTCAGGAGGTAAAGTCATTGAGAATCTGAGCTTGGATCCCCAACACCTACCCGAAAGTCATGTATGGCAACACTCGTCTGTAACCTTAACAGACAGAAAGATAGACCCACCCCACCACCACCACCTCACCCCCAGAGCTTTTGGGCAAGCCAACATGGTTCTATCAGTGAGCTCTGGGTTCAATCTTCTCATAAAAAAATGAAATGGAAAACCAAGTGAAGAAGGCAAGGCACCTGCTGTGGACCACTTTAGTCCTATGCAAGGCGAGAGTGGAGCAGGCTCCAGACCTTTCCATTAAATGACTCCATGATGGAAGCACCACTCAGCACACAGACAGCACCGCCTGCCCAAACAAAAACAAAGACCTAATCCACCAAAGTCCACAGTTCAGGGAAAGTCTCTAAGTGGACTAGCCTGGCTTGTTAGCTTCTGTAGCTCCACTTCTGGCTAAATGTCTTTGTTAACTCAAGTATGTCAAGCCACAACTTGGTTTGTTCAGTGCCACCCTGGGGTCTCAAATACCCAGGGTGGTCACCAGCTGGCTCGTAAAGACTTTCTTGTAAGTGCAGTTCTTTGGGGGGTTCTATACCCCTTTTGCTCCCAAATAACTGCAGGGCGTTTCTACACTCTGCTCCAGCCCATTTTAGCTCCTAGATATTGGACACAGAGAGCTGGCATTTGTATTAACAAGCTGCAAACCTAAGCGGGACAGGTTCTTTACTATTCTAGACCAACTAGGGTATTAATACTCAGATAAATGAGCCAGGCGTGGTGGCGCACGCCTTTAGTCCCAGCACTCAGGAGGCAGAGGCAGACGGATTTCTGAGTTCGAGGCCAGCCTGGTCTACAAAGTGAGTTCCAGGACAGCCAGGGCTATACAGAGAAACCCTGTCTCGAAAAACCAAAAAAAAAAAAAAAAAAAAAAAAAAAAAACAACTCAGATAAATGTCCCGTTACTTGCCATCTGGTCTACCCTGGCTCTCTTGTCATGACCTCGTTGTGAATCCCTTGGTGGCCTGCTCATCACTCCTCCTCCTCTTAGACCTTCTGTCTCATGGCCACCTCTTCTCTTTCCTCCTCCCCCTACCTCTTTCTACCTGGGACCATAGCCTGGGACCAAAAGTTTTCCTCTGCCCCAGTCAAAGGCTGAGTCAGCCCTTTGTTGACCAACCAAAAGGTGATGGAGAAGAATATTTGCAAAACACCTAGACAGTAAATGCTTTATAAAAATAACAATACCAAAGTCAATGGCACTCAACTCTTTGTGGGTATGGAAATCAGCATTTGAATAATACAAAGACAACCTTTACACAGCGCACAAAGAGACTATCCCTACACTTTCTGTTAGCTTACAGCTGTCTGAGCAGTCTTCTCTGGTGGATACCTCACAACAAGAGCACACCCACACAAGAACATACACATATGTACACCCACAAAATATACACTCATACATACACAACACACATACACACACACACACACACAAATAAAAACCAGTAATTAAAAGATGTTCACTAGGGGTTGGAAAGATTTGGTTAAGAGCACTGGCTGTTCTTCCAGGGCACCCACATGTCAGCTCACTGTCATCTATCACTCCAGTCACCTGTCACTCCATTTTCAAGGATCTGGAGCTTTCTCTGACCTCCATGGGCACCAGGCACTCACGTGCATGAAGGCAAAATACTCACAGACATAAAATAATTGAAGTATTTTAAAAAGATATTCATTAGTTCCTCTTCTGATTACTCAACTGCAAGTTGATTAAACCAGTTGTTTGTTTGTTTTTTAAAAATCCTTCCTCCCTTGGTGGCCTGCTCATCACTCCTCCTTCTAGACCTTCTGCCTCATGGCCAGAAGTTGTTTTAAAAAACTTCCTCAGGGAGTTTTCCACATGGAGAAAGACAATAAGCACCAGATACTGATCTTTTAGGTGTGATGTCATACAGTACCTTATTATCATTCAACAGATGACTTTTGAGTTGCTTGAGTTGCATGAACACTTACTCGGAGTCTCGTGGCTAAGTTGAGCTAAATTCAAGATTTAAAGCCAGATAGCATGATTCTAAGTTCTGAATCCTGATCATTATGATCTGGTACCTTACCCAACAAAAACAAAATCAAAACAGAACAAACACCTTATCATTTTTGTTTGTTTGTTTTTTGTTTTTTGTGACAGGGTCTTCTTATAGCTCTGGCTGTCCTGGAACTCACTACGTAGACTAGACCAAGGAACACGCCTTTAATCCCAGCACTCAGAAGGCAGAAACAGGCTGAAGATCAGTCTGGTCTACGTAAGAAGTTCTAGGCCATAGAGGACTGCATAGTAAGACTCTGTCTCAAAGAAGTAGAAGTAATAGTGATAATAATAATTGGAGAATAGGGGTGTGTGTTCTCCACGTAGAGTCATCAGGGAGCGGGTCTTTGAGGACTCACCTCTAGAGACCTTCCAGGCATGGGAAAGGCTTCAAGAGATCTCTTGGAACATCAGTCCTGGCAGAGGGAAGAGTCTGTGCAAAGGCAGGAAACGGACGGACTGCACCTAATGTTCTGGGGAATCACATGGACACCAGTGCAGAAGATGCCGTAAGCCAAGGCTCACAGATAGCTCAGCCCAAACTGCGGGCAGGATGCAGCTGTTTCTTGCTGCGGAGGATTACGGGAGCAGGTTTTCATGACAAGGTGAGGCGTTGGTTTTTGGTAACATCCAAGTGGGAATGACCAGCTCCAGAGGATGTAAAGGGTTAGTAGATAACCCACACAGGCAGTCATCTTCCGTGGCTTGATTCAAACCCAAGTAAATGAGTGTGGTGGTACCCACCTCTAATCCCTGCACTGAGGCAGAAGGATCAGGAGTTCAGGGCCAGCCTGACTTACATAATCAAGGTTGAGGTCAGCCAAAGACCCCACCTCAGTAAAAACAAGGGCTGAATATAGAGCATGCTCAGGGCTTTCACCCTTAACATCACATAAGCTGGGAACAGTGGAATCCTAACATCTGAGGGATGGAGACAGAGGTCTGCAAGTTCTAGGACACCCTCTACTATTAGTGAGTTCAGAGCCAGCCTGGGCTACATGAAACACTATCTTAAAAAATAAGGGATGGAGTGGTGGGAATATGGTTCATCGGCAAAAGTGCTTTTAATACAAGCAAAAGAACCAGCGTTCAGATCTTCTGAACTCCTATAAATGCTCAGTGGGTGTGGTGGCTCACCTGTCATTCTGTCTAGGAAGGTGGAAACATGGGGTCCCCCAAAGGAACCTGACTAGTGAAAGTAGCTGTATTGGTAAGCTCTGGATTTGATGAGAAACCCTGCCTCAAAGGATAAGGTAAAAGAGTCATAGAAGTCGGGCATGGTGGTGAACGCCTTTAATCCCAGCACTCGGGAGGCAGAGGCAGGTGGGTTTCTGAGTTTGAGGCCAGCCTGGTCTACAAAGTGAGTTCCAGGACAGCCAGGGCTATACAGAGAAACCCTGTCACGAAAAACAAAAACAAAAACAAAAACAAAAAGAAGAGTCATAGAAGATTCATGAATGAAAAACAGCCTCGAACCTCCATCTGCATGCACTTGTGTGTTTGCACCTGCCTGCTACATGAACTGGGAGCATGCACGCGCGCACACACACACACACACACACACACACACACACACAAGAGAGAGAGAGAGAGAGAGAGAGAGAGAGAGAGAGAACTCAATCTTGGGTCTATGGGCTTTACCTTTTAACCCCACATACACTTCCCCGTGTGGGTGTGGGGATGTCTGGAGCTGTTCAATTCCGACAGGCTTAGCCTCTGTCCCCAAGGAGGGTTTAAGGTGGGAGGAAAGGGGGAAAAAGGTAGCCGAGAGTCTAGCAACGGAGACACTGAGCGGAAAGCAGAGGCACCAGAGATTTTTACAGCACTGTAAAAGGCAAACACTTAAATAAAAAATGCAGTCAAGGAACACTGAGAAGGGGCTATTTTCTGGAAAGGGAAAAGGAAGAGTTCCAGCCCCGTGGACCTGGAGGGTGTCCAACAGGCTGTGCGCTGTTGGAAATGGTATTAACAGTTTGGATCTTTGTCTCCCAAAGTGGTCTGGGGAAATAGTTCAGTGGTGCAGTGCCTGGCACACACAAAGCCCCGGGTTTTATCCCCAGACCTCCCTGTACCCCAAAGTCTCCAAAAGGTCCTCTAATGGGAAATGATAAGAGCATTTAAGAACTGGGGGCTGGGGGTAGGTACAGTGGTCCACTCCTTTAATCTTAACACTCAGGGGGCAGAGAGAGAGACAGGCAGATCTCTGTACATTTGAGGTTATCTGATATACAGAGTTCTAGGACAACATAGGCACAGTGAAATCATCTTTCCAAAAACTCACACATAAACACACACAAAAATGTAGGGCCTAGTGATCGTTGGGAACACATTCTTACATTTTGTTATTTAATAGTTGACCTGTTAATGCTACAAATTTTAATTTTAAAATAATGCTACAAATTTTAATTTTAAAATTCACTTTATGCATCTGAGTATTTTGTCTGCATATACATTTTGCGCATGTCTGGAGAAGCCTGAAGTGGCCTTCGGAGTCCCTGGAACTGAAGTTAAGAATGCCTGTAAGCAGCCATTTGGGTGCCTGGAACAAACCCAGTTAAAATTTTTTCCTGTAAGAACAGTGAGTGCTCCTCACCCGGAGTCATCTCTCTGGCCCCAAATCAGTTTTCTGTTTGTTTGTTTTACCTTTTTAAACTTTATTTTCTGTGTATGTTTGTCCACATGTGTATATGTGCACCACTTATGTTCCTGGTGCCTGAGGAGGCCAAGAAATCCAATTCTAGAAATGAAGTTCCAGAGGAGGTTGTGAGCCACCATGTGGGTGCTCAGAACCTGGGTCCCAAGCGAGAGCTACAGTGCTCTGAACTGCCGAGCCATCTCACCAGCCCCTGGACTTTTGTTTCCTAAAGTTAACTTTTAGGGCAATCTTATGCATTGTATTTTGATTACATTTATACACATACACACACACACACACACACACACACACACACACTTGCCTTATTTTTTGACTTCCTCTTAATCATACCTACTCTCCTCTGCTACACCACTGAAGAAAAGTGTCTCCACATGACATTAGGGACATGTTCTGAAGCTCTAGGCCTCCTCTTCGTCCATTCTTTGTTTCCAAGGTTACCAGGAGGCAGGTGGGTTTTGCGTAATAAACCTCTGCCATTATATGCTGCCCGTCACAGGCCCAATTCTTTGGGGTCTCTCGGCTGTGGACTGGAACCTCCAAAACTCCAAACAAGCCTTTCTCTTTCTCACTTGCATGTCTCTGGCATTTTCTTATTGTGACAGAAAACTGACTAATAGAAATGTTAAGGCTCCAGAAACCCAAACTCCAACCTCGGCGAGCCTTCCACTGTAATGTGCTAGACTCCGCGTGTTGCCTTTGTGACAGAGCACATGCCCCAGCCACACCTCGTCTTCTGAAGTGGCACATACAACCACAGCCTCCTCATCACACCACACCAGGCTTCTGAAACATCCCCAAACAGAAGATCTTGGTCTTGGTCCTTCTTCGGTTCCAAGCTTGTTCTGCCCAGAATGGGATTCCAGAAACCAATCTTTTTTTTTTTTTTTTTTTTTAGATTTTATTTATTATTATATATAAGTACACACCAGAGAGGGCATCGGATCTCATTACAGATGGTTGTGAGCCATCATGTGGTTTCTGGGATTTGAACTCAGGACCTTCGGAAGAGTAGTCAGAGCTCTTAACCACTGATCCATCTCGCCAGCCCCTCCAGGAACCAATCTTAAGATAAGGCCTCATGTCCCCAACATGACAGACACATCAAGAAGTGCTCCCAGGAGGAACTGTTAACCAAACAGACGAAGCAGGACAAAGAAGAGCAGCGGTGGTAAGAGCACAGACCTAGTCCCAAAGAGTGCATCAGCCAGATGCACAGGGGAACTCAGGTGCATTTGCATCTTAGCGTTTGTCTGTTTGGAAAGGAAGGATGCTGGGGCTGTCACCTACACCAGATAATCATTGGCTATGGGTGGAGGAAGCAAATTCTAGGCATCTGTTTTGTTTTTCACACACACACACACACACACACACACACACACACACACACACACACACACACACACACACACCATGCTGATCTTGAACTCATGATCAGGCACAGAAGGCAGCGTCGTGGTCTTTGCTCGCCAAAGAGCAGAGTATCGTTTTCTCCGCTCCGCTCGCGGCCCCCCGCCGGAATGCAGAGTGCCCTGGAAGGAGGCGGAAATGAGCGCGCTCCACAGCTCTCCAGCCGAGTGTTTACTTAATTAGGGCCTGTATCCTGAGGCTCGTTTGTGTTTAACTGTCTGCCTAATGGTTTCGTCTGGCTCCGGGCCGGCGCTGGGGGAACTTTGGGGGTGAGGATAGGTCGAACCACCCTGTCCCCTCTAGGTTAGAGCATTGAGCAGCTCCGGCGGGCACCTAGGATTTGGCAAGCGTCCCCAGCAGGAGAGCTGGACCACTAAGCTGCCTGGGTTTTTTTTCTACAAGTTGCCACCTCCTCCCACAGCTGCTAGGACCGCGCTGATCACTGAAGACTCCAGAGATGGCAGATGCTGGCTACCCGCAGCGGCGAAATGGAAGGATTCTGACACTGCTCATTCTCTTAGTTGTGGAACTGGGAGCGCTAGCCAGTTCCCTAGCTGGCGAGGCAGAGAAAGCTAAATGAGCCGCATCCTAGAGTCCTAATACCGACAACTCTGGGCTCTTGCTCAGTGCCAGCTACTGAGTTCAGCGTTTTTAACACGTTAATCTGTTTAATCCTCAAGTACACATCTTCGTTTAATCTAATACAGCCGAGCTCCTCTCCCTCTCCCCCTCTCTTCCCCCCCCCCTCTCTCTGTGTGTGTGTGTGTGTGTGTGTGTGTGTGTGTGTGAAAAATAGACAGAAAGGGATGTGTGTTCATGAGTATGAGTAGGGGCCACGTGTATGGCCGGAGGACAGTCTCTGAGACAATCCTTTCACCTTGTTTGAGGTTGGGTCTTTTTGTTTGACACTGTATGAACCAGGCTGGTTGGCCTGCTGGCTTCCTTCTGCCCTCTCCCCACCTCTTCATAGGAGATCCTTACGGATAGGCTACTGCCACCCACATTCCGTGGAATCTGGGGACTTGAAATTGGGACTTACCAAAGCACATTATCCACTGAGCTGACTCCTCTAGTCTACCTAAAGGACTACCTCTAGTCCTTTATTTGAAACAAAGACTCACTATGTAGTGTAGACTGTCTTTGAACTTGCAGCAATCATCTTGCCTCCACATCCTGTGCAGGGATTAAAAGCACATCCCTCTCCTGGCTCTAGTACAGTACTTTCGAGGGCAGGTATCAAAATAGTCCCAGTGACAGCTGAATAGGTAAGAATTATGTCTCAGTAAGAGGTGGGACCTGAGTCTAAATCCCACCCAGTAAATCGAATAGAGCCAATGCTTGCCCGATTACATCATAAGTTCTACTGCTCAGCCAGAGACTTGGGTAGAAAGGACAGGTAGGTACAGGTTAATACTTGAAGGCAAAGAAAACAAAACAAACCCCTCTAAATAAACCTCTAAAGCTGAGCTAGCTGGAGAAAAAGCACCACCCTTTTGGGGTTCTCTGGAGAGCAATGGAGGATGGGGCGCGCTCGGAGAATAAGGAGGGAAAAGATACATTGGTTCAGAAACCTCATCTCATCCAGGGCTGCAGCTCAGCAGTGGCGAACTTGCCTGTGCAAGATCGTGTGTTCAATCTCCAGCATTGCGGAAAGGAGAGGCAGGGGATGGGGGAGAGATGCCTTTACAGGAAAAGGGCACAGGGAGTGGGGCAGTTGGAACCTGTGCATGGGGAGGCAAGTCTTAGTACTAGGTACAAGATCTTAGTACTAGGAAGGTAGAGGCAGGAGAATCAGAAGTTCAAGGCCATCCCCAGGTGCATATTGAGTTTCAGGCCAGCCTGAGACACATTACACTTTTTTAAAAAGTCATCATTATTAAGTTGGTCATTGTGGGTCATTGTCTTTTATTCCAGCAGTTAGGAGCCAGAGATAGAAGGTTTGCAATGAATTAAAGGCCAGCCTGAGACTACAATGTGAGAGCCTGCCTCAAAACAAAAGGAAAAAAAAAATCTGTAATGGCTCACAACCATCTGTAATGGGATCTGATGCCCTCTTCTGGTGTGTCTGAAAACAGCAACAGTGTACGCACATAAAATAAATAAATAAATACATAACTAAATGTTAAAAAAGAAAAAAAGAGTTTGAGCCCAGCAGGTAAAGCACAATCCTAACGACCTGAGTTCAATCCCAGAACTCATTTAAAGGAGGAAGGAGAGAACCAACTCTACAAAGTCGTCCTCTGACCTCCATACGTGTGCGATGGGACATTCACACATATGACAATAATAACGCAAAAATCTCATTGTTTGCATTTAACATAAAATTAAGGAAGCATTTATATTTGGAGGAAGAAAACATTTATATTGGGTGTGTCGGAAATAATGGGGCTAACAACAAATAGCTTGTGCCCTACCTTAAGCCCTTTGAAGTTACTATGTGGCTTCCAAACTCTGGGGCTTTCTGTACTAGCTCCCTTCCATTTGTTCTGCTGCAAACAGAAGTAACTGTTCTCTCACACGTGTATCAGATCGCGTACCGCGGTCCTTTGAGACCTCGATGCCACTTTTAAATCCACGGTGCTCTCCCCGCCCCTCCCGGGGCTAGTGTGGGTGGTGGAGAAAGTGGCAGAGGGCAGACCCCGCTGTAGCGGATGTAAAGACACGCCTTGCCTCCATCAAAGCTTTGAACACAGCGCCTCCGGCAGCATGAATGGGGAGCCTCTGTTTTTTTGTCGGGTTTCAGATGCGTCTCCACTTTTTTTTTCCGTTGTAGCTGCCAGCAATGGAATATTTGTCTTCCCGTGCTGCAGAGGCTGAGGTGGAGTGGATTGGGGGTTTTGTTTTGTTAGATTATTTTCCATCGAAGCCAGAGACTGCGAGAGCCACGGGGTACCTTTCAGAAGTAGTTCCAGAAGATCAGGGAGGACGGAGGAGGGCACCACGGAGGATCATTAGGGGTTTCGAGAGTGCCTTCGGCAGGCTGGCCTCGACCCCACCTGCGAGGGGGCGGGACCTTGTGACGTTCGACCAATCAGCAGGTACCTGAGCGCACCTGGCCTCCTCCCGCGGGCTCCAGCGAGCCGCGGTGCTCAAAGCTGCACCCGAGCTTAGCAGAGCGTGTCCCCAACGTCGCGGCAACCTTCTCACCTCCCTTCAATCATGGAGCTTCTTAGTGGGCCTCTCGCCTTCCTGCTCCTCTTTCTCCAGGTACCACAGTGCTTTGCCATGGTCCTAACCCGGATTGCTCCCTGGAGGGCGGGTGGGGTTCTCACGCCGCGGGCGTCGGGGGAATCTTAGGGCTGGGCTCCTTGGGGCCAAGGTTGTCCCGGAGGCCCATCGAGGACTCCCAAGAATGGGTGTACAGAGCCAGGCACGCCTGTGACTCAGCCTCCTCTTTAACCCTTCTGCCCTCACACTCAGGTTTGCTGGCTACGCAGCGTGGTCTCCGAGCCCTACCAGGCGGGCTTCATCGGGGAGGCTGGAGTGACCTTGGAGGTGGAAGGAACTGACCTGGAGCCGAGACAAACGCTGGGGAAAGGTAAGACCCCTCCTGGAGCCAGCCTGGATGGAGCCACAGTGCGGAAGACCACACGTGCTTCGCTTTACTGTGGCGCATCAGAGCTGGGACGTCTTGGAGCCATCCCACATCCCGGGGAGGTGCAGAAAGTGGCTCCCGGGCTGGGCTGCGCAATGGTGCGCCTACTAACGTCCAGCTCCCCTGTGCCTCGCTGCTGCTGTTGTTGCTTATCTTGACCTCTCAGTGCCTCGCGGCTCAGCCCCTCACCCAGCCCCGACGTGGAAAACTCTCCCACTCCGGCACAGCAGAGGAATGCGCAGTGCACATTCCTCCCGCAACCCCCGCGCAGGTGTGGGGATGAACCGTGCCCGGAGCAGCCCCCTTCGCCCCTTCTCTGGCCCCCTTTGTGAACCGTGCTTTGTGTCTCCGACAGACAGACCGGGTCTGTTTCTCTTCTCCAGGCTGCCCTCCCCGCCCCCCTTCTTCTCGGGCAGCTGGAATGCACTCTTAACCCTGCCATTCCCGGAGGGCCTGCGCCCCTGCTGCCTGCCTGCGAATGGCCTGGCACACCTGGGCGGAGGGCATCACGCACCGGGAATACTAGGTCCCTCACTCCAAGCGTCTTGGTGCTAGGATGTTAGATTACTTGAGTCCCGGGGGAAGGGGGAAGGCAATCTGGGTCCCAAGCCGAGGAGTGAGTGAGCGAGCGATCAAAGCACATTTTGATCTTTCTGTTGCGATTTTCTCCACTCAAATTCAAAAACTTAAAAGTGGAGGGTCATTTCGGTACTGAGAACCACCAGTCTGTCATGAGACTCGCGCATCTATCAGCTGGTTGGCGGGCTCTTGACTACAAGAGGACAGTGGGATTTTCTCGGTAGTTTAAACCCAAGTTGTTAAACCAGGAGTAGCTCGGGATCCTTGAGTAAAGTTCCAGAGAACTTGGGAGGGGAATCTCTAGTTTCTGTTGACTTCCAAAAAGCATTTGCCACCTAGCATTTTCAAGTGCTTCTCACCCCAGGTACACATGTCCACAGCTTGAATATGGGGGTGTCCACGCTGAGAGGCAGAATGACTCTCCTTTGTTTCTCCAAGAGAAAAGTGAGACTCTTGTGTCTGTAGAACGGCTTTAAAAAAAATTTTTTTTTTTCTCAAATAACTCTGCAGATTGACAAAACAATTAACACCCAGGCTAGGCTAGGTTCCTTAAAGGCTTGGCTGTAGGGAGCCAGAGCCCAGGCGGTAAGAGGCCATGCCTCATAAACTTTAAATTCTTGCACATGGGTTTATTACTGGCGGGCTAACAAACTGCAACTGAGCCAACCTGTAAAAATGTTAACTTGGCCAGGGCCCCAAATCCAATTCTGGCTCCCTGAGGAAGCTATGGCTGACCAGATCTCTGCCAAATCTACCCCCGCCCCCCTCCCGCCCCCTACCCCCACCTCCACATCCTCTGCTGTATTCAGAGAGCAGGTATGGCTTTGAGTTGTGAGTGTCTTATCTTCCTTACCAAAGCAAAAAGTATCAGATTAGCCGTCACTTTGCTTGGCTTGAGGTTGCTGATCAGGGTTTTGATTACATGGTTGAGTTGGCCTGAGCCTCCTGGTGACATCACGAATTTTAAAACTTTTTTTTTTCCCTAAGGAAATTCTGCTTTCTCTGATGTCTGGTTTATGATTGTGAAAATGGTAGGATGGAACCAAGAATGTACCTGGTTAACAAAACAGAGTGGACTAATGTGCTTGGCACATCCTTATTTTCCTGACAAACACTACTGACTCTCGGGACAGACTTCCCTGGAAATGGGAAGTCACTTTGGTCTTGAGTGAAAGCAAGTTTCCGGCCCACTTAGTGCTAGTAAGTTGAGACTTTGCAAACTAGATGGTGTGCTTATAGTCCCAGCTGCTTCCGAGACTGAGTCAGGATCTCTTGGCCCCAGGAATTCAGCCCAACCTAGAGACTACAGCAAAATCCTAGCTCTTTTTTTAAAAGATGACTTAGCTTGCTGTAGTGATGTATGCCTTTAATCCCATCAGGAGGCATAGGCAGATAGATGCTCTCCCAGGCCAGCCAGCGCAACATAGTGAGACCCTTTATCAAGAAACAAAACGAACAGAAAACACCCAACAACAATATTTATTATTTGTGTCCAGAGTGCATTCAGAAGTCTATTTTCTCTTTCCTCTGTGGCTTCCTCATATTGAACTCAAGTTTTCAGGCTTGTGAGCCAGGTCACTAGCCCAAGTGTATATGAGAGAGAGAAAGAGAATTCCTGCATGTATGTATGTGCACCACATGTGTGCCTGCAGAGGCCAGAAAAGGGCTCCAATTCTCTGGTACTGAAGGTATAGAGATGAGAGCCTCCTGATATGAGTGCTGGAAACTGAACCCAGGTCCTCTGCAAGAGCCGCTAGCGCTCTTAACCACTGAGCCATCTCTCCAGCCCAGTCTTAAAAATATATAAATAAGTGCAGCTATGGCTTTAACTCAGGGGTAGAATAAGGCCTTGGGTTTGACACTTAGTACTATAAAACTAAACTTCATAGGCCGGGCGTGGTGGCGCAGGCCTTTAATCCCAGCACTCAGGAGGCAGAGGCAGGCAGATTTCTGAGTTCAAGGCCACCCTGGTCTACAAAGTGAGTTCCAGGACAGCCAGGGCTATACAGAGAAACCCTGTCTCGAAAAAAACAAAAACAAAAACAAAAACAAAAAAACCTAAACTTTATAAAACTTAAATAAACAAAATTTCCCCAACAACAACAACAACAAAAATATGCAGGTCTCATTCCCCAGTATCTTTTTCCTCACGGTCTTCAGCTGATGCTACATTTCCACCTAACTCCCCAATTCTTGAAACATCAGCGTCCCTGGATCTGACAGGGCTGGAAGGCTTATCCTGCAGGTACATACAAACCCCCAAATTTGGCCAAACAAACAACACTCTCCATATTATCACCCTCCCTCCTTGCCCTGGGTTATGAATATTACAAGCGGCTATGAAGTTGAGCTCAAAGAAATGATCTGGTCTAATTAACGCCTTGCTTGTGTGTGTGTGTGTGTGTGTGTGTGCCTTTCTTTCTCTTCAAAGCCCTTCTACAACTCTGAGCTTGCTCTACCCTCTTAACATTCCCTTGAAGCAGGTAAAAGGTGAATATTAAATACTTTGAGGTTTTAGTCTCAGAGGTGGAACTTGAGAAACCCCATAGACAAACCCTGCCAGAAGTTTTAAAGATGGAGAAACAAAGGCTCAGCTTCCTGGTTTCAATTTGTTCAACAGTTCATAAACACCTTTGAGGCTCCCAGATAGAACTTCTCCTTCCTGGTGCTTGCCCAACACCCAGTGAGTCCACTGGAAGAAATCAAGACTCCCTTGAGAAGGTCAGCCCATTTATCTGTCCCCAACCCCTTTTTTAAAGATAGCATCTCATTATGTAGCCCTGGCTAACCTGGAACTATTGCAGACCAGGCTGCCCTTGAACTCACAAGAGATCTGCCTGCTTCTGCCTCCCATACCCAGCACGCACGGCAACCCATTTTACAAAAGAAACTCCAGTGGCTATGATTTTTACCACAGTCATTGCGCCCAGCTAGGATTTGAATGTAAATTTTTGATTCCCATGGTGTGTGGGAGGAAGAGTGGAATGCCGAGTCTTGGGACTCACAGCCACCAGTCACAATCCCTGCTCCTGTGAGCACTTGTTTGTTTGTTTGTTTGTTTGTTTATTTGAGACAGGGTTTTGCTATGTAACCCTACCTGGCCTAGAATTCACTATTTAGACCAGGCTGGCCTTGAACTCACAGATCTGCCTGCCTCTGCCTCCTGAGTACTGTGGATAAAGGTGAGCATCACCATGCCCAGATAGTCAGATGTTTTCATTATAGCATTTTTCAAAAACATTTCTCCACAGGGGGACGCAGCATCTCTAAGGGCCTAATATTAGGGGTTTTACTAGAGAAGTTAATCTTGAGGGGAGGGAAACAGAACTGTTCCTCTATTCTGGCCTCTCCGATGGGGGATTCCTAGCCCTTCAAGTGTGACCTGGGAGCACAGACAAATAAGTGATCAGTAGGAACTTGTGAGATATGAGTTGAGTTATTAGAAGTCAGAGACCACGGAGCAGTGGTGGCGCATGCCGTTAATCCCAGCACTTGGGAGGCAGAGGCAGAGGCAGAGGCAGAGGCAGAGGCAGGCAGATTTCTGAGTTCGAGGCCAGCCTGGTCTACAAAAGTGAGTTCCAGGACAGCCAGGGCTATACAGAGAAACCCTGTCTCAATAAAAACAAAAACAAAAACAAAAAATAGACCACAGTCACCTTACCTGATACCCTGGGCCTTTCTATGCCCCACCCAGCTCCCAAATAAGGACACAGAGACTTACTAAATTTATTATAAACTTTGGGCACTGCTCACAGCCCATTGGACAGAGCACAGGGTCCCCAATGAAGGAGCTAGACAAAGTACCCAAGGAGCTGAAAGGGTTTGCAGACTCATAGGAGGAACAACAATATGAACTAACCAGTACCCCCAGAGCTCCTTGGGACTAAACCACCCACCAAAGAAAACACATTGTGGGACTCGTGGCTCTAGCTGCATATGTAGCAGAGGATGGCCTAGTCGGTCATCAATGGGGGGAGAGGCCCTTGGTCCTGTGCCCTAGTATAGGGGAATGTCTGGGCCAGGAAGCAAGAGTGGGTGGGCTGGTGAGCAGGGGGAGGAGATAGGGGGTTCTCAGAGGGGAAACCAGGAAAGGGGATAACATTTGAAATGTAAATAAAGAAAATATCTAATAAACTTTGGGCACTATAGCTGGGGCAGACTGATATTGCTGGCCTGGCCTATGTCTCGCTAGTTACCTGTCCCTCTTAGTCTGTCCTGGCACCTGCTTCTTCATTCCCTTGGGCTGGAATTTGCCTCTGCTATCCATCCGAGGCCCTCTCTTTTCTGCTCAGAAGTCCCACCTTAACTCTCCAGCCCAGCTATTGGTTGTTCAGCTTCTTTAATTGACCAGTCAGAAGGTGATGGGAGAAGACGTTTACAAAACAGTGAAGCAGGAGATGCTTGGCAATACCCACATCCAGCCTGGACTGTAATCAGATCTCTGCCATCTGGTTCAGAAATCAGCATTTGAATAAAACAAAGACAGCCTTTACCCCCCCCCCCCTACAAAAAAAATTATCCCAATTGAGAGAAGCAGCTCCAAGACATTAGTCAAAGACACTCATTCTATCAACCAACTCCTAGGAAGCCTTTGGGGAAGTTCGAAGGCTAATGGCAGTTCTGAGTTCATTAGTGACCTTGGCTGAGCCTGACTTAGTTTCAAGATGACTGTGTTTAGCTCAGCTTTTGGTATAAAAACCACCCTTAGTTTGGAGTTTCTTCATTCTTCATTATATAATTGATAATCTGCATATTTCAGGGGTATCTAGAGCAGTGGACTAAACTTAAGTCCCTGCCTTTGGGAAGCCTACAGTCTAGTGTGAGCTATATTTTTAATCCTTTGCAAAGCAGGTGCTAGTACCTTCCCCTTCCATGTAAAATGGAGTCACTGGGGCACTCTGCAGTAAGTCCAGGATGTAGAACCTGGTTGGCTGCCTCCATAGCCCAAGGGAATTGAGTCTATAGTGCCCCATAAATCTGCCTCAGAGGAATGAGTGGTAGGGAGCTGGGGTTTGGAGCCCGGCCAGCTGCCTTCCTCCCTCAGCAGAGGGGAGGGCCAGTTACTGAAGACTCTGCTCTATATCACCTTCCAGTGTGTCTGGGGAGACGGTCTCAAACCTCTCGTCACCTCCTCTCATAACACTTGGCTCCTAGGTTACCCAGAATGGGTGTCCTCACCTCTGCTGCGTAGGAAGGGGGACAGTGACCAACTAGGGCCAGAAGCTAAAGTGGTTTTTAGAACATTTGGGGGCTGGTGGGATAGGAGAGGGCCTCCCCTGCCGAGATCAGCGAGGCATCTGTCCAGAGACTTGATGTTGAAGAAGAACGTAATGTTGAGGGCTGGCAACATGTTAAAACCCTTTACCTACGTTAGAATTTTATGTATGAATCATAACGAGGTGTGCGTTACTCTTCCTGTCTTCCTGTAACCCCAGTAGTTGACAACTAATGGATCTCTAAGACCTTGTCTCAAAAGACAGATGAGCTCAACAGATGCAGACGCTCACTGCCAAACTGGAGTTCAGTCCCTGGAAACCACATGGTAGAAAGCAAGGATTGACCCTGTAAGTTGTCGCCTGGCCTCTTGAATGTATGCGGTTTGATGTAAAGCTCACATGCACATAACCTAAATAAATAAAAATCACCAGGGAAGCCGGGCGTGGTGGCGCACACCTTTGAACCCAGCACTCGGGAGGCAGAGGCAGGCGGATTTCTGAGTTCAAGGCCAGCCTGGTCTACAAAGTGAGCTCCAGGACAGCCAGGGCACCCAGAAAAACCCTGTCTCGAAAAACAAAAAAACAAACAAACAAACAAAAAAATCACCAGGGAAGTACAATTGCTAGTCCTCAGTTCAACACCCGCCACCTGTGCCACGCCCCACTCCCCACGCCACGCCCCACTCCCCACGCCACGCCCCACTCCCCACGCCACGCCCCACTCCCCACTCCCCACGCCACGCCCCACTCCCCACTCCCCACGCCATGCTCCACTTTAGGCTGGCTCTCACTGTGTAGTCGAGGCTAGCCTCAGAGTTGTGATTCTCTTTCCTTAGCCTCTTTAGTGCTGTGATTACAGGCATGTACCAGGTACCAATCTGGGTGCCGGGATACGTGAGTGAGCAAATGTACGAAAGCCCCGAGCTTCGTAGGCCACTGTGAGAGAAAAATTGAGTGGGAAGTGAGACCGAGCTAACGAGGGAATACCATAGGAAACGATGTCGAGAAACAGCTAGAGTGCTGAACACGAAAGATGGCAGGGGATGGACAGCATGGGTTCTAGGGTTTTAACTACATCCCATATGGCTGGGCCATAGAATGTAAGGCAGGAGAGCAATCGGGAGCTAAATAGGAGTATCTGAGCCTGATGATAGCAAGGTGATGTTAGGGAAAGGCAGGCCGGTTGCTTGAGCACAGTCCTAGCCTCATGGAAGTCCTCCTGAGCCAAGATGCTGACCTCACCCATGCTGACATCCCCTCCCTGGCTTTCCTCACACCAGACGACATGTCCTGGGTTGAGTCTTACCCCTCACTTCATTGATTTGGGCAGAGGAACTGGCACGAAAATGGTCAAAAGCTATCAGCTGAAATGACGTTTCTTTTATTTTTTTTATAATGTTTATTATTATTATTAAATTTGTCTGGTGTGTGTACATAGATGTATGAGTGGCAGTCAGAGGGAAACTTGTAAGAGTTAGTTCTCTCCTTCTGCCATGTGGGATCCAGGGACCAAACTCGGTTAGTCAGGCTTGGCGGCAAACACCTTTATCCACCGACTAGGCTTGCCAACCCCTGAGTCCATTTTTTGAGAGCTTACTGCATTCCAGAACTACACTTCTTACTTGATGTAATAAGCCCCTTTAATCCTCCAAGAGCCCCAGGGCAGGTGAAATGGGCCCCATTTCGCTAGACTACCCACATTGGTAATTTTGTACATTAGCTGGAAAACCTTCATTAGTAATTTTGTGACTTGCCCAGTGTCATCTACTAGAAAGTTGTGAGATCCACCTTTGAACCTCCCTAAGTATATAGTATTAGCCATGTGGGAATCCAAGGGGTTGAGGGAAAGCAATTGCAAAGTCCTCTGGCCCCGGACAAGCTAGAGGAAGATTGGAAATAGTTAACTTCTGACTCAAGAGCCTTGAATTCCTGTTCCCTCCCCTGGCTTCTGTTAGTCACCAGGAACTGGAGTGGTGGTGGGGGAAACACTTATATCCAACAGCTCTGGCTTCTCCTTAGGATGGGGGAGTGGGGTGGGGTAGGGGTGGGGGGTGGAGTTCAGATCCAGGCCTGACCTGGCTCAGACTGACATTCTTAGCAGACACTGCCACTGGCAGTTTATCTTCTGCCTCTCCTCAACTCTCACCTCTCACCCCTGGCCCTGGACAGGAGAGCTTGAAAGACCCCCACCCCCTTCTTGTCTCCTCCACTACCAAATTCCAAACCAGAAGCATCAACATCGGTGGTCTAGACACCACCATATACTACCCAGACTGCAGCTACCTTGGTCCTGCTGGGCTGCTGAGAAACACCTCATCCTAGGAGAGCAAGCCCGGTGAACAGTTTCCTTTCTCTTTGACCCACTTTGGCTTCATTCATCACTGACTAGCCACAGAGGGGAAGGCTCTGAGTCACACAGCCAGTTGGTGGGAGAACCTCTTTCAATGAGGAAATGTGCTGGGCTGCTTCCCCTCAGGACTTGAATGGAGAACTCCAGGCTAAGGAGATGTAACCCCAGGCCTTCCTCCCCGCCCCCAACCCCCTTAACCTGAGGATCCCACCTTTGCCCGTTTGAGAGTGCTTCAGGCCCAGGCATTGAGGCACATGCCAGAGATCCAAGTACTTGGAAGGTGGAGACAGGAGAATATAAGGATCCTGAAAACTGGGCATGATGGTGCATGCCTATAATTTTAGTATTCGAGTCTAAGGCAGGAAGACTGTGGGGCAAGGCAGCCTGCTCTACATAGCAAAACCTTTTTTCAATAAATACATAAAGAGACTGCCTAAGAGAACTGGAGGTATAGCTAGATCAGTGGTAGAAGACGTGGTTAGCAAGTCTTCGATTCCCTAGAATTATGTGTACATATTTCTAAAAAAAAAAAATTCTCTTAACATTTGAGACCGAGTATTTCTATGTAACCCAGGCTAGCCTGAGCCTGGAGACCTTCCTGCCTCAGCCTCCTAGGTGGTGCAATTACATGTGTATTCTACCAAGCCTGGTTTACTGTCTCAAATTTGAGACCCATAGCCCTTTTTCTGGTCTGTCTTCTGTTATGTATGCATGCGTGTGTGCCATGGAGGTCAGAAGGCAGCTTGCAGGAGTTGGTTCTCTCCTTCCACCATGTGGGTCCTGGGCATGCAACTCAAGCTGTCAGGCTTGGAAGCGGGCACCTTGAGCCACTGACCCACTGACCCAGGTCATTTCATAGGGAAATACGACGACCTCCCATCTAAACTGAATGTGTAGCACGGATCTAATCCCGGTGCTTGGAAGCTGAGGTGAGGACCATGAGTTAATACCAACCTGGTTTGTATAGCAAGGTCATGTGCCCCACCCCACGTTCCTTTAGACCCCCACATACTATACATCTGAACACTCAAAGTAAAGGGGAACCTTCTGTCTTGCTCACCCCAGACTCTCTGACCTGGGGCAAGTTCCTTAAGTCCCTGCTCCAGAACTGGCCTCCCATGTCCTAGGGTTCTGAGGAGATAAGACTCTGTCTGCTTAGACAATTAGCCGGTTGGAGGGTCTGCTGAAGGTCCCAGGCCCCTTGGCACTTCCTGGGTGTCCTGCTTCGGTCTGGATGCTGGCTAAGCTACCTTCACAGGACAAGCCCTATCCTGTTCCTTTGGGCATGAGGTAAATAGATGCTTATGGGATTCCTACGTACAAGCCAGAACAGGACACCAGGCCCGCACTCTGCCTTCTCCCTGTGTAGTCCCTCAGCCCAGGTTCCCAGATAACTCCCACCCACCCCACCCCTTTTTTTCCCCTAGTTTCTTTTTTACAGTCTTTATCCCATTCCAGAACTTTCTTTTTTTTTTCTTTTTTCTTTTTTTTTTTTTTTTCAGAATTTTCTTATATTTTCCCCCAGCTTGGACTTAGCCCTGCACCCACTGTTTCATCCCTGCCTTTGGCCTCTGGGCCAGTAATTCACAAGTTTGGCTGATAATCAAAATTCTCTGGGGTGTCTTCCATCTTTTAAACACCCTGTTCCCATATATGTTATTTTATATCATTTGTATAGGGCTGAGTGGTTGTTTTAAGTTTTTGTTTTGTTTTGTTTTTTATAATTATGTATTTGTGTCTGTGTGTGGATAGCGTGGATGCTCACAGAGGCCAAAGCTTTTAGGTCCCATGGATCACCGTAGCGCCAGCGTTAGGGACAGTTGAGAGCCACCTGGTATGGGTGCTGGGAACCAAACTCGGATCTTTTGTGAAGCAGTGAATGCTCTAAATTGCTACCATCTTCCCAACCCCCTGAGGTTTTTAATTAAACCACGTATATATGCTCCCCATAGATACAAACATTTCTACAGTAAAATGTGTGGCACTGCCTCTGTGACAGGGATGACCTGATATGTACTATTAGCTCATTAAACTCTCTGTGTTTGAGGGAGGTAGCATCACTCCGTGTGGGAACTAAAGTCAGTTAAGTCACTCCCCACTCTCCAGGCCACACTGATCTCAGCAGACACAGAGTTTAGACTTAGCAGCTTGACTCCCTGTCAGTAGCAGCAAGTCATAAATAAATACAGGGTAGATTTCTTTCTGGGATACTACTCTCTATGGACAAACACAGTTAGTGGCTTAATATATTTCTATTTTGTAGACCATTTTCATTTAAAAAAAAAAAAACCATTTCTTTATTTGTGTGTGTGTGGACAACTTGGTGGAGACAGGGTTTTTGAGATCTTTCTGGAACGTGGGCACCAAGGGTCCTTAGTCTTGGCAGCAAGCTCATTCACCAGCTAAACCATCTCGATGGCCCCACGTGTAGATCTTTTTCCATACAAAGACATGAGCACACATACGGGAATTTTAAACAACTGGACTGTGTCTCGCGTTCGTGTAACTGCACAGCTTGCTTTGTTAGCTTAGAGAAGCAGGCATCTTTCCAGATTGTGAAATCCACATCTATCATGATTTGAACCACTCTGGAGTCTTCCAGTGGTGGACGGGACATGATTTATTTGAGCCTGCTCTCTGTTTTTATCTTTTACAGATGTGGTGGTGGGAAGGAGTTAGCACCAAAATTGTGAAGTGTTTGGATTTTTAGTAATCTATCAGGGGTCGCCTTATTAGGAAAGACAGCCGGCCAGGCGAATGATGAAGTGAACTCTGCATCTTAACCCTGTCCAGATGAACTGAGCTTTTTATGGCCAGACTCGGCTGCAAGCCCAAGATAAGGCGTCTGCACTGTTTAAAACTCATTAGTTCTCACAGTAACATTTTTTTTTCCCTGATGGCTCAATGAGGGTTTCAAAAGCATTCAAAATCACCAAAAATCAAGACAGTATAAAGCTGGGTGACAGAGAAGTAAATTGCCAGATGTATTCACGCAGCATTCTTTCCCAGTACTGCTCAGAGCTTGAAAGTATGGCTCCAATAGAACAAGAAAGAAAACATAACCCCCCCCCCTTACATTTTTCTTTAGACTTCAAATTCTGCTAGCAGGCCCTTTGCCCAGTAAAAGTTGGTTTCCATTTTTAAAGCAGACATTCACTTCTGATCTTATTTTTCCCTTGAAAGAGATTTATACATTCTTTCTTAATCCAAGATAGTGCTGTGGTAGACAGTCCTGTGCGGGCACAGTTGTGCTGATATAAAGGGTGCATTCCAGAAAGCTTCAGATAATTCATAACGCCCAGGATTTGAGACGTGCTTCCATAGGGAACTCTGTGTATGGCTCAGTCCCACAGCCTCTGCAACCACATGGTAGCTCACAACCACCTGTAATAGGATCTGATGACCTCTTCTGGTGTGTCTGAGGACAGCTATAGTGTACTTACATACATAGAATAAAAAAATAAATAAATCTTTTTTATTTATTTATTTATTTATTTTTGGTTTTTTGAGACAGGGTTTCTCTGTGTAGCCCTGGCTGTCCTGGAACTCACTCTGTAGACCAGGCTGGCCTCGAACTCAGAAATTGGCCTGCCTCTGCCTCCCAAGTGCTGGGATTAAAGGCATGCGCCACCACTGCCCAGCAAATAATTCTTTAAAAGAAAAAGATGATGATGATGATGATGATGATGATGATGATGGTAAGAAAGTAAAATTGCACTTTAGTAAGGGAATTAAATAAGTGTGTGTAAAACTACAAACACACACACCTACCAATGGGAGGCAGCATAGTTTATAATATGAGCACTGAGAAGATGAAGTTCTGAGGATTGTGATTTTGAGGCCAGTCTTAGTTACATAGTGGTGAGATCTTGCTTCAGAGAGAGGGGTGTAAGGGGGAAGAAGGAAAAAGAAGAGTTGGAAAAGGAGGGGAGACAATGTGGCTAGAAAGTGGAGATAAGGATCATATATCAACGATTTTGAGGGCTGTTGTTTGTTTTAAAGACAGAACACACCTCCCTACTCACTCACTTCAGGTAGGGAACCCACAACAGACCAAAATGCAGATACTACCAAAGTCCACCTTGATGAACCAATGAATTTTATTATGGTTACTAAAGGGGACCAGGGTTGTTGCCGACAGGAGCAGAAATGACTCACAGACATTTGCATCACCAAAGCCCACCCCAGTATGTATGACAGCTCACAACACTGGGAACTAGAGCTGTGAACAAACAGCTCAACAGGTTAGAAAGTATCCTTTCCAAGGGACTCTGGTCTAAATTGTTTCCAGGCAGCTGGGCTGGCCTCAGTCTTCTAAGCAGCTGGGTTTTCTTTTCTCCTTACTCTGTCAGGAAGGGGCTTAGTGAATCTGATAAGTTTCAGGTACTTCCTGAAGGTATCTTGAGTTGCTTACCTTCCTGATCCCTGCAGGATAGAATGTTTTGATCTAGGAGACTGCTGCACAAGAGGATGCCTACATGAGTTTATGTGCACCATGTGCACCGAGTGTAGACACCTTCACAAGATGAGTGCTCAGAATCTAACTCAGTACTCAGAATCTGTACTCAGAATGTACAGAGGTCAGCAGCAGAAGATGTGTTTGCTCATTTCCAGGGTTTTGTTTGTTTGTATTTTATTTTAGTGTGTGTTATGTTGTTAGCCTGGAACTTACCAGGCTAACCTTGAACTCACAAAGCTCTACCTGCCTCTGCCTCCTTAGAGCTAAGATAAAGGATATGCACGTCTTTAAAATACGGATGTTTTTAAAAGTTTAGTGATAGCCAGGCATGGTGGCGCACGCCTTTAATCCCAGCACTCGGGAGGCAGAGGCAGGCTGATTTCTGAGTTTGAGGCCAGCCTGATCTACAGAGTGAGTTCCAAGACAGCCAGGGCTACACAGAGAAACCCTGTCTCAAAACACCAAAAAAAAAAAAAAAAAAAAGTTTAGTGATGGTTTTATCAGCAGTGTTTGTGACACTTGATCTGGACATTCTGGTCATACCAAAAGGAATGAATTGTGAAATATAAAAATGAGAGAGCAGCATTTTGTCCCCGGCACTCAGCAGTGGAACAGAAGTTCAAGGACTTCATTGAATAGTGAGTTTAAGCCATCCTGGGATACAAGAGACTCTGACTCAAAACAAAACAACAAAAAAAAAAACAACAAAAAGATTTTAAAAATGGTATTTTGGACCTTGTGAGATGGCTCAGAATATACAGGTGCTTGCTGTGCAAACCTGGTGACCTCAGTTCAGCCCCAAGGACACACAGGAAGGTAGATGGAAAGAACTGTCACCACAAAGCTGGCTTGCTGTCATACACTCCCTCCCCCTTGCACTCACTTCACACATGGACACACAACCATAAATTCCCAAATTTTAATAATTGTGTTTGGACTTCCTCTCTAGCAATGCCACTTGTTAACACTTTATGTTTCTATTCTGAATAACTTACCTGCTTGCCTTTTGTGTGTGTGTGTGTGTGTGTGTGTGTGTGTGTTTTGTTGTGAAGACAGGGTTTTTAACACTATAGCTCAAGCTGGCCTTGAACCCACTATGTTCCCCTGGTTGGCCTTGAACTTGTACAATTCTTCTGTCTTGGTTTTTCCAGTCCTAAGATTTCAAGCTTGCACAACCACACCTTTTTTTTTAAGCAGATCTCCCAGATTCATCTCCTTTCTATCCATCCAAGCATCTCACATCAGTCAATGCCCAAAGTCAGCCTTCCCGGGTTCTCCTCCAGCACTTTTAGACTATGGTAGCTGGGATGGGGCTCCAGACTGAGGGCCTCAGATTGCATCGGGTGATCTGCTATGTAACCTCACTCCCGGAGGTGGTTGTACATCCTGCGGGAGCTTTACACACACACACACACTCACACACACACACACATCCATCCTGCAGTTTATAAAGCCACTACTGGTGGAGGGCATGACTTCCACTTTAGTTCCAGAATCAGCACACTGCAGACCCCTTAAACATCCAGAAGACAGTGTCAGGGTCTCATGCTGGACTTTCAGCTTGTCTGCTATAGAAACCCTGGAGACAAAGCACCGGAACCCCTAAGTGTGCAAGGGACTAATTTCAGTGAAGGTAGTGTGTGTGGGTATAGGCCCCCCAGCGTTCCCTGGGGCAGCTTCTGAGTCAGTCAAAAGCACTGGGAATCCCAGCCTGCATAGCGGAGGTACATTCCCAGCATGCTTTTCTGCCCTATGGCCTCTCCCCATTAGTCTGCTCAGTTCCAGTCTTGCTCATCATTTTTTCTCTCCTCTCCTCTTGCCTTAGCCTTCGGTGTTAGTATATATAAGAATATGCCGCCACCACCACCATCTTGGTATCCCTTTGTTTGGAAGATGTCTGATGGTTAGGGTTCAAAGCTCGGGCGCCTTGGTTCCAGGGCTCGGCTCCGTCTCTCCCGACTTGTGCCGTGTGAAACTATTAATATTGTATAATTGTTGGAGGAGTACTATAAATGGATCGTTGCGACCTTTTCTCCGCTTTGTAGAGCACTGGTTCCCCTTGGGGGTTTCTTTTATGGTATTTGAGGCTGTAGTGTAGACATTTGAGTGCCTGTAATATGGCCTAATTAAGCATTCATTGAAAGGTTATTGAGTCCTTCATTTTTCTCCTATTTAAGCAGCAGACTTGAGGATCCTCACTGATCGGGTTTTTACCAAACCTGAGATGGTTTCTGGCATCATAGCCAGGCTAAAGGGCTAAAGGGCTTATTTATGGATTCCTAAGTGATAGAAAAATACCTGTTTCCATTGCTGTCTGTCCTAGCAGTGTACAGCAGTCCTGGTAGCAGTCCACAGCACTTGACCTTTAATTAGTCTTTCTCAGTAGGTCATTTTTTTTTTTTTATCTACATACAGCTTTACTTAGGAAAGTCCCAGGATCTTTCCTGTCAGTTCCACATGCCTTTTCCCCAAGCTGTCTTATCCTACTCCTCATTCAGAAGCTCATTCATTTTATAAGGTACATCCAAACTAGAACAGAGACTTTGCAGGCATTCTCTCCTGACACTCTCTTGGATGCCCTGTTGGCCACATCCTGATCAAACAGGTACTTTCCTTATCTTCTAGTCAGTTACCTGACACCAGCAGGTAAATTGGCCAGGACTGATCACTGAAGGTCTTGGGTCCTCAGAGAGATGAATAGTTTTGTTTTGCCAGAACATCTAACAGAATTGGACATTGGAACTGTGTAGCACCTTCAGGTTGTAATGAAGGTCAAATCCTCGCCTTGTAAGAGTGTTCCCTTGGCCGGGCGGTGGTGGCGCACGCCTTTAATCCCAGCACTCAGGAGGCAGAGGCAAGCAGATTTCTGAGTTCGAGGCCAGCCTGGTCTACAGATACAGAGTGAGTTCCAGGACAGCCAGGGCTATACAGAGAAACCCTGTCTCGAAAAACTAACTAACTAACTAAATAACTAAATAAATAAATAAATAAATAAATAAATAAATAAGTGTTCCCTTGGGGTTGGAAGGGAAGGCATTTCTGACCTAAGAGAAAACAGATGGCCCCAGCACAGTATCCATCAGTTTGCAAAGAAACTTCCTTTCTTTCCCAGCTCTGGTATCCCGGAGGCTGGACTCTTCTTGCGAAAGTTTTATAGTGGTATCAGTTTTAAGATCTGAGGCCAGCCTTCAGAGTGACCTTTAAAGAGGACTTTTGAACCTGAGCTCCACAGAGTGTCTCCTATCCAGGACGGAAACACGGGACTCCTACCTTTTTGATTGTGCTTGTTACGTTACTTTCTATCGAAACAATCCCAACTGAAAGCCCTCTGTTTTGCTTCCCTGGGTCCAGCAGGCACATCATCTTCCTTCTTCAGAGGACTCAGGTTCAAGTTCGTTCCCCTCTGTGGGGAAAACAGGCTACATCAGTCAAGTGCCTGAGGCCTGGGGCGGGAGTGGAAGTCAGAACCCTGTTGAGGTCTTTGTTTTCCAGCTTGACTCCCTGGAACTCATCAACTCACCTCGGGAAGATAGTGACACAAGCCCATTCATGCCCCCATGAGTTAGCTAAGACGAGTGGCCTGGCAGCCCTACCACCGCCTGAAGCAGGCATCTTCATTGAGGAAGGTGAGGCCCCGGGCAGGAGGAGAGGTGGAGAGACCTCGTTTGAGATCCGCTTCACCTTGAGACCGTGGCCCAAAGCCACAGGTTCCAGGAACTGTCTGCAAGGAAGCTGTGGTGATCTGCCCCAGGACTAGTCAGCAGTTTCTCTGCCTAACTTACAAAGGAAGTGACTCATGTTCTCACAGATGCCCCAGCAAATCTCCCTGGAAAGGTCACTGTGTCTGTGAAATGTCCAGCCTCTGCCTCTCCCCAGTGAGCCACAGAGACCCCCCCACAAGCAGACCTTTCCAGACGCAGACTGAGCCAGGTTTCTTCTATGTCCTTGGGCACTGGGCATCTACTTCTCTGTACTTCATCCTTCAGGTAAATCCCAGTTGCAGGTTAACCCCTCTGCAGGTTGGGAGGTAGGTTTTCTGTGGTTTAGAAAAGACTAGCTGTGGAGAGAGTGAGAGCTGGAGAGATGGTGCGGGGTTACGTTCTTCAGAGGACTCGGGTTCAGTTCTGGACACCTAGGTAATCACGGCGCACAGTAACTGCAGTTTCAGGGTATCTTGCGCCCTCTTCAGGCATGTGCAGGCACTGCATGCACTTGTGTTCACTTTCTCTTAAAAAAAAAAAAAAAAAAAAAAAAAAAGACCAGCTGAATTGCACACACCCCTTATCCTAGTACATGGCAGGCCAAGGCAGGAAATGACAAGTTTGAGGCCAGCCAAGCCTACATAGTGAGTTCAAGGGCAGCCTGAGCTGCATGGCAAACTTGTATCTCTTTACTCTGCAGGCACGAGGATCTGAGTTTGAACTCCCACATAAAAGTCTGGTGTGGTTGTGTGTGCCCATAACCCAGCCAGCACTGAGGGTAGAGACTGGCTGCTACTGAGGGTTTGCCATCCAGCCAGCCCAGCTGAACTGGGGTGGGATGGGGCACTTCCCATTTAGTAAGAGACTCTTTGGCCTTCACATGTATGTTTATGCACCATACACATATGTGACACCCATATACACAACATAAATTTGGGGGATGGAATCTAGGGTTTGATATAGACACCTCTGTATGTATTATGCATACATCAATTGATGGTACTTTTCACGAAGGCTTGTCTTGGACCAGGCACACATTTAGGGTTCCCACTTTTTGGATAAGTAGACAGAACTTCCACATGTTCACGATGTTTGCCTAAGCATGCAGTTGATAATTATGTAGATTTCAACCCAAGTCTTCTGAACCTTTATGTGGCTGTGTAGTTGGGGCTTTCTCTCTGATGCTGTTTCTGGGGGGCAGTTCAAGACACCCTCCATCCCTGTACCCCTAAAGCCTCTTGTACACTGGAAGCTGTAATACCTACCTTGCGGGTGATAGTCCTTCCCAGGACTGGGGAGGAAAAGACTTAATTAACTGAGTGTCTCAAGCAGAGTGGGTGTTTGAAGCATGTCCCTGCCTGCCGGGATTCTTGCCCCTTGGTTGTGTTCTGCTTCCTGTTGAATATGAGTTGGAGCTGATGCGCCAGGAATATGCGGTCTGCGGGGGAGGCTAAGACATCCATAACACTATCTGCTGGCTGCTTGATTGTTGTCTCAGAGGAACTGTCCCCTCCGAGAATAGATGGACAGCCCAGATAGTGAGATGCTAACTAACATCTAGTACCATGCACCACAGGGTAGGTAGTGCAGGAGACGGGGCAGCAGGGTGAGCTAGCTGCTTTCCCAGCTACTGGCTCCTTGTGGGTGTGGCAGAGTTTAGGGTTTGGCGGGGTGGGGCTTAGGGCTTCTGAGTATGGGCGGAGTCATTAGGCCCTTGCTGGGTTACCTGGAAGGATAGAGCAGCTGCAGAGAGCTACTACGGAGAATGAAAAGAAGTCGCTGGCACACCCTTGCTAGCTGGAGGCCGTCTCTCCTCTCTGGAACAGGGACAGGAGAGTGACTATGGAGTTTTTACATTTGTCGTTGTTGTTTTGAGATAGGATGGCTTATAGTCAAGGAAGCCTTCACACTGTAGCCAGAAAGACCCTGAGCTTATGATTCTTGCGCTTCCCCCCTCCCACATGCTGGGATTACAAGCATATGAAATCTATTGTGCCTGGCATGTTTTAAGTGTTTGGAACAGCTGATCAGTCAGTGCCATGGGAGTCCAGAAGAGTCGGTGACAAAAAGTCTTATCTTTGTCCCAGCTACAGAGGTCTCTTCCCAGAAGCCTAGTTTTAAAAATTGCTTTTTAAAGATATTTTTTTCAATTTTCTGTTGTTGTTTTTTTCCATTTTTATTTAGGGTGGCGGGTGTCCACAGAAGCCAAAAGAGGGCATCAGGTTCCTTGGAGCCGCCTGGCATTAGGTGCTGGCATCTGAACTCCATTCCTTCCTGTGACTGATGAGGAAGTACTTGTGACCATTGAGCCATCTCTCCAGCCCTCAAAGACAGTGTGGTTATGGACCAGGGTGTAGCACAGAGACAGAATCTTTGCCTAGCATATGTGAGTTCCTGGTCACTCTCCATTGCCACCAGAAAAAAAAAAAAAAGTCAAATGATAAAGTTCAAATGTGGCCGGGCGTGGTGGCGCACGCCTTTAATCCCAGCACTCAGGAGGCAGAGGCAGGCGGATTTCTGAGTTCGATGCCAGCCTGGTCTACAGAGTGAGTTCCAGGACAGCCAGGGCTACACAGAGAAACCCTGTCTTGAAAAAAACCAAAAAAAAAAAAAAAAAAAAGTTCAAATGTGAACATATTATTAGGGAATCACGTCACTCTCTACCTTTGAAATGTGTTTACAATGTGTCCTAGGGTCTTCTCATTTAGCCTACAGAATGAGACCATCCATCGCTGATAGCTTGTTTATTTTTTAAGAGCTGGGGAATCAAAGCCAAGGCCTCATATTCAAGGCAATTGTTTTACCGCTGAGCTGGATTCCCTGCCCTTTCCACAGCGTTCTGTGACATCGGGTTGGTCTTCCGTTGCATGGACGATGATGTCACAGGAGGCAGTTCCTCACTGATGTGCATTTAGGTTGTCTCTGCACTTTAGCTGTCAGTCATCCACTGTGGATTAGCTTGGATAGCCAGGAGCGTCCTGCAGGGATTTAAGCGGACTTGCAGATAAGTATGTTTGTTCCTCCCTGTGTTCTGGTGTCCCAGGTACACAGGTTGCATCACACCAAGGCAGTTTTTGCATGAACGCCTTGCTCAAGAATATAGCTTTAGACTTCTGACTGTGCCAGAGTTCTGATTCTAATGCTACTCTTTAGCAGTCTGCATGTAAGCCAGTCATGTGGCCTTGGAGTTGTGGTTTCCTGGTGGTGAGTGCTGGATGGTGCTGTTTGTGGCTGACAGAGTCGTGTTTTGGGGTCTTGACTGTGTGGTACTTGTTGTAGTTCTGTGAAGTCCAATGCTGTTCTTCCAACTCTTAAGCTTCCAGTAAATTCATCCAAGTTCTTCATCAAGACACCCATGCTTCTGCCAGCCCGTAATCACAGCACTTAGGAGGCAGAGGCAAGAAAATCTTGGCCAAGATGTTCAAGGCCAGCGTACTCTACAGAGCAAGTTCCAAGATAGCCACAGCTACACAGAGAAACCCTGTCTCCAAAAATCAAACAAAAAAGACATTGGTGCTTACAACAGATTTTAAAAATGAAATTGTTAGGGGGCTAAGAGAGATGGCTCAGTAGTTAAGAACGCACACTGCTCTTATCAAGGCTGCACACTGCTCTTGTCAAGGCTCCATGGTTAGTTCTCAGCGCCCATACTGAGCAGCTCACAACCGGCCATAATTCCCGTTCCAGGGGATATGGCGTCCTCTTCTGGACACCTCTGGTACTGCATGCATGTGGTGTACAAACATACATGCAGACAAAATAGCCATACACGTTAGTTAAAAAAAACAAACAAAACTGACTTTAAAAAAGACTCCCTGGGCTGGTGAGATGGCTCAGCGGGTAAGAGCACCCGACTGCTCTTCGGAAGGTGATGAGTTCAAATCCCAGCATCTACATGGTGGCTCACATCCATCCGTAACGAGATCTGGTGCCCTCTTCTGGAATGTCTGAAGACAGCTACAGTGTACTTACATATAATAAATAAAATTTAAAAAAAAAAAAAAAAAGACTCCCTGAGGCTGATGAGATGGCTCAGTGGGTAAGAGCACCCGTCTGCTCTTCCAAAGGTGATGAGTTCAAATCCCAGCAACCACATGGTGGCTTACAACCACCCGTAATGAGATCTGACGCCCTCCTCTGGTGTGTCTGAAGTCAGCTATAGTACACTTATGAATAATAATAAATGAATTCTTGGACCAGAGTGAGCGGGACTGTCCAGAGCGAGTGGGCCGAACGGGGCCAAACCAGGCCGGCCAGAGCAAGACTGGAGCGAGTGTGGCTGGCCGGAGCGAGTGGGGCCAACTGGAGTGAGCGGGGCAGACCAGAGCGAGTAGGGTTGACCGGAATGAGGAAAAAAAAAAAGACTCCCTATTATTTCTGTAGATGAGTAGTGGTAAGAGGAAGAAACTCTCAAAGAGATGGAAAAGACCATGGTTGTGCAAATGACTCAAGGTTCAGACCAGTCTGGGAACGACTTGGATTTTCGATGCCTCTCTATGGGACTTCAATGAACTTGTTTAACCTCTCAGTTTCCCAGACTCAAAAATGGCCATTAAAATGCTTCTCATAAGTTTCTTCATGAAGATGAAATAGGGACCTGTGATGGGCATGATAGCATGTCTATAAGCCAGGTACTTGGGAAACAGCTGTGAGAGGGTCAGAGGTTCAAAGCTAGCCTGGACTACAAGGGACCCCGTCTGAAAATAAAGAAACTAAAAGAACAAACTATGCTAATGTTGGCTGGTAACAGTAATGCAGAAGAATGAGAATTCCTGACCGTTGAGACCAAGTCCTGTGGCTAGTTGACCAGGACAGGAATTGAATCTCACAATTCTAAAGGGTTAGCTTTAGAAACCAAGGAAGGTTTGGTCTCATGAGGTGCTTCTCCTCGGCTTTGAGATGGCCAACCCCTCCATTGCTGCTACATAGGCTATACACTGTGTCCAAAGTATCTCTCCTAAAGACACTAGCAACAATGGGATTAGGACCAGTGACCTCTTTTCAAGACCTTTCCTTCAAACATAGTCATATTGGAGTCAGGCGTGGTGGCACACGCCTTTAATCCCAGCACTTGGGAGGCGGAGGCAGGCGGGTTTCTGAGTTCGAGGACAGCCAGGGCTACACAGAGAAACCCTGTCTCGACAAAACCAAAAAACAAACAAACATAGTCACTTTGGGATGTACATGAAGCCATAGAAGTTCAATGTAGGGATTGGGGTGGGGCAGCAATCCAGGATAATACAGGAGTCAGGCGTAGTCAACACTTGAAGGCCTAGAATCTCCAGAAACAAAGAAGAATCGCAAACAAAGAGGAATCCTGAAGTCAAGCTTGGGCTTCAAGTTGAATACCAAACCAGTCTGAGCTACCTAGCAAGACCTTGTCTCAAAGGGCTGGGGAGATGGCTCAGTCATTAAGGTACTTGCCACTAAAGGATAAGGCCAGGGGTTCTGACACTTGACACACATAAATCTAGGAAGGGGCCTCAGGTAAAAGCCAAATGCTGGAAGGAGAGAACCAACGTGGTGTGCTATGAGATGCGCATGCCCACAGACACACAAGTATAATTATAGTGAAATAGTGAACAGCCGGGTGGCAATTGTGGCCTGCCTGTGAATCCAGACACAGGATCCCCGGAGCAGGCTGACTGATCAGCTCTCTGTCATCTCTGGGCTCAGCGAGACTCTGCTTCAATAGGTGGAGAACGACTGAAGAAAACACACATGTGTGCGCGCACACACACACACACACACACAGAGAGAGAGAGAGAGAGAGAAAGAGAGAGAGAGAGAGAGAGAACACCAAAAACTAAAAAGACTAAAAATAAATGGTTAGCATATAGCCATGGCCAAGTGGTTAAAAGTAACTTGCAAGTGTGGAAAGGGTCATTTTCTTTAAGGTCCCCCCCACCCCCGTCCATAGTTGCGTGCACCCTGTATGTCACTTCAAATTCTGCTCCCTTTGTTTCATAGCACAGGAGCGTCCCTGTATAATTTTAAAACTCTACAAAGTGTCACTTTGCACAACTGGATAGATAGCCCAGGGAGTATGCACTCCACATATATACATATATTTTTTTTTCCTGTACTTAAGCTGATTCAGTCTTCATCATATCAATCATTACTGGTTTTCCAGGGTTAAGACAAAGCCAAGTTCCTCAGACGAGCCTGCAAGAGTGCACAATAAAAGGCACAAGGCCACTCCACGGACCCCATGGCTCCCAGGACCCTCTGGAATGGAATCAAGTCCATGTCCCTTTCTTCCCTTGCTGCCCCAAGCCGAGTATGTCAGCCCAGGCCTCCTCAGAGAGGATATCGTCAAGGAAGCAGGCTTGTCTCTAAGCAATCTTCACTTTCCCACATGCACATCCCAGCCTTCCAGGAGGGTTCTGCCTGGATGTGTGTGTGCTGGGGCTCTGGGACTCTGAGGCGCTGGGGCTTCGGGGCTTCGGGGCTCTGGGGCTCTGGGCTCTAGGGCTCCTGAAAGTTGGCACTGGATTCCTGTGGGCTGTGGGTGGCTTGTTATGGTTGTTAAGGCCTGCTGTCCCTTCCGCTGACTTCATCCACCTCCATGAGTCCTGTCGGCTTCCCAGCCTCACACGGTGGAGTCCTACTACAGGCAGCCAAACTGTGTTGCCAGAAAATGTGTTGTGGATATAAATAGTTTTGAGCAAAGTACAGTTAGGAAGACCCAGAAGAGCCAGGCGTGGTGGTGCATGCACGGTTTACGTCTCGCTGCTCGCCTGGATGACTCTCTGAGGTCAGGGCCAGCCTGGTCTATAGGAAGACCTTGCCATAAAAATAAAATAAAATAATAAAAATAAAGTGAGGGGGTATATACCCAGCATGTTTAAGACCTAGATTTGGGTTGGAGAGATGGCTCGGCGGTTAAAAGCACTGACAGCTCTTCTGAAGGTCCTGAGTTCAAATCCCAGAAACCCCATGGTGTCTCTGAAGCCCTCTTCTGGGGTATCTGAAGACAGCTACAGTGTAATATATAAATATAATAAATAAGTCTTTAAGAAAAAGAAAAAAAAGACCTGCATTTAATGCCTAGCACTGGAAATAAAGATGGGTGGCTGTGCGCATACAGAAGAGAGAGAAGGCTCCTTCTGCCCTCCTAGGTGGGGCTATAAACTCTCCTTTCTGGAGACCAGCTCTTATCAGTAAAGAAATCTCACAGTGTTAGTTTGCTCCCCCAGGATTTACATCCACAGTTCCTTGTCTCTGTAATGTTTTCCCTTTGTCTCATCATGTCTCTGAACTGCACTGTTCACTGTGGAAGTTCTAAACCACATTTTTTTTCCTCCGATGCCGTCCACTGAGGCTTTGCCTATGTGCATACTGCATGCATTAATGAGTTTGTTTGTCTCCTCTTACTCTGTCTTTTATTACAGAGTCTGTCTAGACTACAAGCTTTGGCTGTTCGTGGGGGATTGTCTTTCTTCCCCAGCAAACTTGCATCCTGCCTCGTATCTGGCTTCTGCTTCTTGAATCTGCCCTGGTTGAGTGTTCCTGTGGTTGAGTTGTTCCATACGTGACCACACCACAGTGCTTCTGTCCCTGATGCTTTTGTGGGTACCTACCATTTCCAGTCGTGGCAATTATGCGTGCTGCTGTGAACATCTTAACATGTACCTTTTTTTTTTTTTTAAAGCAGTGGAAATTGAATTCAGACTTCGTATATATATTAGACAACATTCTACCACTGAGCTACATGCCCGGCCTTGCAAATATGTTTTACATTTTTTTTTCAAATTGTATTTATTATTTAGTGCATATGAATGTCTTGTCTGCATGGATGTCTGTGCACCACATGCATTCTTGGTGCTCATGGAGGCCAGAAGAGGGGTGAGATCTCCTGGAACTAGAGTTACGTGATGTGGGTGCTTGGACTCAAACCCAGATCCTCTGAAAGAGTAGCCAGTACTCTTACCTGCCGACCCTCTCTCCAGCCCCACTGCCAGACTTTTCCACGGTGGCTGTTTGCTTGCTCTCCCTACCAGCCATGTGGTTTCTCCACTCCTCCCTCTGGGAGTGCAGCTCCTTACTGAAGCACCAGCCTCATATTAGCAAAAAAAAAAAAAAAAACCCGCTTGGCTTGGTCCAGCAACACAGAGTAAAAGGGGTGGGGTGGGGTGGGGTGGGGTGGGGTGGGGTGGGGTGAGCTTGGGCAGATAATGGTGACTTGTAGTTAGTAGCTGCGACTGCTCACTGGTTAAGAGCACTGGCTGTTCCTCCAGAGGACCCAGGTTCGATTTCTGAACATCCGCGTGGTGGCTCACAAGCACCCGTCACTTCAGTACCAGAGGAATCCGGCGCCCTCTCCTGGCTTCTTTGGGTACTACATGCCTGTGGTGCACAGGCAAAAATTAAAAACCCTCAACACTCACATGTGTGAAATAAAATAAATCAATCTCTTTTGTGTGGGGCTAGAGGGCAGTAGCTTTGCATACAGAATTCAGAAGAACCATTGTCAACTTCAGTTACTAGGAGTTGAACAAATTGTCTGTGGGTAACAGTGTCACATCGTGCGTTGATGATAGGTTGGCTGCCGTGCGCAGACAGCCTCCAGAACCGTTGTATCTCAACTGTGGTTCTCCAGCCTGATGAACACACGAAGGGTTGGTGAGGTGGTCCTCCCTCTCCCAAATCCAAATGTAGAGGCCAGAATGATGGCTCAGCGGTTAAGAACATTATCTGAGCCGGGCGTGGTGGCACACGTCTTTAATCCCAGCACTTGGGAGGCAGAGGCAGGTGGACTTCTGAGTTCGATGCCAGCCTGGTCTACAGGAGAAGTGAGCCAAGCCCCTGGTGCCTCCGGGTGGTAGTCTTAATCTAGTCAAGGGACTGCTTTCTAATTCATTCTCTCTCTTCCTTACAGTAGCCTTGGCCGGACCTGAGATGTACTATGCAGACAATGGAGAAAACACTATGCTGAATAAGGGAGCAGTTCAGGTAAATTGTGTCTGTCTTCAGGGCAAAAGGAAAGTGCTATCTATGTTCGGATTACTGCTGGCCAGAGTCTTTGTTCCTATAGTAATAGGAACCAAGTTATCCCTTAACCCCAGCCAACCAGACCTAATCAGAGGAGTGACTAATGCTTACCAATAGGGGGCGTTAAATAGATGCTACATGGGCAGGGAAGAGGGACGGGGCTGTCATCCAGCTCACTCTGGCTCTGTAGACACCTCCAGTACCTTGCTCCCTTCCAGTTTGGTCCATTTCAACACAGGATTGCCAGTTGTGCTGACTTCTAGAATTGTAGACCTTAGGCATTTAGTCATACTTCCTGATGTCTTTTTGTCCCCTTTCTCTACGCATCTCTGGCTATCATAGAATTCACTATATAAACCAGGATGGCCTCAAACTCACAGAGATCTGCCTGCCTCTGCCTCCTGAATGCTGGGATCAAAGGCGTACACCACTACAGCCAACTTCCTGGTATCTTAATTTTTTTTTTTTTTGGTTTTTCTAGACAGCTCTGGCTGTCCTGGAACTCACTTTGTAGACCAGGATGGCCTCGAACTCAGAAATCCGCCTGCCTATGCCTCCCGAGTGCTGGGATTAAAGGCGGCATGCCTGGCTTTTTTTTTTTTTTTTAAGATTTTTTTATTATATGTAAGTACACTGTAGCTGTCCTCAGATACTCCAGAAGAGGGCATCAGATTTCATTACGGATGGTTGTGAGCCACCATGTGGTTGCTGGGATTTGAACTCTGGACCTTCGGAAGATCAGTTGGCGCTCTTAGCCACTGAGCCATCTCGCCAGCCCATTGGTGTCTTAATTTTTTGATTATTTGAATGTTCAAAACTTAAAAATATTTAAAACCACGTAGCAATCTCTGTCTCCACCTGATGATAGCCTGCCCATCCCTCCTGAGGAGACACACACAGAGATAAACTATTCCTTGTATATATGCAAATAAGAACAGGACTTTTTCCTATTCTTTTATGTTTTCCTTTATTGTTAATATCATAATTGTTGGGTGTGGTGGCATGTGCCTTTAATGCCATTTAGGAGGCAGAGGCAGGTGGATCTCTGAGTTCGAGATCAGTATGGTCTACAAAAACAAAGTATGGTCCAGGACAGTCAGAACTGTTACTCGGAGAAACCCTGTTTTGAAAACAAACAAAATTAAATAAACAGTTGTTTTGATTTTTTTCTTTTTTTTTTTTTTTTAAAGATTTTATTATATGTAAGTACACTGTAGCTGTTTTCAGACACTCCAGAAGAGGGAGCCAGATCTCGTTACGGATGGTTGTGAGCCACCATGTGGATGCTGGGATTTGAACTTATCACCTTCGGAAGAGCAGTCGGGTGCTCTTACCTGCTGAGCCATTTCACCAGCCCCGATTTTTTTCTTTTTTAAGAAGAGGTCTCATGTGGTTTAGGCTGGCCTCAAATTGCTACATAGTGGAGGATGACCTTGAATTCCTGACCCTTGTGCCGCTTATGAGTACTGGGAGTATGGCTGTGTGTTGCCATACCTGACACCTTTCTCCTTCCAGGCAAAAGCTAACTTATTCTTCCCACTCTTGCTTGCAGGGAGGGAAGGATGTGATGAGCTCCCCACCCACCCGCATCTTAAGGAGACGAAAGAGAGAGTGGGTGATGCCACCAATATTCATCCCCGAGAATGGCAAGGGTCCCTTTCCACAGAGGCTGAATCAGGTATGACCGGGCACTCTAGGGTCTGCAGGATTTATCATTCGAAGGCCTAAGAGGAAGGCTTCTTGCTGCTGGGTGCAGCTGCAGAAGGCTCCTGGCCACTGGGTGAGGCACCTGTCCCTCTGTCAACTGTCATTTTCTTCTGTTTCCAGCTCAAATCTAATAAGGACAGAGGCACCAAGCTATTCTACAGCATCACAGGGCCTGGCGCAGACAGTCCCCCAGAGGGAGTCTTCACCATAGAGAAGGAGTCAGGCTGGCTGCTGTTGCATATGCCACTGGACAGGGAGAAGATTGTCAAGTACGAGGTAAGGAGCCTTTAGCTCCCAGTGTAGATATGTTTTCTGTGGCAGGGCAGGGACAAGGCCTGGGGAGGTGGGGACACCAGCTGACCCCTGACCTCTATGCCCACAGCTTTGTGGCCACGCTGTCTCTGAGAATGGTGCCTCTGTAGAGGATCCCATGAACATATCCATCATTGTGACAGACCAGAATGACAATAAGCCCAAGTTTACTCAAGATACCTTCAGAGGGAATGTTCTGGAGGGGGTAATGCCTGGTAAGAAGGGTGGGAAGAGGGGCTATTCTGAACCAGGGGTGGGTCCAGATGGAGTTGGGGTCAGCTTCTGTAAGTCAGCCCAGACCTTCATGGCTGTGTGGCCAATCCCCTCATCCTATTCCCCGTGTACCCCATGAGTCCTGGTCAAGCCTGCCCTGTAGCCCAGTTCTGGATTGACATTTCAAACCTTCTGCTCTGGGCTCAGCCAGACTTAGGAGCTGCAGAGAACTCAGGCTTGAGTCTGAACTTTGTCTCTTGACTGCCTGTGACCAATAGGCATGACCTCTGGGCTTCAGCCTAAGTGGGAGGAGTATCAACCTTAAAATATTACAAAGATTAGAACTAGCACATGTCACTGACGGTATTGAGATACACCCATGCTGCATGTATGACAGGCCCTGGGCACCAGCAGTTCTGCAGCCAGGACTTGGTGTGATTAGAGTGTGGTTTGCAGAAACAGAAATAGGTTGCCGCCGTAGCTAGGGAAGAGATGACGAGGGAGGAATAGATTCTTATTCCCAAGCTCAGCAGCAGATTCTGGGAGACAGAAGGGCTCTCTTCTTGTTTGGAGTGATCTGGACAGCCCACCATTTGGCTTTTCAGCTGGGCGTTTCAGAAATGAGTTGACCAGAGATCGCCAATAACAGAAATTCCCACTCCAAAACCATTGAGTTTTTATTTGTTTTAATTTTTTGGCGACAAGATCTCCCCCTATAGCCCAGGCTAGCCTCAAAGTTGTGATCCTCCTGCCTTAACCTCCTGAGTCCAAGCCTGCACCAACACTGTTGGTCTCACTGTATAGCTCTGGCTAGTCTGGAACGCACCATGTAGATCTGGCTGGCCTTGAACTCACAGAAAATCACATGCCCCCCCACCTCCCGTGGCTGAGATGACAGACAGGTGTGCACCACCGTGAGCTTTTAAGTCTTCAGTTTTGTTGTATGGTGAGTTTGTTCATTGGAAACATGGTGTAACTGTGTAGCCTTGGTTAGTCTGGAACTTTAACTATGTAGACAACTTGGCTTTTTCCTTTGCTTATTCTCAGAAAGCTTAGAAGCAGTTGATCCAGGTGCCAGTGGGGCTTCAGTTAAAGGGCAAGGATCCCTGTCTTGTTTCAGCCTCTGTTCCCACATTTAGTGTGTGTGTGTGTGTGTGTGTGTGTGTGTATGTGTGTGTGTGTGCGCGCGCGCGCTCTTTACTTACTGTTTGTTTAAGACAGACTCGCCCTACTCGGTAGTCAAGGCCAGGCTTGAGCTTACACACAGACCCTCCTGCTTCAGCCTCCTGACATTGGGATTATAGGTCTGAGTCACCAGCTACAAATACATTCTTTTTTTTTTTTAAAAATTAACTTCCTCCAAACTTGTATGTATCCCGTTATCAGAAGACGCGGCTGGAAGAATGGGAGATAGTGCTTGTCCCCAGGGTCTGTGACCGGCCTAACCTGAGCATCCACTTCCTGGGAAAGAAAGACAGGATGGCACCTGTTTCCTGGGAAACAGGCTGCCACCCAGCAGGGGAGAGAGAGAGACCCTTCTGGCGTGCAGGGCAGAACTTCACAGGATTCCAGAGCCGGCAAGGCTGCCTCTGGGCTGAGAGGGAAAGGTGCTCAGTGGTCCCCTCTCCCCGGCAGGCACTTCTGTGATGCAGGTGACAGCCACAGATGAGGACGATGCTGTCAACACTTACAACGGGGTGGTGGCTTACTCCATCCATAGCCAAGAGCCGAAGGAGCCACACGACCTCATGTTCACCATCCATAGAAGCACGGGGACCATTAGCGTCATTTCCAGTGGCCTGGACCGAGAGGCGAGTAGCCTTCGGGAAGGTACTACCCTCTGAGGCCTGACTCAGAGTGGAAACCTGTGGCTGCCCCAGGGCAGTAGAGACCTGGGTCACCTGGGTTGGCTTGGCTGCTGCTGCATTTACTTCTGCTATCCCACACCCTTTGGGCTAGTGGCCTGCTGCCCAGCCTGCTGGCTAGGTCCCCTGGGGGTGAGGAGGCAGCTGTAAAATTCGGGCTTTTGAGCTTTTCTCATTTCCTGTACGAACGGCTCATTTAGTTTGCATGTCGCCTGGATTTGTCCCTTGTGGGCCACAAAGTAGAACTAGCTCCGTGGATATTGGAATTGCCTTCTGTCTCCTAATATCTTTGCCTAGATGCTTGCTCCAGGTTCCTGTGTGGAGCAGCTGAAGGTTGGGTAGTGCCTGGGTTTCCCCAGGATAGCCCAGGAGGGCTATTGGGCTATCTACTGCCCCGCCCTTTCCCCAGGCATATATAATTGTCCCTTCCCTGAAAGTGGGTAAGGGGTGAGCCAGGGAATTGAGAAACAGTGAGAGAGGGAGGAGCTGCTGCTCCCACCTCCATACCCCAAGGCGGTTTCTCATTACCCAGGTGACCGGTCTAACTGTGAGCTCTTTGCTCCTTTCTCCCCTAGAAAGTCCCTGAGTACAGACTGACAGTCCAGGCCACAGACATGGATGGAGAGGGCTCTACCACGACGGCAGAGGCCATTGTGCAAATCCTTGATGCCAACGATAACGCTCCAGCGTTTGAGCCGCAGAAGGTAATGCCCCTTCCTTCCTGTGTGCGGCAGGCATCACGTGAAGGACTGAGGGTGGCTGCTTCTCAGAAACCGACCCATGCTACCACCAACCGAGTCCCAGTCCTGTCGCTTGCTGACTGTGTAACCTTAAGTAAACTGCCTAGCCTCTCTGTGCCCAGTTTCTTAATCTCTGAAATGGAAATACTGATAAAATACTGGATCCTGGATCCACTGTTCTGACATTTTGGCGAAATGATCTGTGGACAGTTCTTTCCAGTCTTTAGGCGATACAGGGGCCTTGGTGTGGAAACGTACGTAGTGCATATCTGTACTGTCCATAAGTACTTACATAGCTCCTGGGTCAGGAAGCTCAATGCCAGGTCTGTAGAGTGAGAACCCAAATGTTCTGAGTTTGAGCCCCAGGGCTCACATGGCAGAAAGAGAGAGCTGACCTTGCCCTTGGACTTTCACAAACATGGCACCAGCACCTCCATCCCCACCCCCTGCCCCATTCGTACATGCAGTACAAAAATTAAAAAGAAAAAAAAAATTCAAATCAGTTAAGGTGACCCCGTACCCCCTGCATGTGTTTACAGATCTAGCTTTGGAATGTTATCTGGGCCTCCTTAAAAATTAGCCCTGGGGACATTTCCCTGATTGGGAAGTGTTTACTGGGCAAGCCTGGTACCTGAGCAAAAAGCCACCTGTGGTGGCCCCCACTCAACTCCACTGTTGGGGAGATGGAAATGGGGTTCCTGGGGCTTCCTGGCTTGTGTCAGGAAACACCACGGTGGGCAGCTTCTGAGGATCAGTCCTTACCTGAAGCTGTCCTCTCACATGTCTGTAATTGCAATGTTTGGGGGGTGTGAATAATGACAGGAGGATCAGGAATTCAGGGTCCTCTTCCACTCCATGTCAAATTCAGGTCCAACTGGGCTACATAAGACTATCTAAAAAAACTAACTAAAACAAAAGAACAAAACAACAACAACAACAACAACAACAAAACGATTCCCCAGTCTGTTACCTGCCCCCAAACTTCCTGGCCAGTGCCCCCAGCACAGTGAGGCACCTGCCCTTGTTGGTCTTCTTGTGGGTGGCTGTGCACAGCTGGGCTTTGTGCACCTAGACAGGGGAGAGTCCCAAGCTTCAGGCCCCCCTGGAGAGGGAAAGTCGGTCCGGAATGTGTGGCCTTGTCCCCAGAGCTGTGCTGATGGCTGGGGTTGTCTTTCTGTGCCTGCGTGTGTCCTGGAAATCTTTATGGGTCAATGGTCCAGACATGTGAACAGGCCATGGGGCTTCCCAGCAGGCACAGAGGCTTCCCAGCTGCTGGAGTGCAGTGCGGTCTGCCCGGAGAGATCGTTTCTGGCTCTGCTCTGATCTATCTCTGTCCTGCCCCTCTCTCCCCACAGTATGAGGCTTGGGTGCCTGAGAACGAAGTGGGCCATGAGGTACAGAGGCTGACAGTGACTGATCTCGATGTCCCTAACTCGCCAGCATGGCGTGCCACCTACCACATCGTGGGAGGTGACGATGGGGACCATTTCACCATCACCACTCATCCAGAGACCAACCAAGGCGTCCTGACAACCAAGAAGGTAAGTCTGTTTGGGCCTGTAGGACAAAGGGATCCCTCCTGCCCCAGGCCACTTCCTTTGGGCCACTCCCTGGGGACTGCACCAAGACAGTGGCTCCTGGTACCGCAGTATTTCTGCAGGTTGGGGTAGTATGGAAGTATTGGAGATCAAGCTCAGGGCCTTTTCTTTTATGGCCTTCTTTTTATCAAGACACAGAGCAAGATTGGGTCAAAAACGTCTTTGGGAACAGGGGCCTGGTGGTTCACACCTATGATCCTACACGTTGGAGGTGGGATCAAGGTCATTCTCAACTACTGAGACCAGCCGGAGCTGAAAACAAAAAAAGCCCAAATGAGTGAACACTTGAATAAAATCGATCCTTTAAGAGACAAGCTCATGGACGTAATGTCACATGTCTGAAATCCCAGCTTTTAAGATGCTTGCTAGGAGCCGGGCGTGGTGGCACACACCTTTAATCCCAGCACTTGGGAGGCAGAGGCAGGCAGATTTCTGAGTTCAAGGACAGCCTGGTCTACAAAGTGAGTTCCAGGACAGCCAGGGCAATACAGAGAAAATCTGTCTCGAAAAACCAAAAAAAAGAAAAAAAGAAAAAAGATGCTTACCATTGTGAGTTCAAGACCAACCTGAGCTGTACTGTGAGACTAGTTCAACAAGAAAAAAAATAATAACAATAATTGATGGTTCAAAAATATGGGCCTGCCGGGCATGGTGGCGCATGCCTTTAATCCCAGCACTCGGGAGGCAGAGGCAGGTGGATTTCTGAGTTCGAGGCCAGCCTGGTCTACAAAATGAGTTCCAGGATAGCCAGGGATACACAGAGAAACCCTGTCTCAAAAAACAAAACAAACAAACAAACAAAAAAAATATGGGCCTGTTTAAAAGGTTTAGTCTCTGGTCTCTGGCTTAATCTCAGGTTTCAGCACCAAACATCAGTGTGGGCCTGATTTGGGCATTGTGGCAGACTTGCTTACTGGCATCAGAAGGTAGAAACAGGAAGATTTAATGAGTCTGAGGCCTTGTCTCAAAAAAATCTGAAAAAGGGGCCTGCCCTGTCTTTGCTTTCTTTGTCTTTCTAGTTCACAGTCGAGAATGACTTAGTGTGAGTAGCTCTTAAAACTGTCTGAGCCAGGTACAATAGCATTCAGGAGGCAGAGGCAGGAGGATCTCTGAATTCAGACTAGCCTGGTCTACAGAGGGACTTCTAGGACAGCCAGAGCTACATAAAGAAACCCGGTCTCAAACAAACAAACAAACAAAGAGTACCAGGCCAGCCAGGACTATATAGTAAGACTCTATCTAAATAAATAAATAGAGGTGGGCCTTTAGTCCCAGCAATCAGGAGGCAGAGGCTGGAGGATCTCAGAGTTCGAGGCCAGCCTCATCTACAAAGTGAGTTCCAGGACAGCCAGGGCTGTGAGAGAGAGGAGCTGGGCAGAAATTATAGAAGGAAAGCTTTCTAAGTGTTTTGACAAGTACGCCACACCAGAAAGCACAGTGAAATGGTCAGACGCTTGCATTTATTTGTCGACCATTCCAAGAGCAGTGGATCCCGTGTGCTGGCCTGGTGACACACGATTTCTGCTGGCATTCAGAACCGTGAATAAACAACTGAACCGGGCCTGAGCAAATTCAATCACAAGGACCCCTTCAGAAGTTGCCTTCCTGGAGAACGCAGCCTGTATTAAAACCACACCAAAGCTTGGTTTATATATTAAGCATGTCCTCGGCTCTAATTACAAACAGGTTTCCCACTCCAGCGACCATGGAAGCGTCAGTATCACGAGGGATACAGAGGGGGTCCTTTGTCTATAGCATTGGTGCAGTGCAGCATCCTACCCAGAGGCACCGTAGTCGCAGTTAGCATGCCCCACAGGCTCTCAGGCTTCTCCTAGGGAACATCCTACCCCACTGGGTACCAATCCGCTAGACCTCACTAAGCCTTTGGGGTGGTCTGAGAGACTCCAGTAGTTGTTCTCTTAGGAAACAGGATTTGGCTGTGGGTGGGGGATGGGGGGTTGGGGAGGCAGCTGCCAGAGCCGTGACCCCCTTACTGCGCTCCTTCTGATGCCCACCAGCCACCTCACCAAATGCTGCCTCTCAGATTCTTCTTCTCTCCAGGGTTTGGATTTTGAGGCTGAGGACCAACACACCCTGTACATACAAGTGACCAACGAGGCTCCCTTCGCAGTGAAGCTCCCGACGGCCACTGCCACTGTGGTGGTCCACGTGAAAGATGTCAACGAAGCTCCTGTGTTTGTTCCACCTTCCAAGGTCATTGAGGCCCAGGAAGGCATCTCTATTGGGGAACTGGTCTGCGTCTATACTGCACAGGACCCAGACAAGGAGGAACAGAAGATCAGGTACCTGGGGACTGGGCACCAGGTCATCCAAATAAATAGGTGCACTTGGGGGCCTTGTTCATTCGCCATAAAAGTTTGTTCCACATTGTCACCATCAGTTTTGCACCAAACCCTTCCTGCCTGCCACACTCAAAGCTAAAGGTTCTACATTTGGTCTGAGGAGGCTCTTAGATGATAACAGAATCCTACGGATGCCACCTGTGACTCTTCTCAACCTCCTTTCCAGCTACACCATCTCGAGAGATCCAGCCAACTGGCTTGCTGTGGACCCAGACAGTGGTCAGATAACTGCAGCAGGCATGTTGGATCGTGAGGATGAGCAGTTTGTGAAAAACAACGTCTACGAAGTCATGGTTTTGGCCACAGACAATGGTGAGAGCTTTCACCCAGCCCTTTCTCAGGCATGCCTGTGGTACCCAGACATATGACACAGCATATTCCCTCAGCAGGGAATGGTGTGGGAAAAGATGACAAACCAGTCTGTATTTAAAGGCCTGATTGTTTTGATCCTAATTTTCTAAGTCCCAGAAGACAGGCAAGGTGCTGAGGACTCCCTTTTCAACCCATTTTTAGTTCACTAAACTCTGAATTGGCCTGTCGGCTTCTACTGATGATTGATTGACATGGACTTCTGGGAATACCCACAAGCAATTAGTGGTGTTGTGCCATAACCAGGAGAGATGATACTGTTCTACCATATGCTTGACATTTAGCGAACCAATGCTTTGAGGCAGGTTTAACTGAAGCTTCTGGTTCTCTGAAGCTGATCAGTAGATGACTGTACTAGCTTGGGGTATCCAGTAGGTTTTACTCTGTGATTGATTATAATGGCTGTCTGAATGTAGTAGCTGCAGCGGCATTGTGATTTGTTAGTAATGTCTGCTGTGGTCACAGATTAGAGTGAGGGTACGATTGCCATGTATTTGCCATTGCCAGTTTGATCTACAGTGAAGTTAAAGATGAAGGGACTTAAAAGGGGGGGATAGCTGGGTGGTGACCAGGAGCCACGTGGAAGCTGATTGAGTAGGTCTTAGGGGAACTTAACATTGGTTCATTCAACAAACAAGAGCAGATACTGAAAAGAGATTGTATATGTAATTGTAAACAGGAAACCCTCCCACCACCGGCACTGGGACCCTCCTGCTAACAATTACTGACATCAACGACCATGGCCCGATCCCTGAACCCCGTCAGATCATCATCTGTAACCAAAGCCCTGTGCCTCAAGTGCTGAATATCACAGACAAGGACCTGTCCCCCAACTCCTCCCCTTTCCAGGCCCAGCTCACACATGACTCAGACATCTACTGGATGGCAGAAGTCAGCGAGAAAGGTGACTCTGGTGGTGGCAGGGAACTGTCAGTTCAGCTGGGTGGGTGTCACCCCCACAGTAGGACCCACACACATCCCTGTCCTAGCATCTGTGGGTCACAGAATTGTGGTCTCAAAAATGGCCACCAGGTGTCCTTCCTTAGCATTATATGTCTTTGAAATCCCTCAGGAGCCTTAAACAAATAAACAGGGCAAGGCATGACAGCACTTCATCCCAGCACTCAAGAAACAAACAAACAGCCGGGCGTGGTGGCGCACGCCTTTAATCCCAGCACTCAGAAGGCAGAGGCAGGCGGATTTCTGAGTTCGAGGCCAGCCTGGTCTACAAAGTGAGTTCCAGGACAGCCAGGGCTATACAGAGAAACCCTGTCTCGAAAAACCAAAAAAAAAAAAAAAAAGAAACAAACAAAGAAGCAGGTTTCTGTGGGTTCAAAACCAACCTGATTTAGGGCTGTCTCAAAAGAACAAGCAAACAACAACATCCACAATAAAAACACAAATAAAACAGAGAGAGCCAGGGCTAGAGAGATGGCTCAGTGGTTAACAGCACTGGCTGATCTTCCAGAGGACCTGGGTTCAAATCTCAGCACCCATATGGTGGCCACAACCACCTGCAACTTCAGTTCCAGGGGATCAGATGTTCTCCTCTGGTCTCCACAGCACTGGGTACACATGTGGTGCACAGATGTATGTACAAGGAAAACACCTGTACACATTAAATAAAAATTTTAAATTATAAAACAAAACCAAGGGCTGGTGAGAAGGCTCAGCGGGTAAGAGCACCCGACTGCTCTTCCGGAAGGTGATGAGTTCAAATCCCAGCAACCACATGGTGGCTTACAACCACCCGTAATGAGATCTGACGCCCTCCTCTGGTGTGTCTGAAGTCAGCTACAGCGTACTTATGAAGAATAATAATAAAAAAAAACGAATTCTTGGACTGGAGAGACCAACCGGAGCGAGCGGGGCCGACTGCGGCTGTCTAGAGCAAGTGGGGCTGTCCGGAGCAAGCAGGGCCAAACAGGGATGGCCGGAGCGAGCAGAGCCAGCCGGAGCGAGCAGAGGGTCAAGCGGAGTGATCAGTGATCGGGGTTGACCAACCGGAACAAGGGAAAAAAAAAAAAAGCACATGTTGCTCTTGCAGAGGAGTCAGGTTTGATTTCTGGCACCCACATGGTAGCTCACAACCATCTGTAACTCCCATGTCAAAGGATCTGACATCTTTTTTGACATCCATTGGGCACCAGGCACACCCATTGTGCACAACATACAACATGCAAGCAACACACACACACACCATAAAATAAATATCTGTTTAAAGATAAGCAACAAGTAAAAGAATAATGTACCTTTTTTGTTGTTTTTTTGGGTTTTTTTTTTTTTGTTTTTTTTTTTGTTTTGTTTTGGTTTTTGAGAGACAGGATCACTCTGTGTAGCCTTGTCCTGAAACTGTCTCTGAAACCCACTCTGTAGACCAGGCTAGCCTCGAACTCAGAGATCCACGTGCCTCTGCCTTCTAAGTACTAGGTTTAAAGGTATGTGCCACCACTGCCAGGCTTATAATGTATTCTTTTGAGGAAAAGAATGGTCTAGTAGCTGATGATACCAAGAATATTGGTCCAATATCTCATGACTTCCAGAGCCTCACAATTTACTAATACTATCATCACTTTCTTGTTTGTTTTTTTCCTTGTTCCGGTCAACCCAGCTTGCTCTGATCTGCCCCGCTCGCTCAGTCCCTGCTCTCTCCGGTCCAGGATTTATTTATTATTATTCATAAGTACACTATAGCTGACTTCAGACACACCAGAAGAGGGCGTCAGATCTCATTACAGGTGGTTGTAAGCCACCACGTGGTTGCTGGGATTTGAACTCATCACCTTCGGAAGAGCAGTCGGGTGCTCTTACCCGCTGAGCCTGTTTGTTTTTAATAAAGTAACACCCAAGTGCAGTAGCTCACACCTGTGATCCCGGTAGCTCACACCTGTGATCCCGGCACTCAGAAGACTGAGGGAACTGAATTGCCATGAGTTTGAAACCAACCCAGACTACAGAGTAGAACTCTGTCTTATAAAAGATGAATTAAGCACTCGGGAGGCAGAGACAGGTGGATTTCTGAGTTCGAGGCCAGCCTGGTCTACAAAGTGAGTTCCAGGACAGCCAGGGCTATACAGAGAAACCCTGTCTCGAAAAACCAAAAAAAAAAAAAAAAAAAGATGAATTAATTAATTTAAAAATAATGAACTAGGGCTGGAGAGATAATGCAGTGGCTAAGAGCACTGGGTTCAGTTTCCAGCAGCCACATGGCAACTCAAAACCATCCCATCCGTAACCACAGTTTCAGGTGATCTTACACCACATGGAAATCCGCCTGCCTCTGCCTGGGATTAAAGTGCTGGGATTAAAGGCGTGCAGTACCACGCCCAGCGGGTTTACACCACATTCTTTTTTTTTTTTAAAGATTTTTTTTATTTATTATATGTAAGTACACTGTAGCTGTCTTCAGACACTCCAGAAGAGGGTGCCAGATCTCGTTATGGATGGTTGTGAGCCACCATGTGGATGCTGGGATTTGAACTTATCACCTTCGGAAGAGCAGTCGGGTGCTCTTACCCACTGAGCCATCTCACCAGCCCCTTTTTCTTTTTTTTTTTTTTTTTTATAAAGTTGTCTCTTTTTTTTTTTTAAAGATTTATTTTATTTATTATATGTAAGTACACTATAGCTGTCTTCAGACACTCCAGAAGAGGGCGCCAGATCTCGTTACGGATGGTTGTGAGCCACCATGTTACACCACATTCTTTTGGTGTCCAAGAGCACCAGGCACACACATGGTGCACAGACATGCAAACATACATACGGGCAAAATACCCCCATACATGTAGGGAAAATACCCATACACATTTGGGAGGGGAGTGAATTAATTTTTGTGGGCTAGCAAGATTTCTTTGTAGATACAAGTGCAGCCCAGCTTAATGGAACGTTAAGTTTGACTCCCAGAACCCAGAGGTGGAGGAGAAAACTAATTCCCAAAAAACTTGACTCCTGATCCTCACATGTGAACCTTAGCACACACGTGCCCACATTAATGCACACACACGCATGTACATGCACACACACACCAGCAACAAAAACAATAAGTGACATTTTTGAAAAAGAAAAGATACTGAAAAATGAGTTAGTTTTGGTAACTGAATAGTTCTCACAACAGCAAAGTTTTGCTTTGCCAGGATTTTAGAGATCCTCTGTTTTGCTTGTCTGTTTTGGGGCTTGAACCCAGGGCCTCGTGGATGGTGAGCAGGTACTCCATCACAACGCTACACTTAGACTAAACCTGCCTTCTGTTCTTTGGGTTCTGGGGCTGTGTTGGCTCAAAGTTTTGCCATCTTGTATTTAGTGCTCAACCCATATGACACCCTTAAGCTAATAAATCTATGTGTCTCTCCAGGAGACACCGTGGCCTTGTCCCTGAAGAAGTTCCTGAAACAAGACACGTATGACTTGCACCTTTCTTTGTCTGACCATGGCAACAAGGAACAGCTAACCATGATCAGGGCCACTGTGTGTGACTGCCATGGCCAAGTGTTCAATGACTGCCCCAGACCCTGGAAGGGTGGTTTTATCCTCCCCATCCTGGGTGCTGTCCTGGCACTGCTGAGTGAGTACCACACACCTCCGTGTGCTCCTGGGTAGATAAAGAGACCTGACTCTTCTCAGAACTTCTAAGAGGGCATCCATATTGTTCATTGTTCTCTTCTTTCGTTTTATGGATATCAGAATTTTGCCTGCCTGCGTGTGTATGTACACTGGGTGTATGCCTGTGCAAGCTACAATGGGGTCAGATCACCTGGAACTGGAGTTACAGAAGGCTCTGTGCTGCCATGTGGATGCTGGGAATCAAACCTGGTCCTTTGAGTGAGCAGCCAGTGCTCTTAACTACTGAGTTATTGGTCTGTCTCCTCCCCAAACTGATCCATTTCTGTTTCTTAAACTCTAAATTCTAAGAATATCATTTAGTCAATAGATGTTCCTAGAACTTCTAATTTATGCCAGGCAGTGGTTCTGGGCAGTCCAGGGATTTGTTAGAAAGGGAGACTCCTACTTTCAAGCCGCCTCTTGCTACTCCAGCTGGCTGTCCCTTGCAATACATATACACCTGCTTTTTAAAGAAAAGGCAGTTTCCTGGGTCCGCAATCCTGCAGACCTGGTGATCCAGAAACTTAGGAGTGTGTTTTAACAAACTCTCCATGGCTTTTAAGACACGACACAGTGTAAGAATCACTAGACCAGTAAGCAGAAGTGTTTAGTTAAAAACAAATTTCTTTAATGACATTCGCAGGAAAGTGGGTACAACTGGAAATCGTTATGCTAAGTGAAGTAAGCCAGAGAGACATTACCACAGGCTTTCTCTCACATGTGGTACCCAGACTTAGGATCCAATATGTAAATATATTTATGTACGTGCATGTCTGTGTGTGTTTATACGTTGAGTGTTTGCGGGTCATGAAAGGAGAGTGGAGTTACAAGGGGAGGAAGTAGAAAAGAGGTAATAAATTTCATTCATGTCATAACAAAAGGGGCGCTGTGTGGGGGAAGAGAGGCCTACATAGTGGATGGCAGGGGCCTCAGAACAAAGGAGAGCAAAATACAATAGCGTGTGTGTGAAGACGAGGTGATGAAACCCCTTACTCTGTGTGCTAACTTAACAATAAATTAGTAAGTAAATACATAAATAGCTGACCCTGGTGGCCCGTGCCTTTAATCTCTGCACTCTGGAAGCAGAGTCAGAGCAAGCTTTGAGTTCGAAGCCAGACTGGTCCCCAAAGTGAGACAGGGCTGTGACATAGAGAAACCCTGACTCAAAAATAATCTAAAAATAATGAAATAACAACAATAAATAAATAAATCTTACAGCTGGACATGGAGTACACATCTGTAATTCTAGCACCCAGGGAGCAGAAACAGGAGTGTTGCCATAAGTTTAAGACCAGCTTGGGCTACGTAGTGAAATCCCGCCTCCAAAATAATAATAGTTATTAATGATGATGATGATAACAATAATTTGAGCTGGATATGGTGGCATATTACCTGTAATCCCACCACAAGGGAGAATGCAGGAGAATCACAGATTTCATATCCGACCAGACTACAAAGTGAAACTTTGTCTCAGAAAATACATGCGTACACATACAAGCCCCAGATTTCTTTGCTGAAAAGATAGAATCTATCTCGGATGCCTTTTCTTTTTTTTTTTTTTTTTTTTTTTTTTTTTTTTTTTTGGTTTTTCGAGACAGGGTTTCTCTGTATAGCCCTGGCTGTCCTGGAACTCACTCTGTAGACCAGGCTGGCCTCAAACTCAGAAATCCTGCCTCTGCCTCCTGAGTGCTGGGATTAAAGGTATGCGCCACCACGCCCGGCTTCGGATGCCTTTTCTTGTTTTTGACTTGCACTTCATGTGCTCATAGCAGCTGTAGGTGTGGGACAGGGATGAGCCCCCTAACTACTCAGCACACTGTTCCTCAGTCAGCATAGGCACCAGGAGGTGAGAAGGGGCCGAGGGTGCAGCACAGAACAAAACAGGCACCAGCCGAAGATTCCTACTGAAAAACCCATGCTAGGCTAGAGTGGAGGCGCAGGGGACTGTTGGAGACCAGACCGTTGCCATAGGTTACAGGTGAGAGGATGGTAGGTGGTCATACCGAGACAGGAGTAAGAGTTCATTTGGGGCTGAGCGAGTAGAAAAACGGAATTTTGGAGATGGCCCCTGAGGCCTCCTGCACCTCAGTGCCCAGGCTCCCCAGCATTGATCAGTCAGTGTGCCTTGATTTTCCTTCCCATGAGCTAGGTAACGACTTTGTTCCTGGTTACAAATTCCATCAGAGTCCCTGGTGCTGCCTTTTGGTCTGTTACACTATTGGATGTTTTTGCTAATTGTTTGGTTTTATTTTCTGTCACTGTGATAAATGCTGGATGGTTGTGGCTTGTGCCTTTAATCACAGTACTTGGGAGGCAGGGGCAGGTAGATATCTAAGTTCAAAGTCAACCTGGTCTACAGCGAGAGTTCCAGGACAAGCAGAAACCCTGTCTTGAAAAACAAAACAGACAAACAAATGAATAGCTGACCCTGGTGGCCCACACTTTTAATCTCTGCACTAGTAGAAAAACAGACAGACAGACAGACAGACAGATCCCCAAAAACTGGGCATGGTGGCAAATACTTGCAGTTCTAGTCCTTGAAAAGCAGAGGCAGGAGAGTAAGTTCAGTTCATCTTTGGTTACATCATGAGTTCAAGGCTATTGGACACTATAACACCCTACCTAGAAAAAGGAAACTAAATAAAAGGGGAATAAGTTTGAATTATGATGGGGACTTGGGGCAAAGAGGATAAGGAAATACAGTTCCCTTTTGCCAGTTTGTTGAGGGAAGAGATATGCCCAGCTAGGCCAAATGGAGAAGTGAGTAGACAGATACACATAAGCCTTGGGCTTGTGAGAAATCCAGCTTCCCTTTCGTCTTCCTCCAGATCCCTAGACTGCGGAGGAAAAGAGATGAAAAGCCCCATGTGCTCCATACCTCTGAGTGTATCCTGAGAAGCCATGACCTTCCGAAGAAAGCTTGTCTTATCTAGATAGTGGGTCTGTCAGCCACCACCACTAATAATAATAACTACAACAATAACCACCCCAAACAGTAACTGCCACAGTGGGGAGTGTGAGAGGGTACCCCATGACAGCTGGGGAGAACAGCCTGGCCTTAGCTGGCCACTTCTTCCCAGGCAGATGCTTTGCCAGTCTTTCCAGCTGTGTAACTGGAAGACAGTTCTTCCCTTAAAATTCCAACTTAGCATTTGCAGTTAGATCAGTTAACACTACAGTGTGTCATCAACATTAAATTATTTTACCTTTAAGTCCATAGCTAACTTAGAGGACATCAAATGACTAAGAGACTCATGGAAGGTAACAGTGACTAATGGGGGCATCCGCCCCCTTAATACCATCAGCGTGGGAAGTCTGATGTAGTAAATGCTATAGGATTTTAGGTGGGATTGGCGTCATGCTGCTTCCAGGAAGGTAATGCTATGAATGTTCATAAAAGACAGAGACTGGAGGGCTCTAAATCTAATAGAGCAGGATATGGTAGTGTGTTCCTGTGATCCTAGCATTTGAGGATATATATGTATGTGTGTGTGTGTGTGTGTGTGTGTGTGTGTGTGTGTATATATATATATATATATATATATATATATATATATATATATGGTTTATTAAAATGGCTTACAGGCTGTGGTCCAGCTAGTCCAACCAAAGACTGTCTACCAATGGAAGGGTCAAGAATTTAGTTGTTTTTCAGTCCATGAACCTGGGTATCTCAGCTAGTCTTCAGTGTACACCAGAATCCCAAAGAAGTAGGCACTAATGCCAGTGAAGGAATGGACTTGCCAGCCAGAAAGAGAGCAAGTTTCCTTCTTCCGTGTCCCTATATAGGCTGCCAGCAGACAGTGTGGCCCAGACTAAAGGTAGATCTCCCCCACCTCAAAAGATCTGGATTAAAAGTGGGTCTTCCCTGGGCTGGAGAGATGGCTCAGTGGTTAAGAGGTCTGAGTTCAATTCCCAGCAACCACATGGTGGCTCACAACCATCTGTAATGGGATCTGATGCCCTCTTCTGGTATGTCTAAAGAAGACAGTGACAGTGTATTCATTGTGTGTGCAGAAAATCTTTTTTTTTTTTTTTTTTTTTTTTTTTCCAGACAGGGTTTCTCTGTATAGCCCTGGCTGTCCTGGAACTAGCTTTGTAGACCAGGCTGGCCTCAAACTCAGAAATCCGCCTGCCTCTGCCTCCCGAGTGCTGGGATTAAAGGTGTGTGCCACCACGCCCGGCTCCAAAATCTTTTTTTTCTTAAGTAGGTCTTCCCACTTTGAGCAATTTAATTAAGACAAAATCCCTCACAAGTGTACCCAGCTGCTTGGGTTTTAGTTAATTCCAGATGTATTCAAGTTAACAACCAGGAATAGCCATCAAACAGAGGGGGTTAGGAGTTCAAGACTAGCCTCAGCCAGACAGTGAGATGAATCTGGGTACATGAGACCCTCTCTGAAAAAAAATCCATAAATGAATGAATGAATGAATGAATGTTCTATGCCCTGGGGGCCTGGCTGGCCTCGTGGTTGGGGGAGTGCTTACATTTCTCCACTCATTTCAGCCCTTCTGCTGGCACTCCTCCTGTTGGTAAGGAAGAAGAGGAAGGTCAAAGAGCCCCTTCTGCTCCCAGAGGATGACACTCGTGACAATGTCTTCTATTATGGAGAAGAGGGTGGTGGTGAGGAGGACCAGGTGAGTCACTGGAAGGGTTGGTGCCCCTATGGCCCATGATGGGAATGGTTGGGTCACCTGTCAACCTCTCTTAGTTATGTTGACCAGCCCTGGCAGGCCCATCAGACCTGATGCAGGATTGGCCACCAGCTCTCTCTCCTGGGAAGGTGTCTGGTGCTCTTGGCCCCAGCTAAGTAGCTCTCAAGTCTGTCCTTAATTTGAAAGAAGAGGGGACAGTAGAAATGAGGGATTTTGGGGATCTCTGACCTCCTGCAGAACATCAGAGGGGTGAGATGTGACTGATAGAGAACGGGGCACATTTTCAACCCAGTGGTCCCATTTGTTCTCATAAAGGACTATGACATCACCCAACTCCACCGGGGACTGGAGGCCAGGCCTGAGGTGGTGCTCCGAAACGATGTAGTGCCAACCTTCATCCCCACCCCCATGTACCGACCCCGGCCCGCCAACCCAGATGAAATCGGGAACTTCATCATCGAGGTGAGACATGGCAGGTTTACCAAGTGAGAGCAGCCTTGGGTCAGGCACAAGCATGGGAGAACAAACACAGGCTTTCTGCACTGACTGAGTTCTAATCCCGGCTCTGCCCTCCAACTATGTGATTCTCTGCATACTTGAGTATCTGTAGGTTTCTCTTTCCTCCTCCGTAAACTCCGAATTTCATCATTTATTTAAACACTGAGTTACTAGGAAAATACTCTGAAGTCAGTCAGGCAACTTAGGATTTATCTGGGGGGTTGGTGTTTAAAACATACTCTCTCTCTCTCTCTCTCTCTCTCTCTCTCTCTCTCTGTGTGTGTGTGTGTGTGTGTGTGTGTGTGTGTGTGTGTGTGTGTTTTGCCTACATTCATATTTGCAATCGTGTACCGTGCCCTCAGAATCCCTGGGAATGGAGTTGGAGACAGTCCTGAGCCCCCAAGTGGGTGCTGGTGCCTGAAACCCTGTCCTGTGGAAGAACAGCCAGTGCTCTTAGCTGCTGAGCCATTGCTCCAGCCTCGGCCTGGTTGGTTGATTTGAGACAGGGTTTCTCTGTGTAGCCTTGGATGTTCTGGACCAGGGCTCTCTGTGTAGATCAGGCTAACCTCAAACTCAATGAGACTCTCCTGCCTCTGCCTTCCAAGAAGTGCAGTTAAAGCCTTATGATACCATTCCTGGCCTCTTGGCTTTTTATTTTATTTTATGTTTTTATGTTTTTACGTTTTATTTATGTATTTAGTGTCTATCTTCCATATTTGCCGTGGTACACATGCATTAAGAGTATTTGCTGCCGAGCGGTGGTGGTGCACGCCTTTAATCCCAGCACTTGGGAGGCAGAGGAAGGCGGATTTCTGAGTTCAAAGCCAACCTGGTCTACAAAGTGAGTTCCAGGACAACCAGGGCTACAGAGAAACCCTGTCTCGAAAAGCCAAAAAAAAAAAAAAAAAAAAGAGTATTTGCTGCTCTTCTAGCAGACTGGGGTTTGATTCTAAAAACCCACATGGAGACTGACAGCTCTCTGTAACTCCAGTTCTAGGGGTATCCAGTGCCCTCTTCTGGCCTCCCACAGGCACTGCATACACACGGTGCATAGACATATGTGCAGACAAAACACCAGTGCACATAAAATAAATAAACCTGGGGGCTGGTGAGATGGCTCAGCGGGTAAGAGCACCTGACTGCTCTTCCGAAGGTGATAAGTTCAAATCCCAGCAACCACATGGTGGCTCACAACCATCCTTAATGAGATCTGGCGCCCTCTTCTGGAATGCCTGAAGACAGCTACAGTGTACTTACATATAATAAATAAAGTAAATCTAAAAATAAATAAATAAATAAATAAATAAAAATAAATAAATAAACCTTTTAAAAATAAAAGTAATTTTTAGGCCTGGCTTGGTGGCATACATCTTTAATTCCAGAACTCAGAAGGCAGAGGCGGATGGATGCCTGTGAGATTGTAGCCAGCCTGGTCTACAGCCAAGGCTACACAGAGAAACCCTGTCTCAAGCCCCTCCAAATAATAATAATAATGATAATAGTGATTATTATTTCTTGTTTTTTTTTTTAAGATTTATTTTATTTATTATATGTAAGTACACTGTAGCTGTCTTCAGGCAATCCAGAAGAGGGCGCCAGATCTTGTTACAGGTGGTTGTAAGCCACCATGTGGTTGCTGGGATTTGAACTTATCACCTTCGGAAGAGCAGTCGGGTGCTCTTACCCACTGAGCCATCTCACCAGCCCATATTTCTTGTTTTTTAAGTTCAGTGTAGTAGGCAGATCTCTGTGAGTTTAACACCAGCCTGGCCTACAGAGTTAAGTTCCAAAACAGCCAAGACTACATAAGGAGTTCCCTGTCTCAAAAAAAAAAAACACAAAAAAACGAAAAAACAACAACCCAAACTCAAGGGTCTGGAGAGATGGTTCAGCAGTTAAGAGCACTGACTGCTCTTCCAGAGGTCCTGAGTTCAATTCCCAGCAACCACATGGTGGCTCATAACCATCTGTAATTGGATCCAATGCCCTCTTCTGGTGTGTCTGAAACAGAGACAGTATACTCATATACAATAAATAAATCTTTAAAAAAACAAAAGAATTTTTAAAATAATTACGTTTATGTGTCTAGGGAGAAAAATGTCGATGTGGAGGTAGGGGGGTGGGTCCATGTTGAGGTGGATGTAAGGGGTGGGTCCATGTGGAGGTGGGGGTGGGTATAGAGGCTCGGCAGGTGTACTGATTTGCCAGATCCCAGGCAGCTGGTAAGGGTCTCCATCCAATCAGCGCTGACTGCTGCTCTCTACTTCGCTAGAACCTGAAGGCCGCCAATACTGACCCTACTGCCCCGCCCTACGACTCCCTGCTGGTGTTTGACTACGAGGGCAGCGGCTCTGACGCCGCCTCCCTGAGCTCCCTCACCTCCTCCGCCTCCGACCAGGACCAGGACTACAACTACCTTAACGAGTGGGGAAGTCGATTCAAGAAACTGGCGGACATGTATGGTGGCGGTGAGGATGACTAGGCTGGCCCTGCCAAGCTGTCCAGGCAAGAACTACAGACGGGTCACAGCAGCATCTCAAGGGAGCCCGGCTCCCGATCCAGCCAGGACTCTGAAGCTCGCCCGGAAGTGGCCTGCGTAGCCCGCTGCATCTGACCTGAAGGCTGGACTGTGAGCCTTTCCGATGGAAGGATGTAACTGACGTCAACACTGATCTCCCCTCAGCCATGGCTGAGCCCCTCTCAGAGCGGAATGTCTAAAGGTCTCCCGCCTGCCACACAGCGCTCAGCTCTGCCCTCTCAGGGCTTGAACTTGCTCCGATGCTCTCGGTGACTTCCCCACTGGAATGGCTCCCTCTCTTTAGAAAGAGGCCCCTAAGGCCCTGTTTTTCTTCAATGAAGTTTTCAAAAAGAGGCTGGAGGTGGATGGGGCAGGGTGCGGACATCAGTGTCCCCTCGGGCCTTCCAGAAGAGAAGCCTACAGGACGCTGGCCCTGGTACATTTCTCTGATCTCCAGGCCTTGAGGCCTCAAATTGGGAAGGGATCACTGCCTTGTTTTTGTTTTTGTTTTTGTTTTTTTTTAATACTGAGTATATCTAAGTTGTCTCATATTTTTTTATTTTCCCTGTCATGTACTGTAGATGGAGAGTGATGACAATCGTGTAAATGTACTAGAATTTCTTTATTAAAATGAACTTTTTTTTTTCCCTAGAGGTGCTAGGGGAGTGGATTTTAAAAGACTTAACCTAGCTGGGCGTGGTGGCGCACACCTTTAATCCCAGCACTCGGGAGGCAGAGGCAGGCGGATTTCTGAGTTCGAGGCCAGCCTGGTCTACAAAGTGAGTTCCAGGGCTACACAGAGAAACCCTGTCTCGAAAAAAGCCAAAAAAAAAAAAAAAAAAAAAGACTTAACCTAGTTCTCAGAAGCATTTGGCTTGGTAGGTTTTAGATTTTTTACAAGCTCTTGCAAACGCCCTTGCTTCCCCCCAACTTCCCCCTTGTGGCTCAGGATTCAAGCTGATCTCAGGCCAGAAAGGCCAGAAATGATGGCATGACTGGCCGGGAGTGGGGCACAGGCCTCCCCTCCCCCGGCAGCTTCAGAGCTATGAGAGAACTACAGTTAACTTCCTTCCCTGGAATTGATTGCTCCAAGCCCATAGTGAAAGGACTTGGGAGGTGAGATCAGGAGCCCAGTGTCTGTGTGCTACATACAAGTGAGGTTGGCGTTGTCAGGGGATGGGGGTTGGGGAAGGCTCATGGGTGGTGTGTGTGTCTGTAGTCCTAGCACTCCACAGAGGCAGGAGAGCTCACATTGGAGGTCAGCCTGGGTTACCTATCAAGACTGTCTCAGAAAACAGAAATACTTTCTAGACCAGCCAGAACTTTGTGGTGAGACCATGTCTCAAACAAACAAACAAACAAACAAACAGGTTTTCTGGTTGAGTAAATTGATAACCTGCCACGTGGTAAGGGCTACCACTCACTCTGGAACTTAGAAAGCCAGCAGCACTTAGCTTTGATGCCCTCTTTAACTTGGCCTCACATTCATCCTCTGAGGAGATTGCCCTGCATTACAGAGTGACAGTGACTTCTTTGTGAGGGTTGGGTTTTGGGGTTTGTTTTTTTTGCTTTGTTTTTGTTTTGTTTTTTGCTTTGTTTTAAATGATATGTAAAACAGAAAATTAGAGAATTCACTTAAGAGAGTTGGTTATATTAAATTAGAACATTCCTGACCATGCCCGGGTAAGAGAGCCTAAGAGAGAATGATGTCTTTGAGGTGAAGCCCAAATTATTCTTTTGTTAACGATTTTCTATTGTTTTATGTATATGGGTGTTTTCTCTGCATGGGTGTCTCTGTACCACCTGTGTACCTGGTGCCCCTTTTGCCCAAAGAGGCAATAGAAGAATGTGTTGGATCCCGGGACCTGGGCTTATAGAGTGTTGCAAGTTGCCCTGTGGGTGCTGGAAATTGAACCCAGGTCCTCCTGAAGAAGTCAGCAATCTTTACCACTTAGCCATCTCTCTACAGGCCCACAAAATTGTTCTTTTCAGAAGATACAGAGTATATTAAGTTTGGCCATAGACATAGATGTCCTTTTCAGTGAGTGAGAAGAGCGAATGGGGCTAAAGAAGTCACTGAGGTTACAATGGATGTTTCTTCCCCTGATGGTGACATTTGTTTGTTTGGTTGGTTGGTTGGTTTTGTTTGTTTGTTTGTGGAGAGAGTAGCTATCTAACCCCCCACTGGCTTCAAACTTAAGATTGTCTTTCCATGAACTCATTTAAAAAAAAAAAAAAAAAAAAGGAACTCATAAAAAAAAAAGAAAGATTCTTTCCTAATGCTGGAATTACAGGTGTTAGACCTCACACTTGACTAAGAGTGGGGAATTCTTTTCTAAGGTTTCTTTTTATGCATATGAATGTCTTGCTTGCATGAATGTATGTACATTGTGTACATACCAGAGAGGCCACAAAAGGCTATCAGCTCCTCTGGAACTGGAGTTACAGAACAGACTGTGGTGAGCTGCCATGTGAGTGTTGGTGTTATGGGGAGCCCAACAAAGAAGACCACTCAGACATAATCTGTAGAAAACTGAAATTCGGGGACTGGTGAGATGGCTCAGCAGGTAAGAGCACCCGACTGCTCTTCCAAAGGTGATAAGTTCAAATCCCAGCAACCACATGGTGGCTCACAACCATCCGTAATGAGATCTGGCTCCCTCTTCTGGAGTGTCTGAGGACAGCTACAGTGTACTTACATATAATAAAAAAAAAAAAGAAAAGAAAACTGAAATTCGGGCTGGTGAGATGGCTCAAGCGGGTAAGAGCACCGGATTGTTCTTCCGAAGGTGATGAGTTCAAATCCCAGCAACCACATGGTGGCTTACAACCACCCGTAATGAGATCTGATGCCCTCCTCTGGTGCGTCTGACAGCATACTTATGAAGAACAATAATAAAAACGAATCCTTGGACTGGAGAGACCAACCGGAGCTAGCGGGGCTGTCTGGCGCAAGTGGGGCAGTCCGGAGTGAGCGGGGCTAGCCGGAGTGAGTGGGGCTGAGAGCAAGCTGTAGCGAGAGGGGGCTGTAGCGAGCAGGGCTGTATGGGGCGGCCAGAGCAAGCGGGGTCGAGCGGAGCTTGCGGGTTGTCTTGACCAGAACAGGGGAAAAAAAAAAAAGAAAACTGAAATTCTTTTTTTCCAGCTGACCAGGACTATACTTGGGTCCAGGACACAAGTATAGCCCTAAGGTTTTAGAACAAGGGGCTTTAAAGGCAAAACCACATTTGGACTCTTGCTTGGTAGCTGTAGAGGACACTTTTGATCAAACCAGTGGGGGAAGGGGGATGCTTTTGAGCAAGCAGGTAGTAGTAACAGAAGCTAAGATAAGCAGTTAGCTGAAACAAGAGGTTTTACTCAAGCAGGTAATTTAACAGAAACCAAGATAAATTAGCTGGGGTATCTTGACCCTTGGGTTCTTAGAGTAGAATTGGTTGATTTTTCATGGGAGTCTCCAACAAGGAGCTCAAATTCTAGTCAAACCTAAGATAGCTTCCACGTGGAGAAACCTCTCTGTATTGTCCTGTCACTGGGGGCTAAACACCAGGTCTTCTATAGGAATATCAAGTGCTCTTAAACTGCTAGGACTCTCTCTCCAGCTCCAGGAGTGGTTAAATCTTTAAAGCAGCTGTACTTCTAATCCATCCTGGACCTAGAAGCCCCAGCTTTCACCTGATGAAGCAGCATGCTGGGGGTGGAGCCTGCAGTTGAGTTATAGACAGACCTCAGGTGATTGGGTTGTATGCTAAGGTTTGATATCAGGACTGACAACTAATGTCACCTGATGAGATCTAAAGGGAATTTGGGGGCCAAGTGAGATGGCTCAGCAGTTGAAAGTGCCTGCCACCAGAGCTGACAGTCTGAGTGTGCCCACTGGGACCCACGTGGTAGATAACTCCCAGGTTGTCCTGAGAACTCCACGTGTGTGGTAGTGGCCTGCATACCCACGCATATGCACATAACTAATAATATAATAAAAAATATTCAAGGGAATTATGTGGGTTTCTCACTTATTCTTGATCTCTTTGTACCTCAGACCAAGGCTGTTTCTGCTGCTTCTTTAGAGCCTCTGGTCCCCCTGCTGTTCTTGTTGATAAGTAGAAGGATCAGATGTCCTAGCTAGTCACACCTGCTGCCCCTTATCTTTGACTCCCCTCTCAGAGGCTGAATGAAGCAGGGAAATCCTACCTGCAGCTGCACAAAACCAAACAGCCACTGTTCACCCGGCTTCCCTCCTGGGATTCTCCCCTGAGGGTGCCAGGGGAGAAATGGCTTTTCACAGCCAAGCCTGGTCTCCGTGAATGAACCTAGGCTCCTTTGACAATGGGGAAACAGTCACCGGCCTGAGTGTCTGGGAAGGACAGGCCTGGCCTAGGTGGTCAGGGTGTGTGCCATACTGATCGGTCTCCCGCTGTGAATATGCCTCCCATCCGCAAAATGAGACTTTGGACTGTGGTTGTTAGGTTCCAGGGCAAGACACCAGGGGCTGGTGAGATGGCTCAGCAGATGAAGGTGCTTGCTGATCTGGGACCCAGAGAACTGATGTCCTAAAGTTGTTCCCAGACCCTCACACACATGAACACACAAACTAAAAATAAAATAAAATAAAATAAAATAAAAATAAAGTTTTGGGTTTTTTTTTAAAGATTTATTTATTTCATGTATATGAGTACACTATAGATAGCTGTCTTCAGACACACCAGAAGAGGGCATCAGATCCCATTACATGTGGTTAAAATCAGGACCTCTGGAAGTACAGTTTAGTGCTCTTAACTGCTGAGCCCCACAGTTTTGGTTTGTTTGCTTAAAAAAAAAAAAAAAAAAAGAGCCGGGCGTGGTGGCGCACGCCTTTAATCCCAGCACTCGGGAGGCAGAGGCAGGTGGATTTCTGAGTTCAAGGCCAGCCTGGTCTACAAAGTGAGTTCCAGGACAGCCAGGGCTATACAGAGAAACCCTGTCTCGAAAAACCAAAAAAAAAAAAAAAAAGAAAAAGAAAAGGAAAAAAAATATTTTCAGAGTGTAAGTCATTATCTCTTAAGTATTCCTGGTGAGTGATAATTGCACACGCTTGCACACACATACAGAACTAATAGGATATCATGCTAACTAGGACTGCCTGGGTATCTGGCTGATCATTTTGTAGTTTGTCAGCTGTGTGTGTGTTCTCCAACATTTACCCAGTGTGTTGCATTCATGTTTTGTGTCATGTTTGCACAACAGCGTGGGGGCCCCTCTGTTGTCTCCATCTGCCCTCTCCACCATCTGTGAACATAAGTTCTAAGGGTTTGTTTTGTTTCTAACGTCAAACGTCCAGGGCATCTGCTTTGTAGAGGCTTCAAAGCTGCCTCCAGGTCTGCTGATACAGTTCTGATTGAGATCAGAGCTCTCTGGAGTGGAAGGCCCAACCTGGAATGGCTAGTTGGTGCTGAGAAGACCTGTCAAGTCTTCTCAAATCTGTCCCCAGGCTTCTAAAAACCCTAAAAGAAAAGAAAAAAATGAATCTCTAAGGATGCTGGAACCAAAGATCTCACTCAATATTAGTGAAAATAAGAGTTCAAAGCCAGCTTCCTGGTGAAACTGTTTCAAAACAACAGCAAAACAAACCCACCCTCACGCCCAGCCCCCCAGAGCTTTCCTTTGAGAAAGATCTTAGATTCCCTGAGTCCTGTCTCAGTCCCCTCCTCCCACTCTCCTTACAAACAGCCCTCACCCCAAGTGAGGTCATCCATCCTGGTAGCAGTTTGTGGCTGACCTAAGCAGTCTTTCCTGGGGTTTTCCCCTCCATTAGCGTGTAGGTAATTCTGCATGCCCAGTCATTGCGTGGCCTGAGAAGGGGTTTAAGAGTATGGCCAGATGTCCAGTCAGGGCAGGGACTGTCTGAGAGGTCAGCTAGGTGACAGGCCACCACTGACAGTTGGAGCAGCCCCCTCACCAGCGTCCCATCCTGTTTGTGTCTAGTTTGACTCACTGGGGAACTGCATGGATCCCCTGCCCACAAAGACGGCAGAGCCTTCCTTCCCACCTCCAGCTTTCTTTTTGCTTTGTTTTTTTCAAGACAGGGTTTCTCTGTGTGGCCCTGGCTGTCTTGGAGCTCACTCTGTAGACCAGGCTGGCTTTGAACTCATAGAGATCTACTTGCCTCTGCCTCTCCAGTGCAGGATTAAAGGTGTAAGCTGCCACTGCTGATCTTCCTTCCCAATTTTTCTATAAGGAAGCATGGGTCAGAGGCCAAATTCAGATCCTGTGCTTCTGGATGAGGCGTTGGGCAAACTGCTTCCACTCTTTGTGCCCCCCACCCTTTTTTTTTTTTTCCTTTTGCAAATGGGGTGAGTAAACAGGTCTTCATCTGGAAAATGCTGAGAAGGGTGCCTAGCATGGGAGGGCTGTGTAAGATGACCGTTAGCCCTACTGATGTAGGAGGTTGAGGGGTGTGACAGCATCCCATACACATCCATATACACGGATCCTCCATGGAAGGTGAGCTTCCATGGGAAGACCCAGAAATTTCCAGACTGCTAAGGGACATCCCCAGTGATCAGTTACTGTGGTTATCCCAAAGGAACATCCCCTTCCCTCCCAGCAGAGGGCACCGTTCTCCCAAACCACAGCTGGGGCTGGCCTTTGCAGCCTGGCTTGGCAGGGTGGGGCCACAGGAAGGGAGGGCACATGCCACAGGGCCACTGGCTGTGGCATACCTTACATGGAAGTCTGCTGGCGAAGTCAGCTCCACCTGCACAGAACACATGCTCAGTAAATACTTGTTGAATCAGTGAACGGAAAAAGCTCTTTGATGATGGGGGTGGTGTCTGAATGGATGCTGTGTGATGAGCCTTTACCAAAGAGTTGCTTACGTCTCTCAACGAGCTTTTTATGGTTTTCCTTTTAAAAAGGAAATTGAGAGCCAGAGCGACAGCTCAGTGGTTAAGAGCACGTATTGCTCTTGCAGAGGACACAAGTTCAGTTCCCAGCATGGTGACTCACAAACCTAGCTCCAGTTCCAGGGGATTCAAAGCCCTCTGCTGACTTAAATGGGCACCCGTGTACACACACACAGTGCACAACATACATGGTGGCAAAACATTTGTACGCATACAATAATAAAATGAGTAAGTTTAAAACAAAGCCAAGAAAAGGAAATGGAGAGAGTTAGAAGTGCTGGGCTGGGTGTGGTGGCACACCAGGGTGCTTACCTGTAATCTCAGCACTTAAGAGGAAGACTGAGACAGAGGAATTGAGAGTTCCAGACCAGCCCGATCTACACAGGAAGATACCTGGAGAGACAGAGTGACAAGGATGGGCCTTTATGTTTTCTTTGAGGCCAGTGTCTCAGGTGTCCCAGGCTGTTCCAATCTGAACTCACTATGTAGCCTTCGCCCTCTGTTCTCCTGTTTCTGCCTCCCAAATGCTAACCTAACAGGAATATACCACCCCGCCTAGTTTATGAAGTGTGTGATTGAACCTAATCCTTCATGGGTGACAAGCAAGCGTTTTACCAAGTGAGTTATCTCTGTCCGAAGACCTCTTTTTTTTTTTTTTTTTTTTGGTTTTTCGAGACAGGGTTTCTCTGTATATCCCCAGCTGTCCTGGAACTCACTCTGTAGACCAGGCTGGCCTCGAACTCAGAAATCCACCTGCCTCTGCCTCCTGAGTGCTGGGATTAAAGGCGTGCACCACCACACCCGGCCCCGAAGACCTCTTTTTATCCTGAGATTCAAACCTCTGTTAGGCATGATGGTAAATGCACTTAATGCTGACATCCAAGGGGCAGAGACAGGCAGATCTCTCTGAGTTCTAAACCAGCCTGGGCTACATAGCCATTTCCAGGACAGCCAGAACTACATAGAGAGTATGTGGCTAGCCTGGGCTTCATGAGAACCTGCCTCATAAAAGCTAAATGTGGCCGGGCAGTGGTGGCGCATGCCTTTAATCCCAGCACTCGGGAGGCAGAAGCAGGTGGATTTCTGAGTTCGAGGCCAGCCTGGTCTACAAAGTGAGTTCCAGGACAGCCAGGGCTACACAGAAAAACCCTGTCTCAGAAAACCAAAAAAAAAAAAAAAAAGCTAAATGTGTGGGGCTTACTAAGGAGAAGAGAGAGCTGAGGTAGGGCCAAGAGGAGCTGAAGTGAGGACTCAGTTCTCGTAGTCAAGAGAAGGCCTTGCTGAGAGGTGTCTGAGCAAAGACTTAGAGGATGAGCTCACAAGTGTGTGTCTCGGTAAGAGGAACAGAAAGTGAAAGCTATATGCAGAAGGGGCTGGCAGGGCTCAGCAGGTGGGCCAGAATGTCTGGAGCAGAAGAGCAGAGTGGAAACAAGTGAAGGAAGGGACAGGATGGAGGGCGCCCACAGCTGGGCTCAGCGCTGGGTGAAGGGCCAGGCCCAACCCTGGAAACCCTGGGAAAAGTCCTGACTCAGCTTGCCTCTGGAGCCAGCAAAACCTGATTCTTTCACTGAGCCATCCCCAGTCACCAACAGGGAGGCCGGGGCCTGCCTGGGCCTGTGTCAGCTGCAAACCTGGCAAACCTGCAAACCTGGAGCTGCAAGATTCTTCTCTCAGGGCCCCAGGGCAGACTGGGAGCCTGTCGGAAAGCAGAGCCCTGGTTAGCAGTACAGACCCTGTGGTGGCAGGTGTGTGTGTGTGTGTGTGTGTGTGTGTGTGTGTATGTGTGTGTCTTACAGCCTAACTTCTCCCAGATATCCCAAGGGAGCCCTATGGATGGTATTTGAGGAGCACTCAGTATCAGGGCCTGTTCTGACACAAGGCTAAGGTTCTGTAAGAGGTACCTGCTGCTATTGCTGTTTTCTGTTCTTAGGCCCTCTCCAATCCGCAGTGGGCCAGGAGCCCTGATCATTCCTTCAACGTCATCATGTTCTCAGCCCCCAGCAAGCTGTAGGATGGGGTGGGAATCTGAAAGGGGATGGGTGGGTCAAGAATGCTGAAACCGGGTCCTGCCATTCCTGTCCCCACTGCCCTCTTAGTAAGCCAAGCTTTGAGGCTAGGAGGGCAGGCAGGGCAGAAAAGGCCTCCTGTGTTATCCTGACTACCACAGCACTCCTGGAAGACAGTGCTGACTCCTAGGACTTACTTGAGGTTCAAGACTGAACCCTCGGGGCTGGTGAGATGGCTCAGCGGGTAAGAGCACCCGACTGCTCTTCCGAAGGTGATAAGTTCAAATCCCAGCATCCACATGGTGGCTCACAACTATCCGAAACAAGATCTGGCGCCCTCTTCTGAACTGTCTGAAGACAGCTACAGTGTACTTACATATAATAAATAAAATAAATCTTTAAAAAAAAAAAAAAAAAAAAAAGACTGAACCCTCACAGGACACTGTGGTTAAGATTCCCTCCCTCCAAATCAAACCCACTTTGCTCAGGGCCGCTGCATTTGCCTTTTGCCTAGCAAGCCAGCCCCTACCTCCTCTGGCACAGCCCAAAGTCAGCTTCTCAGAGATGCCATCTTTAGATAACCCTCTTTTTTGTATGTTTTGTTTTGTTTTTCGAGACAGTGTTTCCCTATATAGCCTTGGCTGTCCTGGAACTCACTCTGTAGACCAGGCTAGCCTCGAACTCAGACATCTGCCTGCCTCTGCCTCCCGAGTGCTGGGATTAAAGGCATGGCCACCATGCCCGACCGATAACCCTCTTTCTTTCTTTCTTTCTTTCTTTCTTTCTTTCTTTCTTTCTTTCTTTCTTTCTTTCTCTTTTTCTCCTTTCTTTCTTTCTTTCTTTCTTTCTTTCTTTCTTTCTTTCTTTCTTTTCTTCCTTCCTTCCTCTGCATCATTTCTTTTTCTGAGACAGGGTTTCTATAGGTAGTCCTGGCTGTCCTGGAATTCAATCTGTAGACCAGGCTAGCCTCAAACTCAGAGATCCATTTGCCTGTACCTCCCAAGTGCTGGGATTAAAAGCATGTTGCTCTATGATAAGCAACCTACATTTTCTAGGACAGTGATTGATGTGGATGGGCCCATCCCACTGTGGGTGGTGCCATTCCTGAGCAAGTGGTCCTAGATTGTACAAGCCATGAGGAGCCAGCCAAAGAATAGCATTTCTCCATAGTCCTTACTTGAGTTCCTGCCTCTAGATTCCTACCTGAGTTCTTGCCCTGACTTCTGTTCATGATGGACTCTAACTTGTAAGTCAAATAACCATCCCCCATGTTGGTTTTGGTCAAGATGTTTATTGTAGGGGCCTGAAAATCACTGAAGGAGCTCAGATAGTATGCAAAACCAAAGAGCTTTTATTCTGCAGAAACAGCCAACACGCAGGGGTCAACCATTCTTTGAAATGGTGACCCCAGATAAAGGCATACAGGCCTTCTTATAGGGAACCCTGGGGGAACTCTCTAGAAGACTTAGGTAATCTAAAATTTCATTAGTGGGTGCTGGGGGTGTCACAGGTGAGGTCTGCATTCCACTGACATGAACATTCAACCATGTGATGACACAGAGCTGCCCAGCACAGATGGCCCGTTCTGAGATAAAATATTTCCCATTTTTCGTGGTTATCTGCAGGCTGTTCTTCAGAAGGGGGTTTTATGATCTTGTTCTGGATATTATGGTCTGTCCCTGGAGCTATTGTCTTATGGCCTAGTTTCTATGACTTATGGTCTGTTCTTGGAGCTGGTGCCTTTTGGCCTTTTTTTTTTTTTTTTTCCTAAATCAGATCTGGTCCTTAAATGGAGACGAACGGGGCTTATTTTGCCCTTCCGTTTATCGCAGCAGTAGAAAGCAAATCAGAACACGCACTTACGTTACTTTTGAGACAGGGCCTTTTCTTTTGAAGCTGAAGCTGATTCTGCTAGACTGGCTGGCTAGCAAGCCCCAAGGAGTCCTCAGTTTCCACTCCCCTATGCTGGGATTTCAGGCACACAGTACTCGACTTGGCTTTTCATAATGGCGTTTGGATCTGAACTTATGTCATTTAAGCTTCATAGCAAGACACTTACCATTGAGCCATCTCCCTAGCACATTATTATTATTATTATTATTGTATTATTGATGATGATGCCTTATGTGTCACCCAGACTGGCCTTGAACTCCTGAGTAGTTGAGGCTAAAGATATAGACCTCCTCACCAGGCTGGATTGCATCTTGAAATCTGAGATTCTGCCCCTCTGCCAATGCTTTTTCTTTTCCTTGTAGTGTATATAAATAAAACACTACAGGGAAAAAAATATATACTAATAAATATTATATATATATATATATATATATATATATATATATATGCTTTATTTTTTTAACCACATTGTATTCAGTTTGTCATGATCAGAGGCTACCTGAACACAAGCTCGCCCAAGTGCAGGGACTTTGTTCTTTCTTCACCATTCCAACCCCAGCCTGGGGAGGACTGTCTGCCACATGTTAGATACTCAACAAATATTTGCAAAGTCCTGTATGGTGGTCTATAGTGTCAGCACTTGGAAGACTGAAGCAGGACTGCAAATGTAAAGACTCTTAAGTGTGGTGACACACCTTTAGTCCCAACACTTGGGAGGCAGAGGCAGGTGGATCTCTGTGAGTTTAAGGCCAGCCTGGTCTACAGAGTGAGTTCCAAGCTATATAGAAAAACCCTGTCTGGAAAAAAAAAAAAGAGAGAGAAAAAGAAAATGTGAGGTCACCCGGAACAATATACCAAGACCTCTTTCTTTCTTTCTTTCTTTCTTTTTTTTTTTTTTTTTTTTTTTTTTTTGAGACAGGGTTTCTCTGTGTAGCCCTGGCTGTCCTGAAACTCACTCTGTAGATCAGGCTGGCTTCAAACTCAGAGATCCGCCTGCCTCTGCCTCCCAAGTGCTCTTCCAGAGATCCGGAGTTCAATTCCCAGCAACCACATGGTGGCTCACAACCATCTGTAATGAGATCTGATGCCCTCTTCTGGTGTGTCTGAAGAGAGTAACATAAATATAAAATAAATAAATCTTTAAAGAGTCCCAAAGTAAGGAAGGAAAGATGGACTGGGGAGATAGCTCAGCAGTTAAGATCACTTGTTCCTCTTGCAAAGGACCCGGATTCCCAGGACCCAGTTGTCTGTAATAACTGCTTGATACTCCCACTTCAGGGCACCCAACACCTCTTCTAGCCTTTTTGGTCCTTGCCTACTGTCTTAGTCAGGGTTTCTATTCCTGCACAAACATCATGACCAAGAAGCAAGTTGGGGAGGAAAGGGTTTATTTGGCTTACACTTCCATACTGCGGTTCATCACCAAGGAAGTCAGGACTGGAACTCAAGCAGGTCAGAAGGCAGGAGCTGATGCAGAAGCCATGGAGGGATGTTCTTTACCGGCTTGCTTCCCCTGGCTTGCTCAGCCTGCTCTCTTATAGAACCAAGACTGCCAGCCCAGAGATGGTCCCACCCACAAGGGGCCCTTGATCACTAATTGAGAAAATGCCTCACAGCTAGTTCTCATGGAGGCAATTCCCCAACTGAAACTCCTTTCTTTGTGATAATCCAGCTGTGTCAAGTTGACACAAAAACTAGCCAGTACACCTACCTTGCACTCAGACACACACATACACACACACACACACACACACACACACACACATGCAAAAAAAAAAAAAAAAAGCTTGTGGATAGAGCTCTGTTACTGCACAGAATTCTACAAATATGAATGGAGTCTTCACCAAGTGCCTGGGCCTGGGTGGGGCCCTAGAGTACATCTCATGCCTCCCACATGGGATCCCATCCTGAGGAAGGAAAAGTGATGCCAGGGAGGGAGAGCCCAAGCTGTGCCCAAATGGAGAGCCTGGCAGGAAATTTCCAGAGGCTTAGGAGGACAGCAGGAGCCGTGAGTGTGCGCGCAGCAGGAACAGGAGCATGATCAAATTGGAGTTCTAGAATTGATTCTTCCGGTCGCCTTTGATGGACATTTACACAGATGCAAGATGGCAAGTGGACAAAGGACATTCATTCCACCCCTGTGCTGTCTGGATAAGCAAAAGATGGCCGGTGACCTTTTATCCACTAGTGGGGATCTGCTTAAATAATGTGCCCCATTTACTGAGGAAGGCTCTGCCCCTGAGAATAAAGAGAGGGGAAGCTCGCTGTGTGCTGATGTGGAAAGATCCAGGAGAACCGGCAGACAGAGGAAGATGGAGATCTGTGTTTAAAGGGCAATGCCTCCGGAGAGAAACGGAGAAAGTAAGATGGTACGAATTTCTCTTGGTATTTAACTTAAATATGTAGAGAAACTCTAAAAACAATGCTGTCCTATAGAAGTTTCTGGAACGATGGAAATATTATGTGCTTACACTAAAGACAAATAGAGCCACAAGCCACTTCCAGGGCTGAATACCTGAATTTTTACTTTATTTTATGTATCATCCCCACCCCAGCTTTTATAAACTGGGGAGAAAACGCAGGCTTGTTGCGTGTTAGGCAAGGCCTCTACCAACTGACCTAAATCCACAGCATACTCCCTTTTCCATCAAAACAAGACCCTTATTAGGTTTAAGATGGGGTCTCACTGTAGGATAATCTGGCCTCAAATGGTCAATCCTCCTGCCTCATCTTCCTGGGTGCTTAGTTTATAGACTTCTGTCTCCTTCCCAGGCTTCTTTTCTTTTCTTCTCTTTTCTTATTTATTTATTTATTTATTTTTATTTTAGTTTTTCGAGACAGGGTTTCTCTGTGTAGTCCTGGCTGTCCTGGAACTCACTCTGTAGACCAGGCTGGCCTCCAACTCAGAAATCTGCCTGTCTCTGCCTCCTGAGTGCTGGGATTAAAGGCATGCACCACCACGCCCAACCCTGGGCTTCATTTCTGTGCTAGTCTAGTCTACTGCTGTAATTAAACACTCTGAACAATAGCAGTTTAAGGAAGGAAGAGGGCCATTTAACTTCCAGTTCCAGGTTACAGTTCATCACTGAAGAAAGTCAGGGCAAGATCTGAACAAAACCCACGGAGGAACGCTGCTTACTGCCTTGCTTTCTGGTTCACGAACAGCTAGAGCTTGCTCATATAGGCTGGAGACCCACCTGCCTACAGATGGTGCACTCACCCACTAGAGCCCGCCCACATCTGTCACCCACTGCGACAGATGCCCCACAGAAAAGGCCACAGGCACCCTCTTTCCAAGTGACTTTGATTGTGTGTGTCAAGTTAACCATAAAAACCCGCCCGCTCATTTGCTAAGTTAATAATCAACATGCGCCGAGCGTGAGCCAGGATACTACAGGTCTATGATTCCAGTAAGCTGGATGTAGAGGCAGGAAAATCAGGAGTTCCAGATAGATAGGGCTCTCCTGTGTCTATAAGGACAGAGGTTAGAGAGAAGAAAGTATGAGTGACTACTGCTTGAGAGTGCTTTTAAAAGAGGTGCGCTCACAGAATCCCTCCCAAGCCCGAGTATTAGTAGCTCACTGGTACAGTGAGTGGTGTGAATTGCCCTGGTTCCAGCATTAGCACTTCAGAAAACTCCCACTCAAAAGTGGGAGCATAAATGCCAAACCACACAGCAGGGTGACAGTAAATTCACAGCTAGAGCCCTAAACCTTGTGGGAGAGAAGGTTCCCTGTGGAGAGAGCTGTCCTCCTGCCGCATTCAGAGTACCTCAGAGCATTGTGAGTGAGACCATCCTGCTCTCTGCAAGGATCATCTCTTGAATTATGTGGGCTACCCCACAATTCGAGGAATTCATTTAAATTGCAATTTGCAGGTGGCTAGAGAGATGGGCTCAGTGGTTAAGAACTTACTGCCAGCTGGGCAGTGGTGGCACATGCCTTTAATCCTTCCCAGCACTTGGGAGGCAGAGGCAGCCTCTGTTTTTATAGTTTGAGTTCGAGGCCAGCCCAGTTTACAAAGTGAGTTCCAGGACAGCCAGGACTATACAGAGAAACCCTGTCTCGAAAAACCAAAACCAAAACCAAAACCAAAACCAAAACAAAAAAGACAAAAAAATCTTACTGCCCTCGAAGAGGACCCAAGGTCAGTTCCTGGGGACTCAGTCCAACTGGAACTCCAACTTCAGGGGATCTAATTCCCTCTTTGGGCATCAGGCACACATGCAGTTCATAGACAAACAAGGAGGTAAAACACACAAAATAAATAAATCTAAAAATTTAAAGTGTGTGTGTGTGTGTGTGTGTGTGTGTGTGTGTGCATTTAAAGTTTGAAAATTGGGCTTAGGGGCACATGCCTTTAATCCCAACACTCCAGAGGAGGATCTCTGAGTTCCAGGCCAGCTTGATCTACAGAGCAAGTTCCAGGACAGCCAGGGCTGCATAGGGAAACCCTGTCTCAAACAAAACAAAACAAAACAAAACAAAACAAAACAAAACAAAACATATGCACACATATTTATACATATATTTATAGTTTGAAATGATTTTCAACAGGAAAAATGTCATACTGTAAAGAACTTAATTTTGAAAAGGGAATTTACCTTACAGTCTCTTTTAAGTTGTTTGATCCTGTCTAAAACCATTAATCTCAAACTGATAGTAAAGTATCTCCCATTCACACTCCTCTCTGTCCACTCCATTCCTGGAGAAGGGCAGGACAAGAACCTGGCTGGGGACAAGAGATGAGCTCTTGGACCGACCACCTTGATCCCTGGTTAAAGATGGTGACTCTTCGCATCAGATTTTTGTCAACCTTGCACAACACAAGTAGGGTTTTCTGGGAAGAAGGAACCTCAATTGAGAAAATGCTGCCATCAGGTTCGCCTCAGGCAACCCTGCAGAGACATTTTCTTTTTTTTTTCTCCCCCCCCCCCCATTGTTCCTGTCAACCCTGCTCGCTCTGGTCTGCCCCGCTCGCTCCAGTCGCCGCCATTCACTCCGATCGGTCCCACTTGCTCAGTCCCTGCTCTCTCCAGTCCAAGGATTCATTTATTATTATTCATGAGTACACTATAGCTGACTTCAGACACACCAGAGGAGGGCGTCAGATCTCATTACGGGTGGTTGTAAGCCACCATGTGGTTGCTGGGATTTGAACTCATCACCTTCGGAAGAGCAGTCGGGTGCTCTTACCCGCTGAGGCATCTCACCAGCCCCAGGGACATTTTCTTAATTAACGATTAACAAGGGATGGCCCAACCTGCTCTGGGAGGTGCTGCTCCTGTGCAGGTGATCTTGGGCTGTATAAAAAAGCAAACTGAACAAGCCTTAAAGCAAGCCAGTGACCAAAGACCCTCCATGCCCTAGCTCCTGTAAGCCAAATTAACTCTAGTTGATTTGGGTCATGGGGTCTGTCATCATTGGGGTTTTATTGCTGTGAACAGACACCCTGATCAAGGCAAATCTTATAAAAACATTTAATTAGGGCTGGCTTACAGGTTCAGAAGTTCAGTCCATTATCATCAAGGTGAGAGCATGGCAGTATCTAAGCAGGCATGGGGCAGGAAGAACTGAGAGTTCAACATCTCTATCTGAAGGCTGCTAGTGGAAGACTAGCTTCCAGGCAGCTAGGACTAGGGTATAATAGCCCACACCCACTGTGACACAGCTACTGAAACAAGGACACACCTTCTAATAGTGTCACTTTCTGGTCCAAGCATATACAAACCATTGCAAGGGGCAAGAACAGAAATGGATTCAGGGCTACTTGGGAGGAGTCCATGACTTCTCAGACACCAGCAGAGAATGAGAGGAGAGTCTGGGGTGATGGACGTTCTACCTTCAGACTGGAGAAGGGCACCCTTGAATCCTGTTTTGTGTTCATGTTCATAGTTTGTTATTGCCATCAGGCCTAGCCAGTTTTTAGGTTTTTGTTATATTTAACTTTCAGGTTTTACTTATTGTTTCATGTGTGTGGATATTTTGGCTGCATGAATGTCTATGAGTCACATATGAGCACTGGCTGTAGAGGCCAAAAGAGGGCATTGGGTCCTTTGAACTGGAGTTACAGAAGCTTGTGAGCTGCCATGCCTCTGCCGCAGATGAATCCCAGGTCCTCTGGAAGAGCAGCCAGTGCCCAGTGCTTTTAACTGTCGAGTTATCTCTCCGGGCCCCAATTTTTTTTTTTTTTTTTTTGACAGTCTAACTCTATAATCCAGACTGGTCTCAAATTCATGGCAATCCAGCAATTCTCCTGCCTCAACCTCTGCGATACTGTGACTATAGGCCTACATCGTACACTGCTACACCCAGCCCTACCTCCCTTCTGAGCATTGCAGTTGAGGAATCTAGGGACTGCAGAAGTGCATATGTTCAGTTGGGTGCTGGACAGAGTTCTGGGCTGCATGGCACCCCAGAGACTCAGAAAGGAAGGATATCACTGCTAGCTTCCCACAAACTCTGCCCTGCTTCCCACCAGAGTTGGGGAAGAGAAGTTACCACCGGCCACAAAGGAAGGAAGAAGTTGAGGAAAGAGAAGTGGTAATGTTACTACTGCATGAAGGGATCTCACCTCTTTTAGTTCCTATTTCTCATCTGTGCCCCATGGTGGTTTCCAGGAAAGAGAAATAAAAGCTGAGAAGTGGAACCCAAGTCTACAGCCCAGACCAAAGGCCCAGATGAGAGGACGCAGGGATGCCCTGCGCCAAGTGGAGGGTGTCACACAGGGGGAGATGCAGGAATGAGGCAATGAGACTGTCCCATGGGCTGCCCCTGATGCTACTGGAGCCTGGCAGGGCCCAGCAGTGACAAAGCTTGGGGATGGGAAAGCAGGCAGGTGGCACTGGGACAAGCCCTCTGCTGAGGTGCTAGGGGGCTACCTCCCAAGTGCCAGATGCCATGGGTCACGCAGGGCCAGAAAGATTTAAAGGACAGCTGGAGCCAGGCGGTGGTGGCGCACACCTTTAATCCCAGCACTTGGGAGGCAGAGGCAGGCGGATTTCTGAGTTTGAGGTCAGCCTGGTCTACAAAGTGAGTTCCAGGACAGCCAGGGCTACAAAGAGAAACCCTGTCTCGAAAAAACAACAACAAAAAGGACAGCTGGAGCTGTAACATGCTGCCAATCTGAATCCCAAACACAAACGGCTCATTACTAAAAGTTTACGCCCAGCTAAATAAATAAATCATTAAAAAAAAATAGCTGGGAAGTGGTGGCACATGCCTTTAATTCCAGCACTTGGGAGGCAGAGGCAGGTGGATTTCTGAGTTCAAGGCCAGCCTGGTCTACAAAGTGAGTTCCAGGACAGCCAGGGCTACAGAGAGAAACCCTGTCTCGAAAACAAAACAAAACAAAGGCACTGACTGTTCTTCCAGACGTCCTGAATTCAATTCTTAGCAACCACATGGTGGCTCACATACTAGTGGGATTCAATGCCTTCCCCTGGTGTGTACTCATATCCATAAAATAAATAAACTTTTAAAAAAAGATTGTTACAGGCTTACACTTTACATTGATAACCTTCCTTGTTTGTTTCCCGAAACTGAGCTCTATAGCCCAGGCTGGCCTTGAATTTACAGTCGGAGAGTGACCTTGAATTTTTTTTTTTTATTTCTCCTTTATCAGTCCACTTCCTGACTGCAGAGATTACAGGAGTCTATCACACCCAACTTGATAAAATCTTTAGATGATTGTCTACTTCATATCTTGTTCCTATTAAGGAAAAAAAACAATAGAGTTAAGTCACTCTGCCTTTTTAAAAATGATTTATTTGTGTGTGTGTCTCTGTGTATGTGTGTGTGTGTGTGTGTGTGTGTGTGTGTGTGTGTGTGTATGCATATGGGTATTTGCACCTATGCATGGTGCTTGTGCCTATGTGTAGGTATGTACAGAGCCAGAGGAGGGCATGGGATCCCTCTGAGCTGGAGGCTCAGTCATGAGGAAGTGCTAGGATCTGAATGCCAGTCCTCAGTTGACCAGCAAGCACTCAACCACTCAGCCAGCACTCCAATACTCCTTTAATGTATTTTAAAAAGATTTGCTTTAGCCGGGTGTGGTGGCGCACGCCTTTAATCCCAGCACTTGGGAGGCAGAGGCAGGCAGATTTCTGAGTTAGAGGCCAGCCTGGTCTACAGAGTGAGTTCCAGGATAGCTAGGGTTATACAGAGAAACCCTGTCTCAAAAAAACAAACAAAAAAAAAAGAAAGAAAGAAAGAAAGAAAGAAAGAAAGAAAGAAAGAAAGAAAGAAAGAAAGGAAAGCAACATGAAGATCAAGTCCCTGCTGAGGAGTCAGCCACTGCCATCCCAGGAGCTGTTGTCTTAGCCATGCTTTTCATTATCCCTGTGACAAGAGGCTACTGAGGGAACAAGATTGGTAAGCTGCACGCTGTTCCCTAGCAAGGTGACAAGCAGGCTGCTATGGCTCAGTGTTTGTGGGTCTCATCCCTGTCCCCAAAGGCACAGACAGATCTCTGCTTCTTTTTGTTTGTTTGTTTGTTTGTTTGTTTTGCTTTAAAGAAGGAGTTTATTGTCAGGCAGTGGTGGTGCACAGCTTTAATCCCCAGCAGTTAGGAGGCAGAGGCAGGTGGATTTCTGAGTTCCAGGCCAGCCTGTTCTACAGAGTGAGTTCCAGGACAGCCAGGACTACACAGAGAAACCCTGTTTTGAAAAAAAATAGTAATAATAAAAAGAAGGGATTTATTTTTGGTTTCCAGTTCTAGGGAACAGTCTATAATAGTGGGGAAGTCATGGCAGGAGCTTGAGACAGCTGGTCACATCACAGCCACAGTCAGGAAACTGGAAATGATATAAGTCATTTCACTTTAATAACTGGTCTTTTCTCCCCTGTAGTAATTCAACACCTCTCGACATGGGTTCTCCAGTCATCACCAACAAGAATATCAGGTTGCATCAGGAGCCTTTATTATCTTAGAGATATTAGACATCTCTCTCCAGAGCCACCAGGGAATAATATCAGGGCTTGGATTTCAGGCTGGCTGACAGGCACTGCCCCACCCTTTCTGTGCCTACTTCCTCTGGCTGAGGTCAGACCGTGAACTCCCATGGAGAGAACTACAGAAGCCGGTGCTCCCCAGACCAGCCTCTTAGAACACAGTCCTCCTCCCTCTTTGCAAATACACGTCCTTGCATTCCCATGACCCCTTCAGTGAAATACAAGTAGCAGGCTGATTAAAGTCCTTTCAATCCTGGGCTTTATCCAAGTCTCAGCTCCTGCTGACACCTGTCCCACTTCCAGATACAGGCCACACAGCCACAGAAGACACACTCTCCTTCCCCCTTCCTGGACTGTTGGCTTTGCCACAATGATACCTTCTCAGTGTCCCTGCCTTGGCTACTTGTCCTTCCACACCTGCTAACAGCTTTTTTTTTTTTTTTTTTTTTTTTTTTTTTTTTTTTTTTTTTTTGACAGGGGCTCACCATAGCCAAGGTTAGCCTGAAACTTGCTAGGTAGCCTAGGTTGGCCTCCAACCCAAGACAATCCTGCCCCGGCCTCCTGAGTGCTGGGACTACAGGCATGAGCCACCAGGCCTGCCTCCTCTGAGGTCTTTTTTTTTTTTTTTGGTTTTTCGAGACACGGTTTCTCTGTATAGCCCTGGCTGTCCTGGAACTCACTTTGTAGACCAGGCTGGCCTCGAACTCACAAATCCGCCTGCCTCTGCCTCCCAAGTGTTGGCTCCTCTGAGTTCTTAAACATTTCCTCTCTCTACAAAGCTTTCTTCATGCCAGGCAGTTGAAGTAGTTGCTCCTGAGCAAGGATGCTTCATGCCTTCTTCTAGCCAATCTTAAGAGGGTTCTCTCTCTCTCTCTCTCCTGTCTCTCTTTCTCTCTCTCTCCTCTCCTTCCCTTCCTCTCTCACTCTCCCCTCTCTCCTCTCTCCCCTCTCTCTCTTCTCCCCCTCTCCCCTATCCCTCTCCCCCTCTCCCCTCTCTCCTGTCTCTCTCTCCTTCCTTCCTCCAATTTTTTCTTTCTTTTTTTTTTTTTTTTTTTTTGTTTGTTTTTAATTTTTTTTTGCCAAGATTTTTTGGTAGGGCCTTGGCTATCCTGGAACTCACTCTGTAGACCAGGCTGGCCTCAGACTCAGAGATCCCTCTGCCTCCCAGTGCTAGGACTAAAATTGTGTGCCACCACCATGTCAGGTGACTTGTTTTTTGTTTGTTTGTTTTTAATTACATTTATCGTATATATGGACCAAGTGTCACAATGCATATGTGGAGGTCTAAGAACAGCTTGTGGGAGTTGTTTCTCTCTCCTTCCACCATGTGAGTTCTGGGAATCTAACTCAGGTCCCTGGGCTTGGTAATAGTCACGAGCCATTTCATTGCCCCAGAATCTGCTTGCTATGCATTTTAAGAGTATCTCCCTGGTGGGTCTCAAGCTGATATCTTATCTCCAGAACTCACCGCATCCAGAGTGCTGAGCACAGTACCAGGGACTCCTAAGGTTGCTGAGCTGAAATCTGAGAAGAACCTCCAACTCTCATAGGTAATTTTCCTATAATGGAATTTAATGGCTGCTCTCTCTCTCTCAAAGCCACTTGGCCTCTGTATTAACCTACAGGTGTCTTGAGACTTGATTCCTGTCTAGATCCCTCTTATTCCAGAAAGGCTTCTGGATTTGTCATTCCTCCGGTGACAGGATTTCCATGTCCCTGCATCATTCTGAGCCACACAGCTAGGAAGCAGAACGGTGATGATTGGAGTCCAGCTACCTACCCCAAGGCCCAGCTATCAGTCACACAATATGAATGTGCATGTACGTATATACATCCCCACCCGAGTACACATACACTCACTATGAGATAACAATAAACAACAAAATGTTATTGATGATCTGTATTTACTAAGTGAAGGGAATCGGGGCCAATGGCCAAACAGCTTGGGTGAGTCCCAGACCCCAGATCATCTTCCCCACAAGAGGCAGAGTCCCACACCAGCCTGCAGAGAGCTGCCTGAGAGCAAGCCAAACTGTACTAAGCAAGTGCCCTTGGCAGATAACATTCTAATAAAGCCTTCTTGTTCTTCTCCCCGTTTCCTGCCACACCACGAGAAGGTCCTGGGAATGGTTAGCATGGCTTTGCAGAAGGACTAACTTCCAGGGCTGCTTCAGAAACAAAAGACCTTAAAGGACCAGGCCCATTCATTGCCAGACCCCTCCCAAAGGATCACTCCTTCCTTGCTGGGGGGCTAAACAGAAGGCTCAAAGCAGTAACTTATGCACATATTCTTGTTTTAAAGATTTATATCTTACCGCTGGGCGGTGGTGACGCATGCCTTTAATCCCAGCACTCGGGAGGCAGAGGCAGGCAGATTTCTGAGTTTGAGGCCAGCTTGGTCTAGGAGTGAGTTCCAGGACAGCCAGGGAGGGCTATACAGAGAAACCCTGTCTCAAAAAACCAACGCCCCCCCCCCAAAAAAAAAAGATTTAAATCTTGCTTTGATATCTATGGATGTGTGCACTGTGGCTGTGTAGTGGCCAGGAAAGAGAGGCAGGAGCCTCCCAATGGGGGAGAATTTGAGAACTGATTTTAAGTCTTCTGCAAGAACACCAAGCCACTCTTTTTTTTTTTTTTTTTTTTTTTGGTTTTTCGAGACACGGCTTCTCTGTGTAGCCCTGGCTGACCTGGAACTCACTCTGTAGACCAGGCTGGCCTCGAACTCAGAAATCCAGTGCTGGGATTAAAGGCGTGCGCCACCACCGCCTGGCCCACCAAGCACTCTTTAGGCTGTCTTCACAGTCCCATGCCTACTACTCCTGACTCAGCAACTCTGAGAAACTGATCCTAAAGCCTTTCCCATACAGCTCTTTTTTTTTTTTTAAGACTTATTTTATTATATGTAAGTACACTGTAGCTGTCTTCAGACACTCCAGAAGAGGGCGCCAGATCTCGTTATGGATGGTTGTGAGCCACCATGTGGTTGCTGGGATTTGAAATCGGGACCTTTGGAAGAGCAGTCAGTGCTCTTAACCGCTGAGACATCTCTCCAGCGGCCTCCCCGCCCCCCACATACAACTCTTTAAAGCTCCATAGAACGTCCAGGCACAGTGAGTGGTGCATGCCTAGAACCTAGTACTTGAGGGGCAGAGGCAAGAGAGTCAAGAATTCAAGGTCATCCTTGACCAACTAGTGACTTTGAGGCCAATCTGCCATATATGAGATCCTGTTTCAATGTAACAAAAAAGAAAAGCCTCATACACAAAGTGTGTTTTTCTTTAATTTTTAAAAGTAACACAGCATGGGCTGGCGAGATGGTTTAGTGGGTAAGAGCCCTGACTGCTTTTCTGAAGGTCCTGAGTTCAAATCCCAGCAACCACATGGTAGCTCACAACCACCTGTAATGAGATCTGAGGCCCTCTTCTGGTGTGTCAGAAGTCAGCTACAGTGTACTTATGTGTAATAATTAATGAAGCTTTTTGGGCCAGAGCAAGCAGGGACTGAGCGAGCGGAGTTGACCGGAGTGAGCAGAGGTCATAAAACTTTAATCCCCAACAACCACATGAAGGCTCACGAGCATCTGTACAGCTACAGTGTACCTACATACATCAAATAAATAAATAAATAAATAAATAAATAAATAAATCTTAAAAAAAAAACACAGCATATATGAATAAACACTGTGGGATTAGAGTTCAGTGGTCTAGCATTGTCTAATTTGAGCAAAGTCTTGGGTTCAATTCTCAGCACTGAATGCAGTACTACAGCCCATATCTGTAATTCCTGTACTCTGAAAGATATGGTGAGAGAATGACCCAGGATTACAGAGTGAGGTGCAATGGATCTTCCGTTCAAAGGTAACCTGGGCTACAAACTGAGACCCTGTCTCAATCCCTACTCCTTTCAACCCCAAAATAAGTAACATAAAATGTATTCAGAGGGCTGCAGGCACAGTTTAGTCAGTAGAGCATTTCTTTTTTTTTTTTTTTTTTCCCGTTTTTCGAGACAGGGTTTCTCTGTGTAGCCCTGGCTGTCCTGGAACTCACTCTGTAGACCAGGCTGGCCTCGAACTCAGAAATTCGCCTGCCAGTAGAGCATTTCTTAGCATGCATAAAGCCTAGGTTTGACCCCACACACCACAAAAACTAGGCATGTAACCCCAGAATTTGGAAGGAAAGGCAGGAGGATCAGGAACTCAAGAACATACCCAGCCGGGCATGGTGGCGCATGCCTTTAATCCCAGCACTCGGGAGGCAGAGGCAGGCAGATTTGTCTCAAAAAAAAAAAAAGAACATACCCAATTACATATTGAGCTTAAGTTTGAGGCCAAACTTAAGTACACAAGACTCTGCTTCAAAACAAAAACAAACAAAAAACAAAACACACACGCATACACAAAACCCAGGGGCTACCAAGAAGCCATAGCTGGTAACCTCCTTGCACAAAAGCATGAAGACCTGGGTTTAGATCCTAGCACCCACATTCAAAACAAAACAAAAACAAAAACCAAACCAAAATAAAACAAACAAACAAATAAACAACAATCCTACTACCACATGGGTCTCGGGGACTGAACACAGGCTTCTTGGTTAGAGCCTTAATCACTGAACAGTCTTGTTGACCCCAAGGAATCTAAACCTAAGAGTAAATACAAATGTAATGTTAAAAGTATAAAAGCAGGGCTGGAGAGATGGCTCAGCGGTTAAGACCACTGACTGCTCTTCCAAAGGTCCCGAGGTCAAATCCCAGCAACCACATGTAACCATCCGTAACAAGATCTGGTGCCCTCTTCTGGAGTGTCTGAAGACAGCTACAGTGTACTTACATATAGTAAATAAAATAAATCTTTAAAAAAAAAAGTGTAAAAGCAGGGCTGGAGAGATGGCTCAGCAGTTAAGACCACTGACTGCTCTTCCAAAGGTCTTGAGTTCAAGTCCCAGCAACCACATGGTGGCTCACAACCACCCAAAATGAAATCTGATGCCCTTTTCTGGTGTGTCTGAAGTCAGCTACAGTTTTCCTTTTTTTTTTTTTTTTTTTGGTTTTTCGAGACAAGGTTTCTCTGTATAGCCCTGGCTGTCCTGGAACTCACTTTGTAGACCAGGCTGGCCTCGAACTCAGAAATCCACCTGCCTCTGCCTCCCGTCTTAAGATATAATAAATCTAGCTGAGAGAAACCCTGTCTCAAAAAACAAAACAAAACAAAAAGTATAAAAGCATGGGATGTGGATATAGTTTCATTCAGTGTCTGTGGTGTGTATGTTAAGCCCCAGAGCTGAAGAAACCAGGTGTGGTCCCACATAGCCACATGCCAGAACTCAGGGAGTGAGGAGGATCCGATACAGATATTCTCACTGATGCTTGACTCCATGGAATTAGTGTGAGGCCAGCCTGGCTTATAAGAGACCCAAAGGTTTGTGCATGCTAAGCAAGTACTTTACCAACTGGGCTATATTTCCAATCTAAGACAATTTTTAAAATAACACTCCCACCCCCAAAAAATAATAAGGAAGAGGATATTGTAAAGCAGAATATAAAAACATCAATATTAGACTAAATAGTACATTGTTCTTTAGCAAAGAAGCAGTGTATTATAGAAAATGTAGAAATTCAAATTCAATATGTATACCCCCATTTAAAAGCTTTTTTTAAAAACAAAACAAAACAAAACAAAAAAACTGGGAGCTTGATTGGAAAGTTTGCATAACACTCATCTGGTTTATGGAAGGTCAGAGAAAGGTTGCTAACAGCCCGAAGTCACATAGCCAGGCCAAGTCCAGTAGCCCTGGCTCCCAGAGTAAAGGCCACTCAGTCCTTCCTTCCTTCATTCAGACTGCTATTAACCTCAGCCATGCCTTGCCCACCCCCCAGGACTGGGAATGTATTGGCAAACCGGATAAGCTTGCCCTGGTCTTGTTCTACAGGGTCTCAGTTCCCAAGAAGGACTGGAACCTGCTGAAGTGGTTTGAACTAGCCACCACTTACACACAGTGTATTCTGTGCCAGACGCTGGTCTGAACGTGGGCTCGTTAGCTGATTCATAGACAACTCTAAATGAGAAGTTCTATTATTGACATCATGAAGCCATTTCATAATGGGGAAATGGAAGCTCACAGAGCCAATAATTTGCATGTCTGGCGAGCAGCAAAACTGGAACCGGAGCCCAAAGTGCCTGGCTTCAGGGTCTGTGTCCTCAAGCACCACCCAAGGCCCAGTTCTGCCTTTTGAACAGATGCTTACAGGCTAAGCCACAGGCAGTTGCCAGCTCACAAGAGATGGGCTGACATAAACCAGTCCCAGTAGTGAAGACTGCAAACTTAGCCCCAGAATCCATTTCAACCATACTATTTGGGACTCTTTAAAAGAAAAAAAAAAGTTTTTATATCTTTAGGTCAGCCTGTCTAAAGTTCTGTCGACTAAGTCTATGTCTATGGGATGTCTGTGGAAATGTCTATGGAAACTGGTTCCCAAGCCATCCCTAGCAGGCACAGCCCCCTTGGACATCTGGAAGAGCAGAGACGGAGGAAGTGTTGGCCAGTTCTGGAAAGGTGGAGTCCCTCAGGGGTCAGAGCTCCTATCCTAAAGTCAGTCCCAACCTTGAAGCTTCTGCAGAGGAGGTCCTCAGCTTGTCCGAGGGGGACTGCCTCCTCTTGACTTCCAGGGAGCCTACTAAGGCTTGAGAACACCCTCATTTTCTCTTAGAGGGCCACACGTCTCCCACTTGCCAGCCATTAAGAATACCTCTGCCGCCAGGCAGTGGTGGGGCACGCCTTTAATCTCAGCACTCGTGAGGCAGAGGCAGGCAGATTTCTGAGTTCGAGGACAGCCTGGTCTACAGAGTGAGTTCCAGGACAGCCAAGGCTATACAGAGAAACCCTGTCTTAAAAAAGAAAGAAAGAAAAAAAGAAAAGAACACCTCTGCCACACCCGTCAGACACTATGGCTTTCTGCACAGTTTCATGGAGGTGAGCATATGGAGTGAGCTCTCTCAAACCAGGAGCCAAAACACACCCTCCTGGAATTGGTCCAAAATGACTCCCAGGGTTGGCCAACGACCTGGTCTTATCCAATCAGAATCTTTCAGATACCCCTCTGGCCATAAGGGATTGGTATACCTATCATCTGAGAGCCTAGGGTCTTGTTTTGGAGATTTTGTCCTTTGATGTCTTCTGAGGGGACATTCAGGCTCCATGAGGCTGTTGCTTAAAATCTTGCCATTAGGAGGTAGGATGGTGGTAGACACTGTAATCCCTAGATTTAAGAGTTGTGGGCAAGCCGGGTGTTGGTGGCACACGCCTTTAATCAGGAGCAGAGGCAGGCGGATTTCTGAGTTCGAGGCCAGCCTGGTCTACAGAGTGAGTTCCAGGACAGCCAGGGCTACACAGAGAAACCCTGTCTCAAAAAACCAAAAAAAAAAAAAAAAGAGTTGTGGGCTGGAGAACCAGGAGTCTATAATCAGCCTAGGCTATGTAGGAACTCCTGGCCAGCCTGGTCTACATGAGATCCTATTTCAAAACAACAACAACAATACATCATTACTGTCTGCTTCCTGACTGCAGAGGCAATGGAACCAGTCTGCTTTAGCTGTCCTTGGCACCATCTTGTCCCTGCCTGCTACCGGAACTCCCACACCATGATGGACTTAAGCCTCTCAAAATAACTTCTACTTCTAAGAAATAAAAAGAGCTAACAGCTGAGCTGGGCTGGGCTGGCATACCAAGCACTTGTGAACAGAGGCAGGAGGATTCCTGTGAGTTTGAGGCCAGCCTGGTCTATATAGTGAGTTCCAGGACAGCCAGACCTAAATAGAAAGATCTGGTCTCAAACAAACAAACTAACAAACAAACTACCCCAACTCCCAACAGCACCCCTCACCCCCCAAAAGAAGAAGAAACAGCAGAGCAAACACAGCTAAAATAAAGTTCCATATAATAATAATAATAATAATAATAATAATAATAATAATAATAATAATAATAATAATTCTTGCTACGGGTAGGTTGTAGCTTCATGGTGGAGCACTCCCTTAGTATGTATGAGGTCCTAGGTTCCATCCCAGGCGTTAAGAAACAAAGCAATACGTATTGTTTTCAGGGCACAGGGAATCTACAGCCCACACCTGTGTTCAATTCCTGGCTTCCCCTCCATGTCATTTTTTCCTCAGGAGTCCTAGCATCTGAGGGTTTCCCTGAAAGTGGTGATCTTTGGCTTTTCTAAGAAATCTCTGGTTCATTCTTTTTTTGTTTGTTTGTTTTTCAAGACAGGGTTTCTCTGTGTAGCCCTGGCTGTCCTGGAACTCACTTTGTAGATCAGGCTGGCCTCGAACTCAGAAATCCTCCTGCCTCTGCCTCCCAAGTGCTGGGATTAAAGGCATGTGCCACCACCGCCTGGCTTGGTTCATTCATTTTTATGTTGTCTTGTTTTTGTTTTAAAGACCAGGTTCCCTGTAGCCTAGGTTGTACTCTAGCTCCTGATATAGCTAAGAATGAATTTGAAATCCTGGTTCTTTCTCCTCTTTCTACCAACACCTGGATTACATCTGTGCACCATAACCTGTTTTAGGCAGTATGGGGCTAGAACCCAAGGCAAGTACTGTTTAGAGCTGAACTACCCAAGGCCAGCTTCATCAGTTCAGACTGGCATCATTTCCACTGCCAAGTCTTCCCTGGGCCTCTCAATCAACCGTGTGGTTAGTCATTAATCACTCATTACTAGGGCTGGTACCTAATCCCAACCTTGAAGTAAGGCTCTCCTAGCGGTCTACACCTAACCAGAATCATGAATCTGCCTCTCTCGGTTGCTAAAATACTGTGTGGAATGTTTTCCTATTGGTTAGTAAACAGTGGCTTCCCCTGGTCCAGCAAGGCTTCTTCATTTTCCTGCCAACCAAAAGAGGGAGTGGGAGTGGGAAGCCAGACACAGCAGGTGGCTTGGAACCCTACCACACTTCCCCACTAACCCAGTACTCATTCCTGGTTCTTTAGCGGCCAGGAGCCCAGCTCTACCAGTTGTTAAATGTTGGAATATCATCTTGCTTATTGCTCTTCTGGGCTCTCTTTTCTTTTTTCTTTTCTTTTTTTTTTTTTTTTTTTTTTTTTTTTTTTTTTTTTTTTTTTTTTTTTTTTTTTTTTTTTTTTTTTTTTTTTTTTTTTTTTTTTTGATGGGGTTTCTCTGTTCTGGAACTCACTCTGTTTGTAGACCAGGCTACCCCCCATGTACTGGGATTTTGAATTAATTAAAGGTGCCCCAACTGGCTTCTTTCCTTTTTAAATAGGAAGGCACTTTTTTTTTTTTTTTGGTTTTTTTCGAGACAGGGTTTTTCTGTATAGCGCTGGCTGTCCTGGAACTTACTCTGTAGACTAGGCTGGCCTCGAACTCAGAAATCCACCTGCCTCTGCCTCCCAAGTGCTAGGATTAAAGGCATGTGCCACCACGCCTGGCCTGAAGGCACATTTTTTAACCCCAGCTCTGAGGAGGCAGAAGTAGGCGGAGCTCTGAGAGTCTGAGGCTAGCCTGGTCTACGGGGCAAGTTCCAGGCCAGTACCTGTTGAGGCCAGAAGAGGATGTCTGATCCCATAGAGCTGGAGTCTCAGATGGTTCGATCTGGCTTGTGTAGGTGCAGGGAACTGACCTTTGCTCTTAGTATGTGCAGGAAGCACTCTTAGCCACTGAGCTATCTCAGCAGTCACTCGCCCTGGATTCTAAGTCCCTAGTTTCCTTGTCTGTTAGCTCTAGCAGACCAAAGCTCCTTACAGACAGAAACAACCCTTCCTTGTTAGCTCTGTGCTTCATACAGGCTGATGGCTCAGTGAATGTTTACAGACAGACGGACGGACTGGCTGAACAAATGATCTCATTTAACGATACGGGGGGCCTCTTCCCCTTGAGTCTGGACTTCAGAACTTTCCTAGACTGCCTTGGACGCCTTGTTCTTTGCCCTTATTTTATGGCTCTTGTTTCTCAACCCCGACGACAGGAAGTTTCTGCCACCTGCTTTAGTCTGTCTCCAACCTGGCCAGCTCTACCCTGCCTCCTATAAAATGTGGAAAAACTAAATCCCAGACCTTCTACCAACACAGGCTTAAATGGCACTCATGTGTACATGCACACTCAAGTGTAGAAGGTCACTCGATGCTCATTGAGTCTGGGATGACTGACTTATGGAGGTTTATATCGGATTGTCCAAGTTTTAGCATGTAAAGTCCTTTGTCTTGGGAGCCCTTCATCTCTGGCAATGGGCACAGTCGGTCGCCCTAGCACTAAGGGTCATTCTGTGTAGATAATGGTATTGCCCCAAAGGACTTTTTTTTTCTGTTGATGGTATTTAGCACAGTGCCTGGCCCACTATGTCTTACCCCAGTTTTCCCACTACTGGCCATGGAAAATCTTACCACTTCTCAGTTTCCCTAAGAGGAAAGAGAGCCGCTGTTTTCCCATGCAGACTTCCCTAATACAAGTGGAACAGTTTCCTGGTGCCTGCCTTGGCCTCTCAAGTGCCTGGCTTGCAATTTTTAATCATCATGTATTATTCAGAACAGTTATATTTTGTTCTCTAGCTGTAACTATCCCTCCAGTGCTTTGTCTGGAGATTGAGCTGGCAATTGAAAATCAATGGACAGAACCCATAAATTTCACTCAGTTGAGAACTAACTCTAAGGCCCCTATGGGAAGAAATGGCAACCAGAGCACTACACAGCCTCCAATGTCAAGAAGTCCAAAATTATCTGCTTGGCAGTGCCGCCTATAATCCTAGCTACTGGGAAGACTGAGGCAAGAGGATCACCAATTCAAGATCAGCTTGTCATACACAGAATGACCCTTAGTGCTAGGGCGACCAACTGTGCCCATTGCCAGAGATGAAGGGCTCCCAAGACAAAGATCAGGTCAAAGCCATGTTGAAAATTTAATGAGACTATTTCCAAATAATAAGAGAAAAAAGATGCCAGGTTGGTTGGTGGTGGCGTATGCTTTTCTCAGCACTTGGGAGGCTGAGATGAGTGGATCTCGGAGTTCAAGGCCAGCCTGGTCTACAGAGTAAGTTCCAGCACAGCCAGGGCTACACAGAGAGACCCTGCCTCAACTCCCCCCCCCCCACCAAAAAGAAAAAAGAAAGAAAAAAAAAAAAGGCTGTGAGCTCTTGTGGGTGATGCTCAGTTGGCAGAGTTCTTTTTTTTTCTCCCTTGTTCCGGTTGGCCCTGCTCACTCCAGCCAGCCCCGCTCGCTTCGGCCGTCCCCGTTTGGCCCCGCTCGCTCCAGGGGCAGAGTTCTTATGAAGCAAGAACAAAGTATTGAGGTCCATCCCACTGAAAGAATATCCAGTGAACACATGGTAGCTCTCCAGAATGAGGGAGTTGGGAGTAAAAAAATCAGAGGTTCAGGATCATCTCCTGAGTGCCAGATCAGCCTGGGACACATGAGACCTTAAAGTGGAAACGTAATGGTTCTTTGGAAAGTTGTTTGGATAGTGTTTTGCTGGGACAAACATGTGAAGGAGCATTTCATTAAAGTGGACCCAGGTATGAAAGGCTAAGGCGGACTGAAACAGACCCAGGAGAGAGGATGTTCTGCTAAAGCAAGCATGGGAAAGGACACATGATGAAGGATTCTTTGCTAACGTGTTGGTTCCGCCTCCCATTGCATACTTGAGCTGCATTTGTCCAGACACCAGAGAGAAATGCACCAAAAGCTTCTGGCAGGTGCTGCAGTTTGTTGCTGCTTCCAAGGACTGGGGCTGATGGGATGCACGTGCTGAGGTAAGACCCGTGCTGAGGCAAGGTACGTGGAGGACACATGATGTTTGAAGGACTCAAGGGATGGTGACAGAGGCTGAGCTTGGCTTGCTTATAGAGCTAGCTGTGCAACGCTTGTGGGTCTGGCGGCTTTGCTGATGTTCACTTTCCTGAGAGAGGCACAGCTGAGAACTTTTGGAATTCCTCCTAGTCCCTCCTGCTGACTGGAGCCCAGGCTGAGGCCTGGCTGGCTCTGCTAGATCTTGTCATCGCTGTTGCTAACCCAACTCTACTGAACTGGACTGCTGGTGTATCCATGAAGTGCTTCTGAGTGGGTAGAGATGCGGCTGCCTGCTAACCTGTGAACTGAACTGATTTCCAGACGACACAGACCGGAGTTGCTCCAAAGAACCTTTCTAAACAGGCCTACTCTCCCCCCCACCCCTGTATCCTTTCTTTTCCATTACCTCTGGTGGCTGGTGAGCTAAAAGGGAGGTTAAAGCATCATTAAAAATAGGATTTGAAAGAATTAAAGTTACAAGACCTTATCTCAAAAAAAAAAAAAAAAAAAAAAAATGAAAGCAAAAACAGAAAGAGCAGGCATGGCCGGTTGTGGTGGCACATGCCAGTAGGATCTGCTGAAAGAGCAGGCATGGTGACACACACTGTTAGCCCTAGCACTCTGGAGGCAGAAACAGGAGATCTCTGTGAGCCAGCCTGGTCTACATAAAGAGGCTTTCACAAAAACAAACAATCTAACTAGTAAATAAGTAAATTAATCAATTCAATTAAATAGGCTCAAACTTTCTAGGGTTAGAAGAAAACTGGAAACTTCTAGGCTTGTTTGTTATCTTAGAGGGGAAACAGTTACTGAAGGAAAACCATTTTGCTTTCAGATCGCACCAGCCAGTTCCCTACACTATGTCCTGGCTACCTCCTGGGAATTGAAGAAAATAAAAGTGAGAAACAAAGTTTCTTTCTTTCCTTTTTTTTTTTTTTTTTTTTGGTTTTTTCGAGACAGGGTTTCTCTGTATTGCCCTGGCTGTCCTGGAACTCACTTTGTAGACCAGGCTGGCCTCGAACTCAGAAATCCGCCTGCCTCTGCCTCCCCAGTGCTGGGATTAAAGGCGTGCACCACCACGCCCGGCTTCTTTCCTGTTTTTGAGGAGGGTCTCATTGTGTAGTCCATGCTGGCCTGGAACTCCCTATGTTGGCCAGGCTGGTCTCCAATTTATAATCCTCCTGCCCCAGCCTCCTTAGAGCTGGAATTACAAGTGTGCATTATCTTGCTGGCTTCAAAGTTCCTTATAGTAAGGAAAATGTACACACACACACACACACACATCTATGTACCCTGTGTGTGTGCGTGTGCGCACACATACACATCACACATCACTTCTAGTAGTCACTGATATAGTCTAAGTAAACAATGTTTTACTTTAAAAAATAAAAGCAATTTGAGCATGGTAGCAAACATCTGTAATCCTACCATTTAGGTAGGAAATTGAGGCAGGAAAATCCGAAGTTCAGGGCCAGCCTCATCTACATGGTGAGTTTTAGACCAGCCTAGGCTACCTGGAATTTTAAATCAAACAAAGCAAAAAGCAGAGTTGTCTCTAGACATTTCCCCAACACACACACACACACACACACACATGGGAAGAGAGAGAGAGAGAGAGAGAAATTTCCAGCCCTTCCCTTGGTATCTGTGATTCTATCTAGCCAGGGTGAAATTGTCAAGGAGATATTTTCACTGGCTGGCTAGCTTCAAGAAGGCTTGCCCTGGGACTGGCGAGATGGCTCAGTGGTTAAGGGCGCCGACTGCTCTTCCGAAGGTCCCCAGTTCAAATCCCAGCAACTACGTGGTGGCTCACAACCATACGTAACGAAATCTGATGCCCTCTTCTGCAGTGTCTGAAGACAGCTACAGTGTACTTACATATAATAAATAAATAAATCTTTTTAAAAAAGAAAGCTTAGCCGGGCATGGTGGCGCACATGGTGGCGCACGCCTTTAATCCCAGCACTCGGGAGGCAGAGGCAGGCAGATTTCTGAGTTCGAGGCCAGCCTGGTTACAGAGTGAGTTCCAGGACAGCAAGAGCTATACAGAGAAACCCTGTCTCGAAAAACAACAACAAAAAAAGAAAGCTTGCCCTTTGGGCGGGGCTTTCTCTCTCCTCTCGGCTGGGTTTGATCTTGGCCTGATTCTGGGCTCTGAGAAAGGAGATTTTATTTATTTATATATATATATATATATATATATATATATATATATATATATATATATATATATTTATTTATTGCATGGAGGTGACACATGTTGCTGCAGAGCTCTGGGCCTTTTTTTTTTTTTTTTTTTTTTTTTTTTTTTTTTTTTTTTTTTTTTTTTTTTTTTTTTTTTTTTTTTTTTTTTTTTTTTTTTTTTTTTTTTTTTTTTTTTTTTTTTTTTTTCTTTTCGAGACAGGGTTTCTCTGTGTAGCCCTGGCTGTCCTAGAACTCACTCTGAAGACCAGGCTGGCCTTGAACTCAGAAATCCACCTGCCTCTGCCTCCCGAGTGCTGGGATTAAAGGCGTGTGCCACCACTCGCGGCTCTGGGCCTTAACAGTCATTCTCAGTCCTGATCAGTCATTCTCGGGTCACTAAGACACTATTTGTACAATGGGAGAGACCTGCCGCCCCTTGTCAGGAGGTCTGACTAACTCTCTAGGCTGGCGAGGGCCTGCTCTCCGTGGACTTGGCTCAGGAAAAGCCCTGGCCACTGAGTAATGTGCACTGTGGAAATGATAATAGTTAATGTTTACTTCACATTTCCTGTCTGCCCTGTTTACTTGGGTTACCACACCTAGGGTTTTGTGTTTGATTTTGGTTTGTTGGTTTTTTGTTTTTTTTTTTTTTCTCTTGTTCTTGTTTTTCTCTTTGAGACAGGGTCTCTCTCTCTCTCTACAGAGACTTGGCTATCTTAGAATTCACTGTTTAGTCGAGGCTGGCCTCAGACTTCCAGAAATCCACCAGGCTCTGCCTCTGCCTCTTGAGGGCTGGGATTAAAGGCAAATGCCACCTCACCTGATTCTTAGAGCTACTCAACCACGTAGCTGCTTAATTATTTTTCTTGGAAGGATGAAAGAACTGAGAGAGTCCAGAGAGAGAGCCCTATTTGTTTTGTTTTGTTTTGTTTTTTTCAGTGCTAGGTTTGAACCCATGAACTTAGCCTTCGAGGAAAGCATGATACCACTGAGCTAAATCCTCAGTCTCCAGTGAGAGTTTAAATGGCTTGTTCAAAAGCTTGTGACTAAGTGGTGTGTAGTGTCCAACACATGCCTGTCATCCCAGCATTCAGCAGCCTGAGATAGGATGACTTTAAATTTGAAGCCAATCTACATATAGCAAGACTCCATTTCAGAAGACAGAAAAATGGAGCAAGGGGACTGGAGGAGTGGCTCTGCAGTTAAGAGCATTTCCTGCTCTTGCAGGGGATGTGGGTTCCGTTCCCAGCACCCACATGCCTGCTGACAACCTACATGGCATCAGCCACATCATGCACACATATACATGCAGGCAACGTACTCAAACATACAATAAAAATAAACGATCCTTTTTTTATTTTTGGTTGTGAGCCTAGCCTTTAACGGCTGAGCCATCTCTCCAGCCCTAAACGATCCTTTAGAAACAAAGCAAATGGGGCTGGGGAGATGGCTTAGCGGTTAAGAGCACTGACTGTTCTTCTGAAGGTCCTGAGTTCAAATCCCAGCAACCACATGGTGGCTCACAACCAGCTGTAATGAGAACCCTATAGCAATTTCCAGGTCACCCATGGCTACATAGTGGCTAGAGAGATGGCTTAACAATTAAGAGACCTGGCTATTATTCCAGAGGTCCCCCTGTCCAATTTCCAGCTCTTAATGGTAGGTAACTCCAGTTTCAGGGGACCCTCACACAGACATACATGCAGGCAAAACACTAACGCACATAAAATAAATAAATAATTAAAATGAAACAAATGAACACCCCCCAAACAAACAAACAACCCACTCAAACCACTAGTAGGCAGCCAGGAGGAGACTGGAATTCCACACAGGGAGGGCTTGAGCACAGAGACCTCAAAGCCCACCCTCACAGTGACAGTGACACACTTTTTCCAACAAGGCCATGCCTCCTCCGATAAGGCTACACCTCCTAATAGTGACACTCCTCATGGGCCAAGCCTTCAAACACATGAATCTATGGAGCCAAACCTAGTCAGACCAGGGCTGACAGGCACCAAGTCTGGGTTGGGGACTGTGTGCTGGATTAGTCCTGGAGCTGGACCACCCCAGCCTCAAGGCTGCCTCTGTCAACTGTGATCTGTGGCTCAGTTACTTTCTCTGTAAAATTGGAAGGAAAATCTCTGTTCTGTAGGAAAGCTGCAAGATGAACTGTCCCCACTGTCCCTGGAGCCAATCCTCCTTTATGGTTGCTATCACAGCCCTCACCATACTGGAAACTTCTTCCTTGGTGGACAACGCTGGCCTAGTGTTCCAGCCAGGGCAACAGACTGTTTCTTGGTAAATTAAGCAAGCGTTAGAGTCAGTGGTGCAGGCCTGTAACCACAGCTACCTAGAAATCCAAGACAGGAGAATTATAGGTTTAAGACCTGCCTAAGCTACAGAAGACCAGCTTGAGCAACTAAGTGGGACCTGCTTCAGAATAAAAATGAAAGGGTTGGCCAGGCATGGTGGTGCACGCCTTTAATCCCAGCACTCAGGAGGCAGAGGAAGGTGGATTTCTGAGTTTGAGGCCAGCCTGGTCTACAAAGTGAGTTCCAGGACAGCCAGGGCTATACAGAGAAACCCTGTCTCGAAAAAACAAAAAAAAAAAAAAAAAAAAAAAAAAAAGGAAAGGGTTGAGGATGTAGCTCAGTTGATACAACAATTGTTTAACATGCAAAAAGCCTGGGGTTCAGTCACCAGTACCATAGATGGAGCATTTGACAGTACACATCTGTAATCTCAGCACAGGGAAGTTTATGTAAATTAGAGGCCAGCCTGGGGTACTTGAAACTCTATCTCAAAACAGAACAATAACAACAATCAAAACATAAAAAATAAGCTGGCAATGGTGGTGCATACCTTTAATCCCAGCACTCAGGAGGCTGAGGTAGGTGGATATCTGTGAGTTCAAGGACAGCTTTGGTCTTCAGAGCCAGTTCCAGGATAGCCAAGGCTACACAAAGAAACCCTCTCTCAAAACAAACAAACAAACAAACAAATAGATAAATAAGTGGCAAATATGTGTGTGTAGATATATATGTGTGTGTATATATATATATATATATATATATATATATATATATATATGGAGAGAATGGCTCATTGGTTAGGAGAGCATGCTGCTCTTGCAGAGGTCCTGAGTTTGGTTCCCAGAACCCGCATTGGGCAGTTCGTAACTGCCTATAACTCCATATAACTCCAGTACCAGGGGATCCTGTACTTTCTTTTGGCTTTTAGTCCATAGATATGTGTACATGTGTATATACATTTTATTTTTATTTATTTATCGGGTCCACACCACCATGGATGGAAATTAGGGTCGTGAATTCTCTGTCTTCGTCCGTCTAGACTCAAACTCCGGTCGGACTAGATGTCTCACTCAAGGTCCTGTCAGTCCCGATGTGTCTTTGGGACAGTTTGTTTGTTTGTTTGTTTCAAAACAAAACATAAAAATAAAATGTTAAAGCGGGTAGAGTGCTTACCTAGAATATCTAACGCTCTGGGTTCAGCAAGAAGGAAAAGTGTCCTCACCTCAGTCTCAACAGTATGACGGAGATGAAACCGCTGGAGTGGCTCGCTGACTCAGCAGGAGCCTGATGACCCAAGTTTAAGCCCTATAATCCATACTGAATGGCTTCTCCACTGACATAAATCGAATTGAGTTGAATTTATAGTAAGAAGGGAGGTTTATTGGGGTAACTCTCTAGAGGGTTCACAGGAGTGGAGTTCAGTGAAATCACCAGGCTGAGCTGGGGCAGGGGCTTCTTAAAGGGGACTGTGGGGGTTGGGGGAGTTCTGACCTGATAATGAGGTACTGGGGTTAGAGCCTTATTTAGTGAGTTTAGGGCCCTATAGGTAGGTGGGTCTTAGGTCCAGTGGTCATGTTGGAATCTAGACCTAGAAGCTGGCTTTGTCAAGTGTTTTCTGTGGGCTTTTGCAAGCACAGGCTCCTAGTCAAAGAGAAGATGGGGCCTAGGCCATCTTGCCTTTGTCCCCAAACCTCTGACCTAACCTTTCTGACCTCTTTGGGTATAGGGGTGTCGACCCAAATCTGACTACTTCCTGCTGAGCTTGGAAGTTGAAGGGAGGGGATGTCAGGAGTAGACAGGGTTGTAGGCACAGGGGTATAGGGGTGCAGGAGCGCCTGGTGAGTGGTCAGTGTAGAGACCTTTGCAGATGCATTCCTGTAGGAAATAGAAGAGGTGAGGTGCTAGGAGAAAAACAGGCTCTATGAATGAGGCTAGGCATGTGTGGTAGTTTGAATATGCTTGGCCCAGGGAGTGGCCTTGTTGGAGTAGGTGTGGCCTTGTTGGAGGAAGTGTGTCATGGCGGGGGGTGGTACTTTGAGACCCTCCTCCTAGCTTTCTGGAAATCAGACTTCTCCTGTTAGCCCTCAGAACAAGATATAGAACTCTCAGCTCCTCCCGCACCATGCCTGCCTGGATACAGCCATGCTTTCTGTCTTGATGACAATGGACTGAACCTCTGAACCTGTAAGCCAGCCCCAATTAAATGTTGTCCTTTATAAGAGTTGCCTTGGTCATGGTGTCTCTTCACAGCAATGGAAGACTTAACTAAGACATCATCACATGAAGAGCAAAGACTGTCAGAAAGAGTGGAATGGAGACGTGCCCTGGTTGTATTGGCGGAGCTCATCAATTTGTGGAGAGATCCGATATTAGTTTTCACCAGGCCAGCGTCATTGATTTAGTAATAGTATTCTTCTTCCATAAACAAGCAGGTGCCTCCCTTGTCTTCCTTGAGGATGTCCAATGTTCTCTGGTTCTGCATGGCCACCTGGGGCCTAGCTGCTTTGGAGCCAGCAGATTTGGAGGGAACACCCAAACTTGGCAGGATGTACCTATTAGGGATAGAAGATAAAGTTGAGTTTGGGGAGAAAAAAAAATTTCCCCCATGTGTACACTTACAACCTTTAGGTCCTGGTAGTTCCAAGACCAGGGGGAGGGGAAGAGATCCCACCCTCAGGAACAGGAAGGTAAGGAAACAGACTGCTGATTAACAGTACTTATCTGGAGTCCATCTGACTTGTGGATTGGAGTACTGGAACCCACACTAGAGAAAGCAATAGACTCTGGAACCTTTGTATCATAGCAGAGGCTTGGGAAATGATTTGGGGTTANAAAAACCCTGTCTCAAAAAAAACCAAAAAAAAAAAAAAAACCAAAAAAACAAACCAAAACAAACAAAAAAAGCATGAGCAACCATTACTACAAACAGGGAAAGAGGGGCTTCTTCCCTCGATCCAGAAGACTAGATACATCCAGAAGACGAGATGTATATAAATTTAACACAATGAGAAGCATTTTTTTTTTTTTACCACCTTAGGCATCTCTTTATTAGGACATGTGTTCTCGTATTTTGCAAATACAAACAGATACTCAGCAAATACATCCAGTTTTGAAACATTTTATGACTCTGAATACTTCATTTTAAAAGGTGGGGTGGGCCGGGTGTGGTGGCGCACACCTTTAGTCCCGGCACTAGGGAGGCAGAGGCAGGTGGATTTTTGAGTTCAAGGCCAGCCTGGTCTACAAAGTGAGTTCCAGAACATCCAGGGCTACAGAGAGAAACCCTGTCTCAAATAAATAAATAAATAAATAAATAAATAAATAAATAAAGTAAATAAAAGGTGAGGTGGTTCATTATTTGTCAGGGAGATAACTCTGGCTCAGTGACCAAATAGAAAACAGAAGGTACTCTCTGAAGGCCTATTTTGCAGGCTTCCCTTTGAGAATGGCAGGAAGGCTGTGCAAAGCTCATGTAGACTGACTGTCTTAGTCAGGGTTTCTATTCCTGCACAAACATCATGACCAAGAAGCAAATTGGGGAGGAAAGGGTTTATTCGGCTTACATACTGCTGTTCATCAAAGGAAGTCAGGACTGGAACTCAAGCAGGAGCTGATGCAGAAGCCATGGAGGGATGTTCTTTACTGGCTTGCTCAGCCTGCTCTCTTATAGAACCCAAGACTGCCAGCCCAGAGATGGTCCCACCCCCAAGGGGCCCTTGATCACTAATTGAGAAAATACCCCACAGCTAGATCTCATGGAGGCATTTCCCCAACTGAAGCTCCTTTCTCTGTGGTAACTCCAGCTGTGTCAAGTTGACACAAACCTAGCCAGTACACTGACTATGTGCACATTACCATAAACAGGCTTCTGGTGCTCAGGAGACAGAGTTGAACCATCTGATTGCAACCCCGTTTACGTTCTATTGCCACTACTCAGAACTTATTGGACACCATTCGGTGCTACTGGGCTTCTGCTGCAGACATGACAGTACAGACAGACAGACATGACAGTACAGACAAGCCAGCATCTTCCTCAGGCTGCTACTTGCCGGAGAGGATGAGACAAAAGTTTCTGTCTTGTGACAAAAACTTTATCAAATAAAATGTAGAAAAACAAAATAAAACATCTGGAAACTCCACAAGTTAGTTCTTGGCAGGAGCTGCAGGTTCTGGAGACTGAAGGAATTCATAAGTGTTGTGGGTGACATCCGGCTGCTCCCCAACACTGAGGCGAGAAGGACTTCCTGAAGGATGCTGCTCCCTCTCAGAGGCAGTGGACAGAGAGCTAAGGTTGGAGGATGGCCGAGAGCCTCCTTGCTCTGCTTGTGCTCCGTGCAAATCCTGCAGGAGCCTGGCTGTCTCATCCAAGTTCAAGTGGCTATCTTCATGGGCCAGCTCCTTCTTTACTTTCCTGAGAGAGAGCTGAGCATGGACACATCCGGGGAGACATCAGGATACTGTTTCATTGACATGAGGTCCAGAACAGGGCCACCACTATCTCCCAGTGAATCCCCAACCTTCATCTCATCTGCAGATCTCATGGGGGGGATGCCCCTCCTCTGCTTCAGCTGCAAGATCATTCTTGAGTGATCACCACCTGTGATTTGGTCCAGGAGGTTATCTACCATCTTCTTGCTGTAGCTTCCAGCATCCTTCACGAATTCCTGCAGGCTCAGTGCACATTGCACACCGGTCTCATCTCCATAGGCAGAATACAGAAGCTCCATCTCATCTGACTTCAGGTCCCCAAACACAGAGTTGTTCTGCATTGAAAGGGCAGTGCTGGCACTGGAGAGGAATGTGACTTTATTTCTTCTTTCGTCTTTGAAACCCAAAGTTGTAAAACCTGGGAGCAACTTGCTAGACAGTGAACTCAGGTCCACAGGGTGTGTCTCCTCCTCGGCATCAGGCTCAGCTGCGTTCACCACGCAGTAGAGCAGACTTCCATCTCCAAGCTTCTTCAGGTATCCCATCTTGCCACCCGGTTGAAACCGGTTAATCCTGTTCCGAGCCTCATCAGCTGCGTGCTCTACCAGGGCTAGCACATGCTCCTCTGCCGTGCTGTCTGTCAGGCTGCAGGCATTCCCTTCAGGCTCAAACATGCAGCTGATAACTTCTCTACTCGGCTTTTTGGATTTCTTGGTAGTTTCTACTTGCACTGGGACAACCTCAGGAACAGGTTCCTCAACTGCTGGGTCTTCACTGCCCAAGAGAGCTGCCTGCTGAGAGAAATCCATGTCCTGCATAAATGACATGCTGCGCTTCAAAGCTAACAGCCCCGCTTTGCTCATCATCTTAAAGCCTGCGTGCAGGATCTTCTCGGCTAATTTGTAGTACACGGTGTCTGGTCTATTGTACTTCATCGCATTATCACACATTAATTTGAAATCTGCCTTAAATTCTGTGACTGATTTATATTCACTAGCTACAATCTTGTCTTTCATCGTGCCAAAGTCCATAGGATGTTTTATTATCATTGAATACCCAGGAGCAATTGCATCCGTAACAGGAAAAGCAAAAAATCCACGAGGATCTTTTCTCTGTAGCTGGCAGAGGAAGTGTTCCAGAAGCCTCTGGATAGGTGTGCTCTCAGTCTCAGCTGGCCGTGTTCCGCAGGTTCTCACTGGTCGGTCTGGGGGTGGCTCCACCTCAGCCTCCCACTCTGAGTCGCAGTGTTCCTTCTCCCGTTTCCGTTTCTTCTCTTCCTTCCGCTTCCTCCTCTCCTCCTCATCGAGGTGCTTCTCCTTCTCTGACTTTTTCTTCTTCTTTTCTCTGTGTCTCTCCCGTTCGTGGTCTGACCGGTCATTGTAGTAGCTGGAGTCTTGGCCACTCCCTGAGAGCTCTGTCACTTTACTTCCTCCCAACTTGAGCACCAGCTTCAGAGGCTTCTCCAGTGGCGTGTCTGTATGATCTTCGTAGAATGAGCGCCATTCCGCCTTGTGATTCTTGGGCTTTTTGCCCATGGCTGAGATAGCACGGGATCCGGTGAGAAACAGCTGCTAGTCAAGAAGCATTTTTAAGCCGGGCGTGGTGGCACACGCCTTTAATCCCAGCACTCGGGAGGCAGAGGCAGGCGGATTTCTGAGTTCGAGGCCAGCCTGGTCTACAAAGCGAGTTCCAGGACAGCCAGGGCTATACAGAGAAACCCTGTCTCGAAAAACCGAAAAAAAAAAAAAAAAAAAAAAAAAAAGCATTTTTAAGTCTATACTTAGAAGACAACCAAAGGAAACTTAAAATCTTACTTGCGGCTATGATATTAACAGAACTCCATTTATCAATGTCAAGACTCTAACCTTTGAAGTCTTAGTACAACAATAACGCAGGCAGGGGAAGGAATCAGAAGCAGTTAGGGTATCTTTCATACCTTAAATCACTTATCACCATTTAAATGTGTTTTCATCCTTCAACTTTCATTAACTTGCATTTAGCAAACTGGAAACGGCTTTCTTAGATCCTCACAACTTAATCTTCTGTATCCCCACACCTTACATAAACTTTACATCTCTCTTTAAAAAAAACAAATAAACAAACAAAAAAAACAACAAAAAAGCCGGGCATGGTGGTGCATGCCTTTAATCCCAGCACTCAGGAGGCAGAGGCAGGCAGATTTCTGAGTTCGAGGCCAGCCTGGTCTACAGAGTGAGTTCCAGGACAGCCAAAGCTATACAGGGAAACCCTGTCTAGAAAAAAAAAACATATGGGGCTGGTGAGATGGCTCAGCGGGTAAGAGCACCCGACTGCTCTTCCGAAGGTGATAAGTTCAAATCCCAGCAACCACATGGTGGCTCACAACCATCCTTAATGAGATCTGGTGCCCTCTTCCGGAGTGCCTTGGGACAGCTACAGTGTACTTACATATAATAAATAAAATAAATCTTAAAAAAAAAAAAAAGGCCAATGCGCGGTGATTGGAAGCGCCTCAGATTTAAAAAAAACAAACAAACAAACCATAAAGCCGGGCGTGGTGGCACATGTCTTTAATCCCGGCACTCGGGAGGCAGAGGCAGGCGAATTTCTGAGTTTGAGGCCAGCCTGGTCTACAAAGTGAGTTCCAGGACAGCCAGGGCTACACAGAGAAACCCTGTCTCAAAAAACCAAAAAACAAAAACCAAAACCCATAAAAAACAAACAAACAAACAAACACAAATAACACTAGTTATTCTAATAAGTGAATCACTTCAACTTATGCATTTAAAGATTAGCCTTAATTAAAAGGTAACACCACTACATGGGACTAGTGGCCATTCTGTTGAACACAGTGCAGATGGGCAGCTGCCACTAAGTGCTTCCAAGCACAGAGAGAAACCGAGGCTTGAACTGTCCATCCCTTAACTGGAGTCTTTTCAAAGATGCTGTATTAGTCAGAGTTCTCTAGAGTCACAGAACTTATGGATAGTCTCTATATAGTAAAGCAATTTATGGACAACTTACAGTCTGCAGTCCAATTCCCAACGATGGTTCAGTAGTAGCTGTGAATGGAAGTCCAAGGGAAGTCCAAGGATCTAGCAGTTACTCAGTCCCATAGGGCAAGCAGGCAAAGGAGTGAGAGCTAGTCTCCCTTCTTCCAATGTCCTTATATGATCTCCAGCAGAAGGTGTAGCCCAGATTAAAGGTGTGTGCCATCACACCTTTAATCCCAGATGACCTTGAATTCGGAGATCTCCCTGTCTTAATCTTCTGGAATCCATAGCCACTATGCTTCAAGATCTCCATACCAAGATCCAGATCAGAAACTTCTATCTCCCAGCCTCCAGGTTAGGGTCACTGGTGAGCCTTCCAATTCTGGATTGTAGTTCATTCCAAATATAGTCAAGTTGACAACCAGGCATAGCCACTACAGATACCTACATGGAGGTGGGAGAAGGTCCTACACTAATAGGATCTTAAGTTGGCCTCTTGACTCCTTTGAAGTCAGCAAGAAGATGCAAGAGACAGCTCAGCCCTATAAAACCAAGTCTGCATTCTGAAGGCATTTTCTGATTGTCCAAGTTGGCTTTCAGGGCTGGCCAAAGGGCCCAGTTCTAGAGACCCAAAGAACAGCGCAGAGGCCTTTGCAGATGGAGTAGGGGGAATGGGTCCTCGAGGGTGCAGTCAACGTGGTCAGATAGTCCCCAGAACCTGGAGGCTACTATAGACCAAGCCAGGACTGCAAGGCCCCAGTGGTGGGTACAAGACTCCAGCAGGCCAGCTCTGCATCTTTTTTCTATCCAGTTATTTACTGTGGGACACAGTTGGTTAGTGGGAACAGTCATTGTAAATCAAGTTTCTTTAGATAAAGGAAAAGTAAAAAGTTACTTTGAGACCTGTTTTCTGAGTCTTATAACGAGGTAAATTATATGTAGACATAGTAGCAGGCTAGGAGAGTGAAGCTTGAAACCTGATTTTTAGATAGAAAGAGACTGAGAAGTCAACTGAAGCCTTGTTTCTACTGTTAAACTGTTCTTCAAACCCATCAGAGACCTGCGAAGTGCAGAGACCTGCAGGAAGTGCAGACCAAGCAGCCTCTGACTGCTAAAAATGAGAGGCTTACCAGCTACCTCGTGCCCAGGTTCCTCTGTGATCAGTGGGGCGTCAGTCTTTGGCTGCCAAGTCCTGACAGACTTTTTGTGAAACAGGAATTTGGGAAGGCTGTCCTGTCTTTGTCTAGGCAAAGAAAGGCAGTCAGTATTCCAGCATCCTGACTGACTACAGATTGGACAGTGTGCCATTCACAATTGAGGCAAAAGGCAGCCTTTTGCCCTGTGGCCAGTTTTGAGGTTCAGGTGGAAGTTCTTCTGTGCCCATCTTCTTTAAAGGTTAGGGGAGCTGCTGGGAGTCCATGCCTCTTTATCACGAAAAGTTTCTTTTTTTTTTTTTTTGGTGTTTCGAGACAGGGTTTCTCTGTGTAGCCCTGGTTGTCCTGGAACTCACTCTGTAGGCCAGGATGGCCTTGAACTCAGAAATTCGCCTGTCTCTGCTTCCCAAGTGCTGGGACTAAAGGCATGCGCCACCACGCCGGGCACGAAAAGCTTCTTATTAAACATTTTAAATGCTTGAGGGCCAGTACCTACCAAGTATTTCTGAGTTAAACAACCGTTGTCTGTTTTTAGTCTTCTGCTCTAAACTGTACTATGACTAGGCCTTCTGATTCCATTCCTTTTAGATTTAAGCCTTAAAAATATCAATTTTGAATTTAAGCTCTTTTTTTTTTTTTTTTTGGTTTTTCGAGACAGGGTTTCTCTGTATAGCCCTGGCTGTCCTGGAACTCACTCTGTATCTGTAGACCAGGCTGGCCTCGAACTCAGAAATCCACCAGCTTCTGCCTCCCAAGTGCTGGGATTAAAGGCATGTGCCACCATGCCCAGCGGTAATCAGAACGCTTGGTTCTCCTGTTCTGGGACTCTAGGACTTACATTAAGCTCTCTTTCCTCTAGTTTCCTCGGCCTTTGGATTTAAGTAGAGCTGTGCTGCCAACTGTAGATGTGCTATCGATCCTACTCTTTGGAGTGCTCTAGTCATTAAGAACTCTCTACCTCTCTATGATTGTCTGCTACCAAGTCTGTAATACGGATATCAAAGGCCTAGATGAGGACAGGTGAGATCATCATGTGTATGGACTACGGCAGGCTGCCCTAAATGGAATCCATGCTTCTATGAGCTGCTATAATGCAATCACTGGCCTCTATCTAGCACAATGCCTGACACATACTTTGCATTCTGTGTTGTTATTGTTGTTGTTGTTATTTGAGACAGGATTTTCCCATGGAGTCCTGGCTGTCCAGAACTTGCTCCGTAGACCAGGCTGGTCTGGAACTCAGAGATTCACCTGCCTGGGCTTCCCGAGTGCGGCCACTACCTGGCTGCATTCTGTGTATTTAATAAATAAATGGATGAATGTTTACTCGCCCATAGCCCCTACATAAAAACAGGGCTATATATGGATTATTTCTGTGTCCCCTGTGTTGAGAAGAACACCAGAATACTTAATAAATGTTTGTTGACTGAGTCAATGAGATCATGGAGCTGAGCTGGAGAATCACCTTCCTTGGGGCTACCAACCACAAGGTGATTAGAACTTGGTAATGGAGGATCAGCTGACACCAGCTGCATCTTAGCTTCTGCAGAGAGAATAGCCAGAGGACTTTTTACTTTGGGCTCTTATGCTATGGGAAGGGCCCGGCCTCTGGAGTGTTGTTTTATTTGGTTTTAATGCTCATGTGTTCATTGCATATCATAGCACTAGAAGAGGACTCAGTTTTCTCCTTCTGCCATGTGGGTTCTCAGGATCGAACTCAGGTTGTCGGATTTGGCAGCAAGAGCCTTTACTGTTGAGCCATCTCACCGAACCCAGGTATAGTTTTGCTTAAAAATTTGATTCTGGTTCAGCACCGTGGTACATGCCTTTATCTCCAGCACCCCTTAGGGGGCCATGACAGGAAGTCAAAGCGAGCCTGGCTAGCTAGTTGTGTGTCTCTTTCCCAGCTTCCCTTGAATCCACGGATAAAAGACACACGCACAGTTGTTCCTTTTCTTTCTTTTTAAAAATTTATTTATTTATTTATTTTTTTATGTCGTGTGCATTGGTGTTTTGCCTGCTTGTATGTCTGAGTGTGGGGGTGTCAAATCTTGGAGTTACAGACGGTTGTGAGCCACCATGTGGTTGTGGGAATTGAACTCAGGACCTCTGGAAGAGCAGTCAGTGCTCTTTAACACTGAGCCATCTCTCCAGCCCCGAGAGTTGTTCCTTTTCAACTGGCCTTCTTGCACAATTGCTGGCCCTACTATCTTCTGTTTGGAAAAGCGTGCCCTTTACAATATTCTTTTTTTTTTTTTTTTTTTTTTTTTTTTTTTGGTTTTTCGACACAGGGTTTCTCTGTATAGCCCTGGCTGTCCTGGAACTCACTTTGTAGACCAGGCCGGCCTCGAACTCAGAAATCCGCCTGCCTCTGCCTCCCAAGTGCTGGGATTAAAGGTGTGCGCCACCACGCCCGGCCTTTACAATATTCTTATCTCTGCTCCTCCCACCTGCCCTAAACTTACTAGGCTACATCTAGTCTCTGCTTAACATCCCTGACCACCTGCCTGTAGGAGTGGCCCATGTCACTGCTCCTCTCAAGACCTCACTTGGCTACTTGGTTCTCCTCTCTCCGGAGCATGGAAAACTCTTCTCTCCTCACTTGTGTCTGTCTCTTTTTCCTCCAGGGACCCGGAAGTCCCGCCCATTCTTTCCACCCAGTAATTGGCTCATGGCTTTCTTTACTGACAGATCAAGAACCAATTGGGGAAGCTGGGCAGTGGTGGCACACACCTTTAATTCCAGCACTCAGGAGGCAGAGGCAGGAGGATTTCTGAGTTCGAGGCCAGCCTGGTCTACAGAGTGAGTTCCAGGATAGCCAGGGACACACAGAGAAAACCTGTCTCAAAAAACCAATAATAGAGCTGGAGAGATGGCTCAATGGTCAAGAGCACTGACTGCTCTTCCAAAGGTCCTGAGTTCAAATCCCAGTAACCACATAGTGGCTCACAACCATCCCCATCCATAATGAGATCTGACGCCCCCTTCTGGTGCATCTGAAGACAGCTACAGTGTACTTAGATATAATAATAAATAAATCTTAAAACAAAAAGAAAAACCAATAGTAATAATAATAATAATGCATCAACGTTGAGTATAGTAGCTCAAGCCTATAATCCTAGCACTTGGGAGGATTGCCTGAGACAAAGTTTGAGACCAGTTTGGGCTACAGCACCAGTTCCAGGACAATATGTGCAAGCAGTGTATAGCGTCCACATTGTATTAGGCAATTTAGAGGTAATTGCAACACGGAGACTGTGCATTGTTCCTTCTCCATCTCTCTCTTTGACATGGTTTCTCTGAGTAGCCATGGCTGGCCTGGAGCTGTCTATGTAGACAAGACTGGCCTAACACACAGAGATCTGCTTGCTTCTGTGTCCCAAGTGCTGGGGTTAGAGGCTTGTGTGGAACCTTCAGTGTTTTTGCAATTCTGAGGCTGGGACCAAGACTGCTCAGGAGGTTAATCATTAGCCTCCCACGTGACCTGTAGGGCATCCAGGAAATGACCCTCAATTAAGTAGCCTACAGCTTATGAGACACTGAGAGCTGGTTGCCACAAATCTGGCAGTGGGGCTGTCTGTTAATCTTCCCAGAATGATTTCAAGGGCACTTTCCCCCATGCGTCCACGAAATTCCTCGGGATCTTAGTTCCTGGATTAAAATTTTTTTTCCCTCTTCTCATGTTGATAAGCTATTGTGTGCAACCACAGACCATCCCAGCAGCGATCCAACACGGGGACTAGCCTGAGCCTTTCATTCTTTTGAAAGCAGCAAGTACAGGGAACCCCCCCCCCCCAGCCCCCTCTTTAAAATGTAAATGACCCTGAGAGGTTCTTAATGGTTAGCTGGATTGTGTGAAAGCTTTTCCCAGGCCACAGATGGCCTAAGAGGCTTTTTTAGTGGGGTTTGGAGAACCGAGAGCCAGGGGCTGGGGAGGTTCCCAGGGAGCTCACGTGTGTTCTTTTCCCCATAGACTGTTTTCCTAGACTTGTTGCTGAGCAGTGTTATGTAGCCTGACCTGGTGGTCCAAGCCTGTAACCTTCCTTCAGTTGATGCTGAGGCAGGATAAGTCACAAGTTCAAAGCCTGCCCAGGCTGTACAGAGTGAGTTTAAGGCTAAGCCTGGCAACTAGTCTCAAAAAAAAAAAAAAGTACAAAAAGGGCCGGGTATATAGTTACCCATAGCCTGGGTCCTGGGTTCCATTTTCTACTAACAACAACAAGAGTGTTACAGAGTATGAAGGAGAATCTTGGGGCTGGAGAGACCGCTCAGCGGTTAAGAGCACTGACTACTCTTCCAGAGGTGGTCCTGAGTTCAATTCCCAGCAACCACATGGTGGCCCACAACCCTCTGTAATGGGATCCGATGCCCTCTCTAGTATATCTGAAGACAGCGACAGTGTACTTATATAGATAAAAAATATTTTTTAAAAAGTGGCTGAAGCCGGGCGTGGTGGCACACACCTTTAATCCCAGCACTTGGGAGGCAGAGGCAGGCAGATTTCTGAGTTCGAGGCCAGCCTGGTCTACAGAGTGAGTTCCAGGACAGCCAGGGCTACACAGAGAAACCCTGTCTCAACCCCCCCCCCCCAAAAAAAAAAAAAGTGGCTGGAATGTCATTTAAAAAAAAAAAAGTGAAGTAGAATTCTCTGAGGGACGGTCGTGCTGTTCAATATGTAGAGTGCCTGCCTAGCATTCTCAGGGTCCTGGGTTGGATTCCCACCTATTCCTACCAACTTGGGAAGTCTGGTAAGGTATGGAGGAGACACACACCTGAAATCCCAGTCCTTGGGAGAAGAGGACAGGCAGATCAGAAGTTTATGCTGCCTACCCAGTTAGCATGAGGCTTTCCTGGACTGGAAACCTTATCTCACTACCCCCTCCTCCCACCACCACCACCGCCGCGACTAGAGAACCTTCTGAATGCAATGCTATCAACACCACCCTTTTATGGATTCATAAATGCTGCCGCGGGTGGGGGGAGGGAGAGTGTATAATTCGGTTCCTGCAGCATAGTCTCTACATACTGTCTCGGTGAGTCTTCATACTGAAGTTTTATGCCTGTTTGACAGAAGGGTAAACTGAGGAAGGTCACTACTGCACAGAGCCCCAACTGTATAGGGAGCCCCAATGTGTTTTCTCCTCAGTCTGCATAGCCAGGCTAGGGCAGCAAGTGACCCTTTCTGACCTTCTCCAGAGGACTTGATGAGAAATCTGAAGAGTGCATCAGGCCTGAAAAGTACATCAGGCCTGAAGAGTGCATCAGGCCTGACCTGTATCGCTGCCCTTAATTGTTGTCTAAAATCCTTTTTATTGAATTATCACTGTGTAATGGAAGAGTCAATGAAGAGTCACCACAGAGAGTTCCAAGGCCAGTGCTTGCTGGGCAAAAGAAAGCAAAACTCCAAAGACTCCCTGCACCCAGCAATGATATAAAATATGTATTTTTATGTAACTGAGAGGAAAAAAATAATAAATGACGAGGCTGCCCCATGCGGGGAGAAGACGCCTCTTTCTTTATTTCCATTATTTCTTTCAGGGCATGATCTGGGCAGGAGCTTCAATGGGAAAGGAAATACCAGAGTCCTCTCCCTCCGAGCTGCCTGGTGGGCTAAGAAGCAGAGGGAGCCAAGAAGCAGAAATCCAAAAGGCTGCTTCATGTGTGTGCTTGGGAAAGCCATTAAAACGGAGGGGTGAGCCTACAGGGAAGGCTGGCAGAATTAGTATGGGTTATGTGGGCTAGAGGCAGCACCTCTATAGATGAGGCTGTGCTCTCTGTGGGCTCAGGTTCACCATTAGCACTATGGGAAATACTGATGGTCAGATAGGGCAGGGCCTTTCAAAGGCACAACCTCCACACCTCAGTGATTGTTTTGGCCTCAGTACAGAGGAGGACTTGCCCGGCATCACACAGCTAGTGACTGGCAGGGATTATGATTTTGTAGTTTTTGGTTGCTTCTTGAGATTCTCAGAGCTCAAGTCCAGTACGTCCCTGAGGAGAGTGGCTTTGAAGTGACGATTTTCCTGCCTATGTGTACTCCCTATGTGCCTACCACACATAGGCACCACCATACCTGGTTTACACAGTGCTGGGGGTGGTACCCGGGGCCTCATGTATGGCACCTGACAAACTGAGCCACATCCCCAATCTCTGTTTTGCCAAGGCTGGCCCAACAGGAGTGAGAGGTGAGAGGTGCCTTTGTTTTCATGTATCCAAGCAACACAGACATGGCAGGCCATAGGCAGACAGGGAAACTGATCTAATGTTTGTCTATTTTATTTTTGATCTGAAAATTATGGACCAGGGACAGAATTCTCAGGTGCCAGTGGCTATGCCATGACTATGGCATTAAATGTCTCAATCTCTGGAGCAGGAGGGCTTGAGCTTTGGTCTTCCCTTTAACACTGACTTGCTACATGATATCAAGTTGTAGGTAGGTAACAGATTTGAGTGACATCTCTTCCAGCTCAGCATTAAAAAACAACAAACAAACAAACAAACAAACAAAAAAACGATGGGAGAGGGTTGGAGAGATGGCTCAGTGGTTAAGAGCACTGACTGCCTTTCTAAAGGAACGGGGTTCAAATCCCAGCCCCCTCCATGGCAGTTCACAACTGGCTGTAATTCCAGTTCCAGGGGACCTGACATCCTCACACCAATGCACATAAACAAAATAAATTATTTAAAACAAAACCAAACCACAGACGAGGGCTGGAGAGATGGCTCAGTGGTTGAGAGCACTGGCTGCTTTTCCAAAGGACCCAGGTTCAAATCCTAGCATCCACATGGAGTTTACAGCTGTCTGTGATTCCAGTTCTAGATCTGATACTCTCACATAGACATATATGGAGGGAGAACTCCAATGTATATAAAAATTAAAAACAAAAACAACAACAAAACAAAAAACTGATGGATGTGGGATGCATACTGTACTCCTAGCATTTAGGATGCTGCTGTGTTGGGGGTTGGAAGGTCAAAGCCAGTCTGGGTTACTTAGGAAGAATTTGTCTCAAAAACCAGATAAACTTGAACCAGCTGGAGTGGTGCATGCCTTTAATGTTATAACTTGGGAGGTAGCGGTAGTTGGATCTTTGTGAGTTCGAGGCCAGACTGGTCTACATAGTGAGTTCCAGGACATCCAGGTGTACATAGAGAGACCCTCTCTCAAACAAACCAACAAACCAACAATAACCAGACAAACAAAGGGCTGGGGAGATGACTTAGGAGTTAAGAGGACGTGCTCTTCTTCCAGGGGCCAGAGTTCAGTTTCCACCCTGAGCAGCTGAAAGTGCCTGTAAGTCCTGAGAACTGAAATTAAGAGAACAGATTTTAACGTGGCAGTAAGGTAGTGGTTACCTGTAGTTCCATCCCAGAAGTGAGAAGGCTGAGCCTGGATAATGGTGAGTTCAAAGCCATGCTGGGCTACATAGCAAGGCTATGTCTCAAAAGGGAGCAGGACAGGTGTTAGAAAATTAGATTAGCCTGGTCTGGTGCCCCCACTGGTGCAATCCCAGCATTTGGGAGACTGAAACAGGAGGATGGCTGAGGCTGAGACAATTCCAGGCCCACCTGGGCTGGAAAACAAACAAAAAAAGTTACCAAACAAAACCACTGAAGAAATAGCTCAGTCAGTAAAGGCCGATGGCGGCAATACAATCCCAGGACTCTCTTGGTGGAAGAAGAGAATTGACTCTTGCAGGCTGTCACCTTATCTCCACACTCGGTCTGTGGCACGTGTGTTTGCGAGCACAGGATCGCGCGTGCGCCCACCCACCTACCCACGTTAAAATGTCATTTAAAATCCTTAAGACAATGTAAACCAAAGCAAACAAACTCATCCAACCAAACAAAATAAAGAGATAGGAAACAAACCAGAAACCTAGATGAAGTGTAAAGTCCTTTGTAACTCCATGTCTCCGTGGGTCAGAGCACAGCTAGGCTAGGATTCGAACGCCCGTGGAATAGGAAGCCGAGAAGTCTCCTAAGGCCGGCCCCATGCCACCAACTACAGACAGGGGCGGAGGAAGTTGAGGGCCGTGCGGTTCCTTGGCTGCCACCTGCAGGTGCATCCCCAGCCAATCAGCGGCGCCGGGGGCGGTGCCTGCGGGCTCACCTGGCGGCCGCAGCTTCTGCCCTGCTCACTGGTGTGGGAGCCGCGGCGCACTACTGAGTTCCCAGGAACTTCTGCTAGACTCCAGCCCGATCTAACCCGGCCCTGCCCGACCGCACCCGAGCTCAGTATTTGCTCGGCGCCCGCCCGGCCAGCCATGGGAGCTCGGTGCCGCAGCTTCTCCGCGCTCCTGCTCCTGTTGCTCCTGCAGGTATGTGGAGGGTCCTGACTCGGGCCCCATGACCAGCTTCGCTGTGTTTTTTCTGCCGGCTGCGGTCCCGCTTTCCTTCTTCCAAGAAAGTTGGGATCCCGAGAGCCAGATCGTCCAGGGCGCCCAGGGCGCTGCGCGGTGCGGGGCTGAGTGCTGTGGAGTAGGAGGGAGGTCCAGGCGGGCGCGGTGTGGTCACCTCTGGCGTAGGTTCCCAGGTCGGGGCGCGCCACGCTGCCGGCTCCCGGGACCCCGGTTGAGGAGGGTCCCTGTTTGAGCGGACAGGAGGCGTGGAGTAGGGGGGGGCTGCCTGTAGAAGGTGGGGGGCTGAAGTAGCTTGGACGATCCGAGATAAGGAAAGAGATTTTAGTATCCTAAAAGCACCTGTCCTGTTTGGGAGGGACCGTAGATTGGGGTACCAGAGAGGAGTCTAAGGGTGTGCGTTGAGACCGTTCGCGGTCGTAGGAAAGTGGTGTCCGGAAGAGTCAGGGCGGCTCCAGTGAGATGCAAATGGAGCTAGGAGAGGAAGGTGGCCTGGATTGCCAGGTGGTGGCCCCAGATGTCCCCTCCCCCAAAGGCTCTTGGAGCTTGGCGGCTGGTTTCGGGATGAGCGGTTAGCGTCCCTGTGTGCCCCGAGGGGGGTCCTCCCACTAATCCCGGCGCCCCAGGCGAGGGAAGGGTTACTCTTGGTTTCGGTGTGGGCTGCTGGGAACCCCCTCAAGTCACCGGTTTGCTTACCTTTCCTCCACTCCAGGTCTCCTCATGGCTTTGCCAGGAGTCGGAGCCGGAGCCTGAGCCCTGCAGTCCCGGCTTCAGTTCCGAGGTCTACACCTTCCTGGTGCCGGAGAGGCACCTGGAGAAAGGCCACGTCCTGGGCAGAGGTAAGGGAAACTCCGATGGTGTTACTCGGCCGAGAGGGGTCGGGTAGGGAAGGCGCCAAGAAATTGTGCTGCTATACTGGTAGGGTGGAATGAACAAAATTCTCCCTTGGAATTTACGGCAGATTTGGGAGTCTTATTTATCGATTGTGGTTGATCAAGGTAGATATGTCTGGCTTTGCTATTTATACGGGGCAGAAATGGGCCAAGGGTATTTAGAGGTCATCGGTATTCCTCCAACTGATTACTGGAGCCGGTCTATCATTTCAGACCGCCAAACCTGCTGGGTAGAGCCAGTTGGACTATAGTTCCATTTAATGATGAGCAATTGGAGGCTCATAGAGTGACTTCACCGGGTCAGCAGGGCAGGCATTTGAACCGGGATTTGACTCCCACTATTTAGGTATAGTCACTGAGGAACTGGCTCTTAATGACTTGTGGTTTTTGTTCATAAAGATAAAAATACTCAATACAGGTGTTGCTTTCCCAAGGAATAGTTTTATTTTGTTTTTTATTTTCTTTAAGGAAAAAAAAAAGGTAGCTCTGACTCATACATTCAAACACTCAATATCTATTTAGGTCTTATTGTGATAATCTAGAATTTTCTTTGTATAACTGTGGGAATGGCTGGGAGCAAGGCAAGAGGACCAGGTTTTTGTTGATGTTGTTTCTTTTTTAACTATTTTCCCAAGTTTCCAGGTGCTTCTTTTGCACCAAAATGATCTCCCCCCTCTCATGAGTTTAGTTGATCCCAAAAGTACGATAAACAAAAGATAAACAAAAAGCAATGATTTTAAAAAGAGAAGTCACACACAATCCCTTTCTGGGAATAGTTTGACCGAGTTTGTTATTCCAGCCGTAAGCCACCTGAAAAATCTACAACAATCATGATGGTGTCTGAAATTTTGCTGTGAGCTTTGGAAGTTGGGCCCAGGTGGTGCACCTTCCGGAGAAATAGCAGCCTGACTGGTTAGTAGTCTTGCTTTTCTGAGACCTGACTGGTTTTGTGGAGCTTTCTTTGGGTCCAGAAAGGCTGCAGCCCTGTAGCCCTGAGGTTGGAAAGGTCAGGGATCCTTCAGTCAGTCTCCACGTGATTCCTGCCCAAGGACGAATTTGAGCCTCTGGTAGGTTGCTGAGAGCATTTCAGGATGGCCTGCCTTCTGTTGGGACCAGTTAGTGAGGGATAAATGTTCTAGGATGTTTCCAAGGCAGGCAGTGACTGTCTGAGAATAAATAAGTAGACGTCACATCACTCAGGGTTGAGCTTGGCGGGCTTGGAAACAGGAATGCTTATATATTGGGGATCCCAGTGCAAGTCCTGGTGGCTTGCTGATACATATGTGTGCCTTAGTTAGGACAGTGCTGAGGATGAAGCCTGCAGCCTGTTGTTGTTACATGTTAGCCAGGCACTTAGCCACTTGTGTGTTTGTTGTGTTAATTTTTTTTTTTTTTTTTTTTTTTTTTTTGGTTTTTCGAGACAGGGTTTCTCTCTGTAGCCTTGGCTATCCTGGAACTCACTCTGTAGACCAGGCTGGCTTCAAACTCAGAAATCTGCCTGCCTCTGCCTCCCAAGTGCTGGGATTAAAGGCGTGCGCCACTACTGCCCCACTGCCCGGCGATTTGTTTGTTTTTGAGACAGAATGTCCCCATGTGGTCTGAAATTCACAATTTGACTTTCCTGCTTCAGACTCCAGTGCTGGGATTCCAGGGTCACCTTGGCGCCAACCAGGCTTTAATTTACACCTCTAAGTGCTAGTCTAGTCACTCCACACCACTGCCTATCAGTGACAAGATCGCCTAAAAACTGATAGTACCACCTGCTCGCTCACGCCCCATGAGCGGAGTGAGTCACTTACCTAAGGTAAAACTGAGAACTTCTGGAGGGTGGACACCATTCCAGTCCTCAAGGAAATCAGGAGCCTGAAGCATCTATGACTGGTCCTCCTCTTTTTGGTTTCCTTGTCTCTCAAAGAGAGAGAGGATGAAAACAAAAGAGAGTGAAATGTCTGAGCTGCCTCTGTGGTGGCTCCCACCCGGGATCAGCCCCTCAGAGGCCCCTCGGAGGCCCCTCGGAGGCCGAGGCAAGAGGATTGCTAAAAGTTGTAGGTTTGAGGTCAGCCTGGTCTAAGTAGTGAGTTACAGACTAACCTGGGCTACAGAGTGAAATGAGACCTTTTCTAAAAACAAACAAACAAACAAACAAACAAGGAAAAAAGAGGAAGGAAGGAAAGAGAGGGAGGGATGTGTGTGAGCGTTTGGGGAAAACAGTCCAATGTGAAATAGACTGAGGACAGAGGTCTTCAGGTAGGGGGAGCTGAGAGTGGCTGGCCCTGATGGAGATAGAGCATGCTCCGCGGAAGGTAGAGAGCCCCCACCAAAAGCATGCCTCTGGGAAGGTAGAGAACCACGCCACCCCGCTGAGAGCACACCCAGTGGGAGGTAGAGAGTCCCGCCCCCTGCCGATGGTTTAGGTGGAAGGAGCACCCTCCACACAGCATCCCACAAGCTTCCATGCTTCCGGTGGCTGGTTCCAGTTCCCTTTAAGTCTGAGGTTCCACCACTGCTTACCGGGTCGGATTGCACCAGTGGAGTGTGGGATTGCGCTAGATCAGAGGTATCTTTCCAGAAATCACACATTGCACCCCAGAAGCTGCTTTGTGTAAAAGAATTGCCTTCATTTAGGAAGGTGGGGACACTCTCTTTGGACCTCCTAGGGAAACCGAGGATTGTGGCCTTGGCTCCAAGTTCCACTATGCAGGCTCCTGAGAATCTGACACAGGTGACTTAAAGGTCACAAACAGGCTTTGATGAGCTCTGTTAGCATCGTCCCGATGCTCTGTGAGCTCGCCTGTAGATTCTCTGGCCTCTAAAATGCAGAATCTTTAAAACTGAAAACCCAACCCTCCACTATCCAAGTCTATCCTTTAGTTAGTCTGATTTGTTTATTCTGCTTTTGGTTTTTGTTGTTTGTTTTTGAGATAGGATCTTACTATGTAGCCTTAGCTGGCTTGGAATTCTCTATTGTAGACCAGGCTGCCCTTGAACTCACAGAAATCCCTCTGCTTCTGCTTCCTGAGTGCTGGGCAGACACCAGCTGTGGCGGTTAGGTTTCTAGTTCTTGTTTTTGTTTTTTTGAGACAGGGTCCCAGGTAGCTCAGGCTGGCCTGCAACCCTCTGTGTAGTAGAGGATGACTGAATTTGTGATCTTTCTGCTCCTACTTTCCTGGGGCTAGAATACAAGCCGGTTCCACTATGCTGGTTCTTGCTTGTTTTAAAGGTGATTCACTGTTTTTTGGTGTTTGTTTTTCTTTGTCTTTGCTTTTGTTTAATATGTATGTATGTATGTATGTATGTCTTTTTCAGGGGCTACGCTAATCTCTGTCCTGTTCTAATTTTAGTTTATGTGCAGAGGAGTGAAACACTCAGGTTTGAGACAGGGTCTAACCCAGGCTACTATGAAACTCAACAGTGTAGCGCAGATTAGCCTTGAACTCGTGGTGATCCTCCTGCCTCAGCTTCCTGAGCGCTGGGATTCCCATCAACAATCACCAAGTCCAGTTCAAGTTGCTTCTTTAGAATGGTTGATTATTCCTTTTTTTTTTTTTTTTTTTGCACAAATTTTTCTGGGGATCCGGGCTACTAGCTTTTGCCTTTCAGAGCTACAGGATTAATACACAAAGTTACATCCATGTGGCAGGGCTGGTAAATCCTTTAATTGATGACTTCCACAGCTTTACAATGTCTGTAGGACAAACGGGCCTGGTTTTTGGGCCTGGGCTTTGGTTATTTGGCGGGTTGACCTAGTTCCCAGGCAGCCACCTGTGTGGACTAAATACACCCATTTCTTCTCCATTCTGAAGGATGTGCTGAAAGCCGCCCTGGACAGTGAGAAAAGCAAACATGGAAGCCTGCTGTAGGATCACCTTACACCATCAGATACCCAATCCCCCCCCCCCCCCCCCCCCCCCCCCCCCCCCCCCCCCCTGGCTTCCTGAACTTTCCGTAATTACTCATGCGGGTGACTCGGGCGGGCTCTTGTGGGCCATCCCAGGAAGGAGACTAGTGGCTGCCATTCTGTCCTGGCCTTTGTGTCTCCCGAGGAGTGTAGGTGGTGAGGTCACAGGCCATTTAAGGAAAGCTGCCTCAGCTCCAGCCCAGCCCTCTCTGCCAGGTGGATATGGAAATCCCTGTTTACTCTCTGGGGCCTTTTATTGGCTGAAATGCTCACCTTGGTATCTGTTACACATTCCCTTCCAAGAGCAGCGCTAGATAAGCCAGGTGTGGAGACAATCAGCTCTTGAAATCTCCCAGAAGCTGCCAAACCCTAAAATCAGGAAGAGACACCCCTCATAGTCCAGACTCAGCTGTTTGGGGTTTTATTCTGCCTCACCCTGATCTCTTTTCAGGGCATAAAGTTTTCCAAGGAGAAGAATGAAATCAGTATAGCAGGTCATTGAGAAAGTGTAGAAAGGCTCAGGTTGAACTTCAGTATCTGCTACCAATGCGTCTTTACATAAATAAGCAGTTTACTGCCGTAAGACTCAGTTTACCCATTTGTTGAGTATGAAAAAATCATATATATTTGTTGTGTTATGAATAAAACTTATTTGGCTGAACATAAATATGGGAGGGGGGAATGCATGAATGTAAAGAATGCAAGCATAAGAAGGGCCAATGAGTTGGGTGTGGTGGTGCATCTTGGAGACAGCCAGGCAGATCTCTGAGTTCAAGGACAGTCATCAGGGCTCCTCAGAGAAATCCTGTCCAAAAAAAAAAAAAAAAATCAATGGGGAAAGGCACCTGCCATCAAGGCTGAAGACCTGAATTTGGTCCACAGGACCCACTTGGTAGAAAAGAAAGAACTTCCCAGGGTTATTCTCTAACCTCCATTTTTATATGTGAGTGTACACTTAAGTAATTTTTGTTTATTTTGTTCCTGTTATGTTTTTTTGTTTGTTTGTTTTAAAGCCAAGTCTGGTGGTACAGGCATTTAATCGTAGCACCCAGAAGGCAGAGTTCAAGGGCAGCCTGGTCTACATCGGAAATTGCAGGCTCTGTAGGCCTATATAGTGAAACCCAGTTTCAAAGGAAGGTTAAAGGAAAGAAAGTCTTGAACTCGTCCACACCCTGACCAAAGTCCTATAGTGAAACTCTGGTCCCTCCCTCATTACTGCTGTTGCCAAACTCAGTCTCCCTCTATGACCCACCTCGTAATAACCAGGGCTAGACCATTTGTAAAGATAAAACAGCCTTGTCTGGATAAATAACTCCAGGAAGGAGAAAATGCCGGTTGTAAAGAACCTTAGCAGTTGTATTCCCCCAAATCACCTATATAAGCTTCAAGTACCCCTTCACCTTTCACAGACACCCCTCCCCTACACGAGCGTGTCTGTCCTGCGCGGTTTGAAGTAAACAGTCCTGTCTGCTGAGGTCAGTCTCCAGTAAGTTGCTTCAGAAATTTACCAAGAATCACTAAATAGAGCCAGGTGTGGTGGTCCACACCTGTATCCCAGTGCTTTAAAGGCTGAGGCAAAAGGATCTCACGTGTGAGGCTAGCCTGGGCTACCTGTGAAACTCTGCCTTTTGGGGGGGGGCAAACCTTTAAAAAACATTTATCATGGTGAAATATAAGGCAGGGGACTTGTTAGAAGTTTAAGGACAATCTGATTCTGTAGTGGGTTTCAGACTAGCTAGGGCTACATACTGAGAGCTTGTTTTAGTAAGAGGAGGAGGAGGAAACAGAAAAAGAAAAAAAAAAAAAAGGAATTTCTTAGGAACCCAGTAGGCCTGCAAGTCTTGTTTTGAACAAATGAATGGATGCATGAGTCAGCTTTTGCTGACTCAGGCTCAGTTCTGTGTCCCCCGAGCAGTCCCGGCCTGGAAAAGTGAACAGGGTTAGGGTAGTGGGTAGACCAGCAGTCTCCCCGGAAGCTGAGTCTGGCTGGCCCTAGCCTTTCCTTGAAGAGCCAAGCACTTCTCTCTGAGAGCTTCTGAGACCACAGAAGGGTTGTCACATCAAACCCGGATCTGGAAATGAACGATTGATAGTCTTTTTTTAGTGATTTTCTTCCGTCTTTATTTTTTTGAGACTCACTGGGCAGCCGTGGCTGGGCCAGAGCTCTCTAGGTTGGTCAGAGATCTGCCTGCCTCCTGTCTGGGTGCTGATATACAGGGATTCACCACTCTATGCCGGGTCCTGCTCTTACGAGCTGGCTTGGAACTTATCATGTGGCTTAGAATGTCGGGTCCTCGCGCTTACACCTCCAAGGGTTGGAATAACCAGTGTGCACCACCCAAGAGTCCCTAGCTGGGACTCTTGCCAGGCCTGTCTTCTCTAAGCCTTAGTATTCCCATCTGCAAAATGGATATAACCATATGCATATATATTTTAGGGGTATGTACCAAATGTTCAGTGAATACTTAGAGTATGTAGGACCCTCTGCGGCCCGCAGTAGAAGAAGAAGACTTTCCCTTTCCATTATACCCTTGGTTCTAAAGCTGGTTGAAAGTTCCTCTAAGCTCTCTCCTGCCCAGCAAACCAGCCGAACCAGTTTCCTCATTCCTCGCGCTTCTGTACTAAGCAAACACTGCTTTGCAAACGGTTGATCAGGAGCTTGCCTTTGTTAGAAAAGGAAGTCTAATGGCGTTTTCTTCCTTACTATGCTGGGAGTGGGTTTGCTGTGCCTTAGAAAGGGTTCAAACTGGGCTGAAAGTAGGGCCCCAGAGTAGCTGGAGGTTGGGAATTCAGGATGGCCTCAAGTTTGTTGTTCCTTAAACCCTCAGTTTTTCTAGAACTATTTCATAATACACGTGCTTAAGGATACCTAGTTGTTGACCCATTGCAAAATGCTCTCTGACCCAGCTTTTGAGACTGGTTCACCCCCATGGACAAGAATTGAGTCATCTAGTGCCATTCACAAACACAGATTACCCTCCCGCTCCCCCCCAAATTTTTTTTTTTTTTTTGAGACAGGGTTTCTCTGTTTAGCCCTGGCTGTCCTGGAACTCACTTTGTAGACCAGGCTGGTCTCAAACTCAGAAATCCGCCTGCCTCTGCCTCCCAAGTGCTGGGATTAAAGGCGTGCGCCACCACGCCCGGCTGTGCTCCCCAAATTTACTGGACCTCAAACTAAAAAAGATCCACCTGCCTCTGTCTCTCAAGCGCTAGGATTTTAAAGGGCCACAGTACCACACAGATGGACACAACATTCATTTTCCTGACAGACTAGGAGTCAGGTCACAGGTGTTTAACTAGTAAACACCTGGTGCCAGCCAGGGTGTGGGCATGTGGCTATCTACCCTGAGGCCCAGGATCCAAGAGCATCCGTGGTGCTAGGAGACCCAGAAATGTAGCCAGTGCATCAGAGATCCAGCCTCTATCCTCAGGGAGGTTCAGAAAAATCTCTACTTACTGAGACCTTCTGCAGGGTATTTGGGAAGAAGGACCAGCAGGCATGAACAGTTTCACCTGCTGGGCCTTTGTAAGTAAGGGGGTGTGGCCAGCCAGGCACAGTAATGGAAAGTCTCCCCCAGGACCCTGGGCCTTTTTATCCACTGGTGAGGGTTTTCTCTTTCTATTCCCCTCCCACCCTACCTCCTGGGTTTTCCATATAGAGTTTCATTCCTGGATGTCCTGGAACTTGCTCTTAAGACCTGGCTGTCCTCGAACTCAGTAAGAACAAATGTTTACATATGGCTGGCACTGAGACTTCCTCTTCACCCTGTCTCCTCACCCAGAGCTTCCCCTGCACAGATTTCTCTTGGGTAGCTTTCTCAAGATCTTCTGTGGAAAAGGCAGAAATAGTCTTGGGGTGTGGCTCTGTGGTCAGGCCAAGCCTAATGAGTGTGAGGCCCTGGCTTTGATTCCTAGCATAGAGGAAAAGCAGAAAGAGGAATCTTAGCCAATTTTCCTCTGCCTGTGACCAGACTCAAGGCTGTCCTGTGGAGCCCATTGCCCTCCCTGAGAGCCGTGGAACCTACTTCCTTTCCTGGGGCTAGGGATTCCTTCCTCCTGCCTGGAAAGACATCTCTGTGCCTCAATCTCATTGATTTTTTTTTTTTTTTTTTGGTTTTTCAAGACAGGGTTTCTCTTTATAGCCCTGGCTGTCCTGGAACTCACTCTGTAGACCAGGCTGGCCTCGAACTCAGAAATCCACCTGCCTCTGCCTCCCAAGTGCTGGGATTAAAGGCGTGCGCCACCATGCCCGGCCACCAATCTCATTGATTTTTGTGATGTTAAAATTCAGTTATTTGGCCGGGCGGTGGTGGCGCATGCCTTTAATCCCACCACTCGGGAGGCAGAGGCAGGTGGATTTCTGAGTTCGAGGCCAGCCTGGTCTACAGAGTGAGTTCCAGGACAGCCAGGGCTACACAGAGAAACCCTGTCTCGAAAAAAAAAAAAAATCAGTTATTTGCCTTTGAGAGCCCCCCACCCTTGCCTTTGCTTCTGCTTGGGGCCATTGTCACCGCCTTTCCCTTCTTTATTGCTATGCAGAGGACCCTAACTCCTAGGAGACCTAACTCCTAGGCTGGCCCTCTACCCTTGAGATACATCTCTATCCTCTTGCTTTTTAAAAACTTAACTTGAGGGCACACCTTTAATCCCAGCACTCGGGAGGCAGAGGATTTCTGAGTTCGAGGCCAGCCTGGTCTACAGAGTGAGTTCCAGGACAGCCAGGGCTATACAGAGAAACCAAACCAAAACAACAACAACAAAAACAAAAAAAACAACTTAACTTGAGACAGGGCCTCACTGTTTCCCAGGCTGGTTTTGAGCTTATTCTGCAGTGTCCTGCACCAGCCCACTGCCTAGTATGTGAGACACAGGCCAGGCTCAGCCTCTTGACCTTCACATACATCTAATACATGCTATCTGAACAGGCCTGTCTTTTTCAGTTTTCTGGGTCCTGTTGGGGGAGGGAGGGAAGGGGAAGATCTCTGTTCAGGCATCGAGGCATGGAGAGGTAGGAAGGAAACCGGTCCACACCTCTAACAAGTGAGTTCCAACTAGGACTTGCTTAGGGCACATAAGGCAGACAGACATGGGAGATGTGAGAGGCGCATGGTGGGCGGGGGGCGATGCTTAGATGCTGCCATGAGGACCTGATGTGGTGTGTCTGAAGATGAACCTGTTCCCCATGAACAAGCTCATAAATGGGGACCAGCACTGGCCCCTGTGGGATAATTGGCCTCGTCCTAGATAATAATTACTTAGCTTTGTAATTAGGAGAGCTTGTAAGAAGCCGAAAGTGTTTCGGATTTATTTTACCTGGACAAGTTCAAGACTAAACTAACACCTGTTCCTGTGGTTTGGCATGCAGAGCCATCTGTTTCCAAAGGAGATCCTACAGCAGCTTCTATTGGGTTCTCGTCCCTGTTCCCTCCCTTCTCTCCCAACATCGCCTTTTCTCTGTCCAGTGGTTAGTGTGTGTGTGTGTGTGTGTGTGTGTGTGTTTAATGAGACAGGGTCTCAATATGTAGCCTTGGCTGGCTGGCTGGCCTGGAACTCACTATGTAAATGAGACTGGCTTCAAACTCAGCGAGGCATAAGCTATCCACTTGCCTCTGCCTCTCAAGTGCTGAGATTAAAGGCGTGTGCTACTGTGCTTGACCAGAGTGATAATTTCCTTAAAAAATTAAGTTTGGGGGCTGGTGAGATGGCTCAGTGGGTAAGAGCACCCGACTGCTCTTCTGAAGGTGATAAGTTCAAATCCCAGCAACCACATGGTGGCTCACAACCATCCGTAACGAGATCTGGCGCCCTCTTCTGGAGTGTCTGAAGACAGCTACAGTGTACTTACATATAATAAATAAAATAAATCTTTAAAAAAAAAAAAAAAATTAAGTTTGACACCGAATAAAAATCCTGCCCCTGACTTCCGAGGCTCCGGGTCCCTCCTCCCACGGCAGCCCATGGCTTGGGTCTTCATTTTATCCCCACTCCCCACATGTACTTCGCTCAGATGCTTTGCCTCCTGATTGTACTCAGAATACCATGGTAGCTCAGGCTGAGGCTGGTTTTGAACTCCTAATTCTCCTGTCCAGGAGTAGTAGCATCTCCGATGTGTACAATCACACTCTGTGTATTACTTGTTTGTGATGTCTGTGCCACTCACCGAGTCCTTCAAAGCTTTGCTAAGATGTTGCCCATGCGATGAGGACTCCCCTCTTTGCTTTATTTTTCTGTAGCCCCCCCCACTTCCCTGTTTTTTGGGTGGTTTTGGTGGGGATTAGACACAGGGCCTTGTACAGGCTATGCAAGTACCCTATTGCTGACCCACCTCCCCAGCCTTTCTGGCACTTCCCACCACTGAACCTCTCATGTGGTTTGTGTTATTTCCTCAGTTCATAGACTTCGTCCATAAAGACACAAATTCGAGGAGGTCAGGGTGTTCTGTGTTGTTGGTTCTTGAGCTGTACTCCAGGCAGTAACAAGTTTTTAGACCTCTTCTGTTGAATGAGTGAACGGAGGACTGAGAGGTTCAGAAGGTATATATGGCTCTGTACAATTTTTTTTTTTTTCCCCTTGTTCCGGTCAACCCCGCTCGCTCCGCTCGACCCCACTTGCTCCAGTCTGCTCGCTCCGGCCAGCCTCGCTCGCTCGCTCCGGCCAGCCTCGCTCGCTCGCTCGCTCCGACCAGCCTCGCTCGTTCCGGCCACCCCGTACAGCCCCGCTCGTACGGCCCCACTCGCTCAGGTCGTCCCCACTGCCTCCAGCCGGCCCCACTCGCTCTGGTTGGTCTCTCCGGTCCAAGGATTCGTTTCTTATTATTCTTCATAAGTACACTGTAGCTGACTTCAGACGCACCAGAGGAGGGCGTCAGATCTCATTACGGGTGGTTGTAAGCCACCATGTGGTTGCTGGGATTTGAACTCATCACCTTCCGAAGAGCAGTCGGGTGCTCTTACCTGCTGAGCCATCTCACCAGCCCCATAATTCTTTTTAGAAGCTGTGCTGTGGGTTTTGATTTTTCTAAGATAAAATGGGGTCCAGTGACATGGCTCAGAGTAAATGTAAATGTTGCACCTCTTGGCATCCTGAATTTGATTTTTCCAGAACCCAGTTATCCTGTGGCTTCCAGATGTGCACTATGCCCCCTGTACCCTTCCATCTCACACACACACACACACACACACACACCAAATTAGCAAACAAAGATACAGTGGGATGTCAGCATGTGAGCACATAGGAAAGGGATACTATGTTCTCAGGCCCTGAGTTTCTTCTTGGCACCCCCTGGTTTCTCGGAGCCCTGCACAGCTACAGTGTAACCTTACCTAATTGTCTTGTTACAAAGAAGTTTGCTGCCCAGAGTCTAAAGGTCAGATGAGTCACTTGGGCCTCACACTTCTGGGTGTAAGGAAGCACCAGATGGAAATCTCATGGTACACCTGACACCCGTTTGCCTTTCCGTTGTCAGGCAGCGCATCCCTGAAGCAGGCTTTCTCAGCTGAGCCCTCCCACCTTCATCCTGCAGCCCATTAATTGTGCAAGACTTTCTAGTTCTTGGCAGGTCTGCGCATCTTGGAAGGCGCTAGAAGAGAGATGTAGAAAGCTCAAAGACAAAAATGCAAAGCTACCCTCATCAGATACCAGCTTTTGGGTCTAAGATCCGTCCAGTTGACCAGTCAATATCCATTGATAGTGGAGTTCTACATCCGTATGGAGGATGCACCATTCTGTTTCATGGGTAGAGAGGTGCCAAATCAAAATACAGGACATTACTTCTTTTTGAGACAAGATCTTACCATGTAGCCTTTGGTCTGGACCTGGCTATGTAGACCATGCTGCCCTGAAAATCAGAGATTTGCTAGCTTCTGCCTCCCAAGTGCTAAGGTTAGTGACACACACCTCCACTTACACACACAGTACACACCCAGGAATAAAAGTAAAAAATAAATAAAAAGCAAAAAGTTGTTGTGAAATAGCTCAGTATTAGAGTGCTTATCTAAGACACATGGGCTCCAGGCTTGCCCATCCATCCATCCATCTATCTATTTTCTGAGACAGGATTTTCTGTGTAGCCCTGGCTGTCCTGGGACTTACTTTGTAGACCAGGCTGACCTTCTCTTTCTCTGACCTCAGAGATCCACCTGCCTCTGCCTCTAGAACTCTGGGGTTAAAGGTGGACGACACTACCACCACCCATCTGGGCCATAGGTTTAAGCCCAGTATGGGTTTAAAAACATGGAACCCATTGGGCCTTGCATAAAGTTAGATTGGGTCCTGTGGGTACTGACTTCCCATGCTTTCAAGCACTTATTGGTAGCATTCACTGAACAAGCCTGAGGGCATCTTTCAAAGGGTATCCGGTTCAAACCAGAATCGAATGCTCTTTTCCTAGCCACCCCACCTCTTGGCTTGTTGCCTAAGGAAAATGGCTCTAGCCTGGTTCCCCAGTGTTCTCATTGCAGTCCAGCGAGATTGTCCATTTCTATCACAACCTCTTGGGCACAGCCACCCTTGGTGACCCGCTGCTGATGTGGAAATGTAGAAGCCAGCAAGACTTGAGACTGCAGACCTCCTCCCCCACAGATTCCTCACAATGCCCGTGTGGGAGTGTTTGAAAGGGGAACAAGCTGACCAACCTGTTTGTGGGAAAGTCGTGGCTTTCCTATCAGAAAACATCACTCACTGAGTCAGGATTGGGACATACCTGGGTACTTTAACAGGTGGGGCAGGGTCCTGAGTCATAGAATGTCCTCACCTGGGAAGGTTTCTCTTTCAAAGAGTGAATCAACCATGACATCACCCATCTGGATATACACCCTTTCAGTCCATCTCTCTCCGTAGCAAACAGGAATCTAAAAGAGGAATAATAAGGTGAAAGCAAATTGAAAATAGGACAGAACAAACAAAGGGAAAAAGTCAAAGAGAAAGCTTAAGACACACAGACACATAGACACACATGTTTACACGCAAACAGGAGTTTCATAACACAATACCAGAAGCCGTAATATATGTAAATGACCTACCTGTAAGATTAGAAACAAATGTCCTGGCACAACATTATGAGACAACTTCCCAAGCTGCTGCTGAATTTGTTTTGTGTTGGCTGGCATGGGCCCTTAAACTGAGTGGCTTGTTTCTCCATTGAGACACACTTAGAACTAATTTTTCATTTGCAAGTGGTTAGTAGTTGGAGATAGCGTCTGGGTTAGGGGTAGGGCCGTGTGTCCACTTTTCTCAGCTCTAAGCCCCCACCTCCCGCCACACACACACACCGTTAGGTACAGCCCCACGCAGACCCTGTGCGTGCTGCCACAGTCTCAGAGTTCATACATGCATTGTTCAAATTCTGTTTCCTTGATGTCCTCCAGTCTCCTCTTTGCTGGGCTCCCTGGGGCCCCCTAAGGCCAGGGATTTGGCAGAGGTGTTCCATTTAGGGTTCATTGTTCCAAGGTCCCTCACTCTGCATGTTATTTGTCCCTTGTGCCTGGCTTCCTGCTCAGGAGTTCTGCAGACATGGCTGGTGTTTAGTAGCTTCTTGGTGAAGTTCAGGTAGCCAGTTTCATGACCACCCAGCTCCCAGACGTGACTAAACCCATGGAGAAAGTCCGTAAAATAAAGAGGGTGAACTTCTAATCTACACCTGAAAGGAAACCTATCTACATCCACCTATTATCCCAGCCATTGGGGAGACTGAGGCAGGCGGATCTAGCCTGGAAGTTTAGGGTGAGCCTGGGCAACATTAGGAAACTATCTCACAGTGAAGAAGAGGGGAGGAGCTCACACCCTTTGTGCACCTCACAGGTCTCTGGGCTCAGATTGGAGTCTTTGGTTTTGAAATGTCCTGTCAGCCGCCTCAGCTGGTTTTTCTTCTGGAGTCAGTTATGCTTTCTCCCCCTTTCTCCCTTCTGTTGCTAATCCTTTCACTTGAACAATAGGAGTCTTTAAGACCTGGGAGGGAAGTAAATACCTTTCAGATGAGACCCTGTCTTAAAAGAAAAAAAAAAAGCCTAGGGACCAGGTCACCAAGTGTCAGGTTAATCCGCAGATGTCAAGATGACTTCAGAGTGCTTGCTCTTTGTTCAGTTGGTGAAATTACAGCGGCCACATGGAATGATAGTCAGCAGGGAGGGAGGAGAGGGCCTCTTCTTGCCATTGGACCACAGTAAATTGCTTAACCTCAGCCCTTCTGTCCCTTTACCTGTGAAAGGAGATAGAGAGCCAGTGAGCTCACATTCATTCACCTCTGCTTTCACTGCCTGGTGCTTAATCATATGGAGGGATTTGTTTTTGTTTTTCTTTTTTGTTTTTGTTGTTGCTGTTTTTGAGACAGGGTCTCTATAGCTCAGGCAGGCCCTTAGAATGACTATGTACCCCAGATTGGCCTCCACCTTGCGATGTCCCCATGTCCCCAGCAGCCCTGGCATTACAGGTGTGTAGGCTGCTTTCTCTATAGATATGGTGATAGGAGTCTGATTTAGAAACTTCCCTGTTCTCCTCTTCCCTTATCTTTTCTCCTGAACAATGGGAGTACCCAAGTACAGGTGCCTGAGGAGGCTCTGATACCCCCCAAGCTGGAGTTACAGGAGGTTGCGAGCCTTCTCCGGTAGTGCTGGGAATAGAACTGGGGTTATGTGCTCTTAACCACTGCTCCATCTCTCCAGAAGGTCTAGTTCTTTAGTTAGTACATAAATTAGCAAGTTCAGGGAATGCAGAAGAACTGGCCAGGGGTCAGAGCCAGACTTGCAACTTTTTCACCAAACAATAGCTACAGTGTTCATGGCATGTGCATCCATTGAATACTAAACTAGCTGTTGATGTGTGTGACTTTGATTTTTAATCTTTGCACCAACTTTAAGGTAGTTACTATATAGATAATTCCATTTCCAAATGAAATAGTGGAAGCTTGTAAAAGCTGCTTACCATCCCAGGGTCCCCAGTAGAGATCTGCATGATAAAGCTACTCTCAACCCAGGCTACATTCACCCTCCCTGTGCTCCGCAGTACCTGAAGTAGTTCACTTCCAAGCTCCCAGGAAGGAACCTGAGCGCCCCCCCCCCCCATCCCCATGCATTCCCTTCCTATCTCTGGTCCTTTGGGTATTTGGAGCTCCAGACCCTTAATGAAACCTGGGACAGAAGGGCAGTACTGTCCCCCTTGGGTTCCCTTGAAATCTGGTCACCTGAAGGTGGAAGTGGGCAGTGCTTCCGCTCTCCTGGCTCCTTTTAATCACTATTTTTTTTTTCTTTTCCAAATTACTACCTAGGGATTTTAGTAGTCACTTCAGTGGGAGTGGGAGGTAGAGAGAAGGGTGAGGCAGTTAACTCTGTGAGTGCCACGGACAGTTGTAGGATGGCGTCGGTAGTGATGGAGGGGAGGGTGCTCACGGTGAGGGAGCAGCATGGAGAGACGAGCCGCACCACCACAGACGCTTTACATGAGCAACTATTTTGTCTTCTGTAGATGTTTTCCAAACCTTAAACTCTGTAAGTCTGAAACTGGGAGGGCAACCTCTCCACCAAAATCTAAATATTGATCAGAGATAAGGAAACTTCCATAGTCTCAAGCTCCCTCCCTGACTCAGTGGCCTCTGCAACCAACTCCACCTGACTCTAGTGGACACCTTCCTGGTGTTTTTTTTTTTTTTTTCTTTCTTTCCCATTTCATCTTTTAAATGGAGTCTTCCATGAATACGAATATAAAACTGCTTCCCAACAGTTTTGCCTTGGACAGTTTTGTCTGTGGGAACACCTTCTCCATAGGGAAAGTGCTTTTGCTACTTCAGACTGTCACACATTCCCCCCCCCGCCCCCGCCCCCGCACCCCGTGAGGGCCTCCTGGGAGTTTTGTGTTGGTCACAAGCCTCCCCATGTCCCAAGGGGGTCCGTAGAGGGATCTGAGGTGGTGGAAAGTGTAGGGGTGCCAAGTTATCAGACAATGGGCACATTGAGAATGCAGGTGGGGCCAGGCCTGTGTGGGCTGGAGCAGCTGTGGAGCCTCGGGGTGCAGCAGGCGCTGCTCATGCGCGCCGAGAGGGAAGAGGCAGTCTCTGTGCTGGCTGAGAGGGGAGGGCCACAGTAAGCCAAGGGGGGGGGTGACCCCCCCCACAAGATTCCAGAGCAAAGGGATGTTTGAACGATGACTCACATGAGAGGGGCGGGGTCTGTGAGCAAACTTCCTGTTGGAAGCTTGTTCTTGGTTCCTGACATCCTTCCCAGGTCATAAGAGACTGTCTGCAATAGGACTGGGGCCTGTTAGGATGCCATCGAGGTTGGAGATCCCGGATTTCTGGAGTAGCCACCAGGCCCTTTTCCCTCTCCTGCCCCAGGCTAGCTGGAAACCCGGAGGAGGAAGGGTGTGTTGTTCCGTATCCCTCGGAGAGGCCTGCACGGTCGCACCAGGCCTGGTGCGACCTCTGGGGCTGCTCTGTTACTGCTCTGAGTGATTGGGCAACACTCCCTCCTCCCTCCCCCTCCCCCTGCTTCTAGATTCTTCTAGGAACCCGTCTAGGCGAATGGCAGCATTCTCGCTTAGCAGACATCTTGTTTGTTCATTCGTTCTGGGCCTGAAGATGGAGAGCTGTGGTGGGGGAGAGCTCAGAGGCGCAGGAGACATAGGAGCACAGAGGAAGATGGCACTGTACAGAGGCCCTGGCACCATTTTATGACAGGGACTCTGTGACCCCTCTAGCCTGATCCTCCCCGCCCACCCCATTACAAGCAGTAGGGTCTAGTAGCCCATGGCTTGGACGCCAGCCTCTTGACTGCTTCGGTTCCCAGATGGTCAGAGCCCATGCCCTCCCTTGGGTTCTGATCCAGGTGGCATAGGGTGGGGGCCCTGATTCACATTCTTGATAGTGCCGCTAGGTTCCCTGCCACCAGCTGGCACATTCTGTCTTCCTTTCCAGCAGGTACTTGGCTGGGCTTCCTGCCCAGCTGCTAGACCTGTTAGGTCAGCTCATTGGATGCTTCCTCCAGGAAGCCTTCTCTGATCTCCATTCCCTTGGCTTCTTCCCAAGAGCGGAAGTTCACTGGCTTCTCCTCTTTCCCCAGAGTAGCACCTGGTGTCTCAAGTACTTGCTAAGCAGTTAGGAGAGGTGTGAACTGGACCCCAGGGCTCCCAGAGACTGGAGGGGAGGCCATTACAGAAAAGTCAGATTCTTTTCAGGCTTTGTTCTTCTAACCAACGTGTGTGTGTGTGTGTGTGTGTGTGTGTGTGTGTGTGTGCGCGCGCGCGTGCGCGCGCGCACGCCACCATGCCCAGCTTGGTGAGAGCTTTAAAAGGTTTTATTCTTAATTGGATATATTAGCACAATACAGGTATCTCAGCACTCAGGAGGTCAAAGCAAGAGGCTCAGAGGTTGGAAGCCAGCCTGGGCTACATAGGGAGGGGTGGAAAGGGAGTTATTCTCTCTCATCACCAAGGCTAATCACAAAACCCAGCATAGTTGAAAGTGTGCTCCCTCTGCTTCTTGCTTTGAGTGGTGGTGGCCGGGTGGCCGCTGCTGGTTTGAGCAATTAAGGCCAGCTCCGGGGCTTGAGTTTCATTTGTATTCACTCTTTATTTTATTTATTTATCTATTTATTTATTTATTGGTTTTTCGAGACAGGGTTTCTCTCTGTAGCCCTGGCTGTCCTGGAACTCACACTGTAGACCAGGCTGGCCTTGAACTCAGAAATCATCCGCCTGTCTCTGCCTCCCGAGTGCTGGGATTAAAGGCGTGCGCCACCACACCCCGCTGCTTGTGTTCACTCTTTTTTTTTTTTTTTTTTTTTTTTGGTTTTTCGAGACAGGGTTTCTCTGAATAGCCCTGGCTGTCCTGGAACTAGCTTTGTAGACCAGGCTGGCCTCGAACTCAGAAATCCGCCTGCCTCTGCCTCCCGAGTGCTGGGATTAAAGGCGTGCGCCACCACGCCCGGCTTTGTGTTCACTCTTAATAAGCGTACCCAACAGCCAATCCTGCGCCAGCCCAGAGAGTCGACAGAGTCCCGAGTGAAAATGTGGGCAGCCTATTTCTCCTGGCATCAGGTGGGGAGGAGGAGGGCAGATTATGCAGAATATATCAATAGGTCCAATGCAGAGGAGACCAAGGATTGAGATGAGACCAGGGGGTCCCACGTTCAATTCCTTTATTGCTGCAGTCCTTTCTGCCTCTCCTTAGTCCTGCTTTACAAACTGGAGACTGAGGTTTAGAGAGGCAGGCTAGGGTAGTGGGTGAAAGGGTGAGGTGAACCTACAGGGGAGACTAAGGAGCCAGATGACTGGGGGAAGGGAGTCAACCTCTAATCCTCTCGTCTGTGGCTCCATGTTTGGAAATGCTGAGTAGTTAATCAGCAATTGTTAAGAGACCTGTTTGTAGTTGAAGGTTTGGTTTCTTTTCTTTTTTTTTTTTTGGTTTTTCGAACAGGATTTCTCTGAGTAGTCCTGGCTGTCCTGGAACTCACTCTGTAGACCAGGCTGGCCTCGAACTTAGAAATCCGCCTGCCTCTGCCTCCCGGGTGCTGGGATTACAGGTGTGCGCCACCACGCCCGGCTTGATGGTTTCTTTAGAAACTCTCCCTGGTGGTTCTTGACTTGGAGTGAGGAGAAGCCACTTCAAGAGTTGTAGACAAGGTGTTTGTGTGTGCAAGTGTGCCAATGTGTAAATGTGTCTGTCTGCCTTGGATCAGATCAGATGGTCTTCTGTGCTTTGAGCACATGTATGTATTCTCGGACATGTGTATGCATGCATGTGTGTCCTTGAGCCTGAGATTGGGAGTCTTCTCTGGCTGCATTCTCTCTTATTCATTGAGGTCTCTAAATTGAGCACAGAGCTCTCAGCTTGTCCCAGAGGTCCTCTATCCCTTCCTGAGGTGCTTCCATCCCTGTTCAGCACCAAACTCTAGTGCTATGTAGCCAAGGCTAACACTGAACTCTGAATTCCCCTGTATCTGTTTATGGGCACCCCCACCCCCACCCCCACCCCCTAGGGATATAAATTCTCCTTGAGAAGTGTTGATTCACCCCGGAAGCAGAATCCGGTCTAAAGTGGGAATGAATCTCAGGGTCCTTCAAGGTAGAGATGTAGGGTAACAATGACAGCACACTGTACCCTCCCCCTCCCTGTCCTCCGCTTCTTTTTTCTTTTTGCGCTCTGAGTGGCTGGAAGTCATATAGATTGGCTGGTCCTGATCTCGTGCCTTTGCTTCCCGAGGGCTGAGAGTCGTGTGTTCTGAAGAACAGATATAAGCAGGCAAGCAGGATATGTAAGATGTGTGACAGAATTCCAGCGTTCTTAGAGAAGAGGCTGGATGGCCAAGGGACACTGGCTCTGTCCATCCAGCCTTCAGTCTGCCTTTCCTTCTCGCTGGGAGAGTGGCTTGGTTAATCCACACCAGTGGGTGACTTTACAAATTAACTCGCTTGACCTTGGATTGTTCCATCTATAAACACAGCTCCCTAGTTTATGGGTTGCCCAGCCCAGTGTTAAAAATCTACGGTGAACTAAGACCTGGGAGAAGCCAGTGTGAAACTCAAACTGAGCAGAGACCAGATCCAACATGGAGATAAGGCAGCTACAGTTTCAGTTTCGGGCAGGGCCAAGAATTTCAGGACTTTCTTTACTACAGATGGGGCCTTATTTTTCTTTTCTATGGGTGTGTGTGTGCTGATTTAGTTCATGATTCATTGATTTTGGGGTTTGATAGCAGGTCTAGGGAACACATAATGCGTTTCAGATATTTGATTTTAAATGTATTCCTGGTACATTTTTTTGGTTTCTTTATTGTTTTGAGAAGGCTTCTCTTTGTCCCGGCTATCCTAGAACTCACGCTGTAGACTAGACTGTCCTCAAACTCAAGATTTTCCTGCTTCTGTTTCCTGAGTATTGGAATTAAAGGCATGCGCCACCACTGCCAAGTTGTTTGCCTGGTATTTTAGAAAGGACAATTAGTCATGAGCCAGCCTGAGGGTTTTTCACATTTATTTGTTTTGCTTGTAACAAGTTAACCAGTGACAGGTTTACTTTAGTTCTCTCTGTTTCTATCTTTGTGTCTCTTGTCTCTATCTTTATTTGAGACAGGGGGTCTCATGTAGCTTGGGTTGACCCCAAAGTCATTATTTTAGCCACCAGCGCTTGGTCTTCTGACTGTAAGTCCTCAGAGTGATGGGGTCACAGGTCTAACCTTCTCATTGAGGAAACTTTGGCCTCTATCCCTGGTCATCAGTACTGATCTGGAGATCTCAGAGATACTATTACTTTGGAAGGCCATTTGATTCTCTTGTGATGGAGCCTGATGAACCAGACCAGAGAATGGCTCCTATTAGGCTCATACACTGGAGTGCTTACTCACTGGGGTGTGGCACCATTTGAAAGGATTAGAAGGATTAGGGGTGTGGCCTTGTTGGGGGAAGTATGTCACTGGAGGTGGGCTTTGAGGTTTCAAAAGCCCATGTCAAGACCAGTGTGTGTGTGTGTGTGTGTGTGTCTGTCTGTCTGTCTGTTTTTGGACCAGGTTGTAACTCTCAGCTACTGCTCCAGCACCATGCTAGCCACCATAATGGGCCAAACTTTTGAAACTGTTAGACAAGTCCCCAGTTAAACGTTTTTTTTTGGATACGAGTTCCTTAAGTCACATGCCTCTTCAGCAATAGAACAGTGATAATCGGACAGCCAGCAGCGTGCTGGAAAAGTGGGAAATTTAGGATTTCCCCAGCAGTGGGAATTTCCTGTGTCCTGATGCCGACGCCCTCTTTTCACGATTAAACTGAGTTTTGCTCCTTTGCTGCTTCCTCCTTTCATGCTTACCTGCTCCAGTGAAGAATTTGTTGACATCCGTATCTCACGCACAAGGAGGAAAACAAAGGGAAAATAAAGATAAGAGGAGGAGGGCTGAGTGGCAAAGTGAGTGCCATACAGCGTAGAACTCTGCAGAAAGCAGACCACAAATTTGCCTCTGTTCCTGCCAGGCAAAATAAAGAGGGAAATTTGATCAGCCCTACCGCTGGGCTTCAGTGTGTTGGGCACTAGTGGGGTGTCTGGCTCCTCCAGAGAGCTCTTGCTTCATTACAGTTCTCACCACTCTTAATATGCCAGACTTCCCATTTGCAATTGTCTTTATTAGATAACCAACTAATGCTTGGGTGGCCAACTTGGCACAATATAGAGGGCAGAGCGTTTTTGCATCTGTCCTCCTCCCCCCCGCCCCCAAGATCTGTCTTGTATAATGCACAGCATAACAATATGTAATTGTGGAGATTTTACTAATGCTATTCGCTGCCCAGCACTCTGCTGCCTCAGGGTCACAGTGTTTACTATTCCCTCTGCTGGGCACCTTTGCCGTGGCATATAGCTTATAACTTCAGGCTCTGCTAAAGCTTTTCCCATAGTGGAGTCTACCTCATAATAAAATGTACAATTACTTTTTCATAGCCTTTATTATAATTCAGTTTAATACTGTGTGCTATTTGGTTGCTTCTCCAACATCCTTTTCCCCGTAAATGTAGGCTCCTTGAAGGTGCACCCTGCTTTATTTCATTGGTTGCTGATAGAAAATTTTCAAGTGATTCTCCCCACCCCACCCCCCAATCACACACACTGAGTGAGATCAGGTGCTGGGGGTTCAGCCCAGCATCTTACTTGCTACACGTGCTCTACCATCGAGGCTCCAGGGATATGGATTTCTCCCCCCCTCCCCTTCCTCAGATACAGTTGTTTTGTGTATGTAGCCTTGACTGTACTTGAACTAGCTCTATAGACCAGGCTGGCCTCAAAGACTCAGGCATTCACTTGCCTCCCAAAGTGCTGGGATTAAAGTTGTGCGCCATCATTTCAGGCATCAGCCATAGATTTAAAAAAAGAAAAAAATCCAAATATAAAAAGAATACTGTTCATCTCCACTTTTAGAAAATCGGGGAGGGATATAGTGCAGAGGCAGAGTATGTACCTAGCATGTGGGTGGCCCTAGATTGAAGAGAGTAGTCTGCAAGAGAAAAAGCAAAAGAGATTCTCTAATGGAGGAAGGACTCCATGAAAACAGTAGGAAGAAGGTTCCAGACCAACCAAGGCAGGGAGTCTGGAGACAGAATGAGCACAGTGTGCTGAGAAGGAAAAAGTACGTGACTGAGGTGCTGCACAGGTATGGAAATGAGGCCAGGGGTGATATCCAGGGTCCAACTTCTCTTTTGAAGACGGGGTAACTGCCTCTGTATCCATCAGCTTCTGCCAAGATGGAGTGATGAGAACGAGTCTGTTCAAATCAATTCTTCCTTCTGGCCAAGTGTACGGTGGGTGTGTGCACGGGAGGGAGGAAGGGAGGGAGGGGGTGGGTGGGTGAGGGAGGGAGTGAGTGAGTGGGTTCCTTGTTCCTTCAGCCCAGGAGCTTCTGGGTCCTTTGGGAACAATTGAGGAGACTGGAATAACATGGCTCGTTCATCAATGGGCATGGCTCAGCAGTGCATCTTGTGTCAGAAAGGATCTGAGGGGCATGTTTGATGGGGATTAGCACTGCTCTCAATATCCTGCCTTTTGGCCCCAGCTGAATCTGACATTCCTTGCTGGTAAGTTACTGCTCATTTCAGTTCTAGCCCTGGAGTAGCAGTCAGTATTAAAGCAAACACTTATTCTGTGTGTCGCAGTGCCAAGGGGAACCATCACGTATTCTGTGTGTCGCAGTGCCAAGGGGAACCATCACTTATTCTGTGTGTCGCAGTGCCAAGGGGAACCATCACTATTCTGATAGGATGTTTACTTACTTGTATGTTACTTGCCGTTGTTTATTACTGTTTGTTTCCTAGACAGAGATCTGCCTCCCAAGTGCTGAGACCAAGGGTGTGCACCACAATACCCAACTGGGATTTTTGTTTTTGTGTTTTGGTTTGTGTAGTTGGTGTTTCGTTTATTCTTTTTCTTTTTCTTTTTTTTTTTTTTTTTTTGGTTTTTCGAGACAGGGTTTTTCGAGACAGGGTTTTTCTGTGTAGTCCTGGCTGTCCTGGAACTCACTCTGTAGACCAGAGATTGGCCTCAAACTCAGAAATCCGCCTGCCTCTGCCTCCCAAGTGCTAGGATTAAAGGCATGCGCCACCACTGCCCGGCATGGTTGATTTTTTTTCGAGACAGGGTTTCTCTGGAACTTGCTGTATAGACCAGGCTGGCCTCAAGAGATGCCTCTACCTCCTGAGAGCCGAGATGAAAGCAAGGCATGTGTCATCATTCCAGGCCTTGTGTTTGTTTTTTGTGACAGGGTCTGGCCTCAGACTCTCCATGTTTCTCTCGAGCTAGGATTAGGAGTGAGAGCCATCAATGTTGGCCCCATTCTAATAATATGCGGACCTGAGATTTGAACATGGGTCTGCTGACCTTTGAGCTGAGCTCTGTAGTGACAATTTTGGAATCTTGGTTTCTTGAAAAAATACAGAAATATTATAGGAATGTGTTTTCCTTCTAATCCCAGGTGTGGGGATGTGGGGCCACTCTGGACTGTCTACAGCAGCTGACTGTGATTTGCCTCATGTTCTAGAAGAGGTGTGGTTGTGCCAGCTGCAGATAGTTTCTGTGATTGTGTGACATTTAGAATTCGGGGAACTTTGAGAAGGTATAAACATGCTAGGACTTGAGATTTGTATCCGTCTGATCGATGCCAGCCTCTTGAGTAGCTGGGAGTATAGGCTTGCAATAGCAAGTCTAACTTTCACTCTATATCTTTTGTGACAGTGTTGGGTATTGAACCCGGTACTTCGTGCATGGTGTGCAATATGTTCTACTGTTGAACATCTTTTGCGCACTAAGCTGTTTGCAAACCGTGGGGGAACTAAGCTGATGTTGGCCTGGTGTTCATAATGGGCCACGCCCTGGGCTAAATTCCAGCTGGGTGAAATCTTACCTGAGCCTTACCCCATAGCTTCTAGGTATGCACTATATAGTTCATTCTATTGAAACCTGATGTAGCTTCCTCAAAAGTCACTATGGACATTGACTGACACAAGCCACTGGCCTGTGGGAGAATGGGGTTTGAAGCTTAGCGACTGTAATGTAGGAGGGGGAGGTGTGGTAGTACCTGTAGTCTTAGTTCTTGTGGAGTTGAGGCAGGAAAATCCCTTGAGCCTAAGTGAAGACTGGGTAACATAGCAGGACCCTGTGTCTGTCTGTCTGTCTGTCTGTCTGTCTCTCTCTCTCTCTCTCTCTCTCTCTCTCTCTCTCTCTCTCTCTGTGACTGAGATAGGGTCTCATTATATGTAGCTTTGTCTGTCCTGGAACTCTTCTCTCTGGCCTTGAACTCCTAGAGATCTTTTTGCCTCTTCTGCCTTCCATGTGCCAGGCCCCAGACCCCTGTCTCTTTTAAAAAATGAAGCAGAACAAAACACCACACTGATGCCTTACAAGAACTTTGTACATGTTTTGTACCTGTTCCTGTGCAGCTGTGGTCGGGAACAAGGGTTATCAGAGATCTGGTGGAAAGTTTCAGCACATGTTAGTCGGTGTGGCTTTGTGCCTTCCCACTTTGCAGCTGGGTGTAATTTTCTGCATTCACCTGGTGTTTCTTGCAGAAGTCACACCCATGAGAGAAGTAGCCTCTGAGCTAATCTTAAGTGAGGACTACCTCTGGGCTATGCTTAAGTTGTTCACTAATTCATCACCTGTGCTGGAAGGAATGTGCGCTCTCCAAACATGCTCCAGGAAAACTATCACCTCTGCCTTGCAGTGACCTGAGCTGAGGTTCTGAGGTTTAAGGGCAAAGCTTCCTGTGGGGAGGGGGGAGAGGGAGAGATGGGGTGGGGGGAACGGGGAGAGAAAGGGCCAGGCAGGTTTGAGACAGGGCGTCTCTCAGTGTAGTCTAGGCTTACCTGGAATTCACAGAGATCCACCTGTCTCTGAGTCTTGGGTGCTGGACATTTGTCGGGTTTTTGTTGTTGTTGTTGTTGTTGTTGCTGCTGTTGTTATTTTAAAGATTATTTATTTATTTATTTATTTTATATGAGTGTAGTGTAGCTGTCTTCAGATACACTAGAAGAGGGCATCAGATACCATTACAGATGGTTGTGAGTCACCATGTGGTTGCTGGGAATTGAACTCAGGGGAGAGTAATAGGTTAGTCGATAAAGTGCATACCTTAAGTTCAAAGACATGCTTTTCTGCTGCTGCTCGGTCCTCCTTCTCTTCTTCCTCCCCCCTCCTCTTCTTACCTTTCAAGATAGGCTTTCTCTCTACATAGCTCTTGCTGTCCTAGAACTCTTACCTGAAAACCAGGCTAGCCTCAAACTCAACCTGCTTCCAACTCCTGAGGAGACGGGTTCTCAAACAGGCCCTTTTGAGACAGGCTGGACTTGAACTCTTGACCTTCCTGCCTTACTCATTGTGCTTGTGCTGGCATCACAGGCAGCTGCCTGGTTTTGTGTTAGACCTTTTTAGTGGTGGTCAGAGGTACCTTGGATCTTTTGCCTTGGGCAGCAGCTGCAGAGCCACGTGGGCATAGGGAAAATGCCCAGGGGCAGGGCAGAGGCCATCAGGGCAGCAGAGTGAGCAGTTCTCATGGCATGTCAGCCTCCATCGTGTCCTCGGTGTGCACATGGTTGGATGATCTGCTTTGAGCTCTTCTGTAGGCTCTTCCCTCATCCCCAAATGTTTTAGTTATTAAAAAAAAACTTGCCAGAGGTGCAAGGAGCCACCTCATCCTGCAGTTCATTCTGTGGAGCTTGCTTTGTGTCAGTCATTTGCAAGTGTGGGTCACTTGGAAGTTGAGAAGTTCTCACCCTGGTGCTTCCAGGAGCCTGGGGGAGGAGGGGGTCAGCTGGATGGGGAAAGTGGGGAAAGGTTGGTTAGGAGGCGGCACAGCACAGTTCCAGCCAGGCAGGAGAAATAAGGTCAGGAGTTCCACTCACAGGACTACAGATCACCGGTGAGGTTAGAAGGAAGGATACTGAACACATCTCTTCACAAAGGAGCAATACATGTTTGAGGTGGTAGGTAGAGTACCCTGAATAGATAGATGTACCTGAGCTGAACATCATACAATGTGAATTGAAGCCTCATTGTTATCATGTAAGAATATTTTTTTTTTTTTTTTTTGGTTTTTCGAGACAGGGTTTCTCTGTATAGCCCTGGCTGTCCTGGAACTCACTTTGTAGACCAGGCTGGCCTCGAACTCAGAAATCCGCCTGCCTCTGCCTCCCGAGTGCTGGGATTAAAGGCGTGCGCCACCACGCCCGGCTGTAAGAATATTTTAAAAGTTATTTTATTTATTTATTTATTTTTTCCCTCCCAGGACAAGGTTTTTCTGTATAGCCCTGACTGTCTTGGAATTCACTCTGTAGACCAGGCTGTCCTTGAACTCAGAAATCTGCCTGCCTTTGCCTCCTAAGTGCTGGGATTAAAGGCATGCGCCACCACTGCCCGGACTTTTAAAGTTATATTAATTAAATAAATTAATGTGTTTTTTTGTTTTTTTTTTTTTTTAAAAGATGATTTCTCAGTGTAGCTGGTGCTGTCCTGAAACTCACTCTGTATAGACCAGGCTGGACTCCAACCTGAGAGATCTGCTGGTCTCTGCCTCCCAAGTGCTGCAATTGAAGTCATGCTCCACTACACCTGGCTAATTTTATTTTAAAACTTGTGTACATGTGTGGCCCTTGTTCTGGTCAACCTTGCTCGCTCTGCTCGACCCCGCTCGCTCCCGCCAGCTCCGCTTGCTCAGGCCAGCCCCACTCGTTCCCAGCTGCCCCCGTACGGCCCACTTGTTTCAGCTGGCGCCCCCCCCCCCACTCATTCCAGTCGGCCCTGCTTGCTCCGGCCGTCCCCGTTTGGCTCCGCTCGCTCTGGACAGCCTTGTTCGCTCCGGTTGGTCTCTCCGGTCCAAGGATTCATTTCTTACTATTCTTCATAAGTACGCTGTAGCTGACTTCAGACGCACCAGAGGAGGGCGTCAGATCTTGTTACGGGTGGTTGTAAGCCACCATGTGGTTGCTGGGATTTGAACTTATCACCTTCGGAAGAGCAGTTGGGTGCTCTAACCCGCTGAGCCATCTCACCAGCCCCCAGCATCTACTTCTGCCCAAACATATATATCTTTTTCACTCCCAGGAACACGTATGCCACACCTGAAAACGGCTATTAACAGTACTGGGCAGGGAACTATATGCATACCTCTTAGAAGGCTGAGGCAGGAGAACGGAGTTTAAGGCCAACCTGAGCCACACAGGCAATTTAAAGGCAGCCAAGGCTATCCACATATAGCGAGGTTATCTGGGAAAGAAAAACAAACAAAACATTGGACACTGTAGATGTCTTCAGGAGAGGACATCGGATCTCATTACATATGGTTGTGAGCTACCACGTGGTTGCTGGGAATTGAACTCGGGACCTCTGGAAAAGCAGACAGTGCTCTTAGCCACTGAGCCATCTCTCTAGTCTCTTGCTTTTCTTATTATATTTTATCTACTTACTGTGTGTGTGTCTGTGCACACACACCACGTTGTGCACATGGAGGTTTGAAAACCTGAGTCTTCTCCTGCCGTCATTTGACTTGGCTGCTTGCCTTTGCCCGCTGAGCCATCTTGCCAGCCTTATTTTGTTTCCTTTTGTCCCTGTTGAGATAGGTTCTCACTATGGAGCCCAGACTAGCTTTGAACTCCCTACTCCAACCTGTCCTATCTCTCAGGCAATGACCTAAGCCAACCAGTGCACCTTCCCCAGGCCCACCTCCTGTGAGGAACTTTGCTTTGCAGCCTTTAAAACAAGCAAACCAACCAGGATTCTGAGCAGCCCCAGCTACCTGCCTAGATACAATCGATATGTTGTGTATTCAGAAGGAGGCAAAGGCTAGTGACTTTCCAGGAGAGCCTGCACTGATGGCTTGAGAGGGTGTTTAAGAGAGAAAGCTTGAGAGTGACTGGCTTGAAGTACCCAGTCAGCAAAAAGAGGCCCATTAAGAATGAAGGTATTTAAAGCTGGCATCAATGGGGAGAGTTGGGCTAATGTACGGTATTTGCAGGACTGACTAGAGAAAGGGCTTTTGCCCTGTGGACCACCCCCCAGCCCCACCCCCAACCCAATCCTGGCATCCTGTGAGAAGCCAGGGCTTTCTCTGGGAGCTACACCCAAAGGCTTTGCTTTTTATTTAAGCACATGAGGGCCTTTGGGGGATATTCAGATGGCCTTTTAAAGTTCTGCCAGAGCCAACAAAGCTAAGGTGTGGAGCCAACAACCTCACAGCTCTTAGAAGCAGCTCCTACATTGTCCAAGTACCCAGAGGCTCCTTCTGAGTGGGCCCTGAGCCAGCCAGCACCATCTATCCTATCAGCGCTTTGGTCCTCTCCCTGCCCTGTGGGACGTGTTGAGCTGTTCCAGTGGTTTGTCCCTGCACGTGCTGCCCCCATCCGAAACCTACAGCAGCAGGTGCTTAGAGGGTTTGGGTTAAAGGGCGGGGCAGGTGTGTGTGTTGTGAATAGCCAGTCATTGTGGCCACAGTGGGGGGGGGGGGTGTCTCCTGAATTTTCTTATTCCACCTCCATCTTCAACACTAAAGCATTCATTTAAAAAAAGGGTTTTTCTTTTGTGTATATGTGTGTCTGTACAAAGTCACGAATGTATTAGGTCCCCTGGAGCTGGTCTTATAACTGGTTGCAAACCACACCCAGCATGAAAGCTGGGGCCTGGAAGAGCAGGACACACTCTCAGTGATGTCTGGGCCATCTCTCCAGCTCCCTCCAATATCTATTTTAACCCCTCTGCATATCTCTAAGGCAGGGATCGTTTCTGAGAGTCTGAAGTACTCTGGAGAATTACCAGTCCAACACTATGGAGCCTCCATCCGATATCCGTGTTCTTAGAATTTCAGGGTCTCAACTTTCTCTGATGCCCATTCTCCAACCTAAGTAAACTCTGGCTCAGCCCACTCCTGAGTTTTTAGGGACGGGTCAGGAAAACAGAATAGCTACCCAGGGAACTTCCATAAATACCTTTCCAAGTGGTCTGGGAAGGGAGTGGCTGGCACCGACAGACCCTGTTCCCTGTGGTACGGAAACTTTGATGAGGAGGGGTGGGGACGGATCAGCTTCCCAAGAGAGGAGCTGTGCAGGCACCCCCCACAGGTAGGGGCAGCCACACCTGCAGGCAGGGATGACCAATGCTTAGGGTGTACACTAAGGCCAGGGAGCCCTGCTGGCTGTTCAGCCACCTGGGCGCCTCCTACCCTGAGGCAGCTGCAGAAAACTCTAGTTCTGCCAATTGGGCCACTGCAGTGTAATAACAGCAACAGGACTTCTTAGTGGCTCACTTCATAGGATCTCCCTTCAGATTTTTATAGAGTCTGTAAGAGGCAGTGACTTTTTCTTTTTCTTTTTTTTTTCTTTTTTTTTTTTGTTTTTTTGTTATTTTGAAACAGTTTTACTCAGTAGCTCAGGGTGGCCTAGAATTCACCATACAATCAGGTTTGTGGGAATTTTCCTGCTTCAGCCAGCCTTCAGGGTGTAGGGTTACAGGTATGACTTATCACCCATGGCCATTATGTCTGTTTTTGTTTTATGTATCCCAGATCAGCCTTGAACCCCGTGTAGCCCAGGTTGGTCACAAACGAATAGATTCTCTTGCCTTCGCCTCCCCAGTGCTACTGTATTCAAACATTCTGTTTTAGAAAGAGGGTGAGTGAGTTCTCCTGATGCCCCACAGCTAGTTAGAGACACAGTTCAGGCCAAAGTTGAGTTTTATCCAGATTCCAGTGGCAGTAGCTTGTGGCACCTGTGCTAAAAGAGCAAAGGGCTTTGGTGGGGGGCGGGGCGGAGTGGACTGGTCCAATCAGGGGATTCTAGTACAGGAATAGCTCTGCTCCTTGCTATCTTTGTTTCCGGTTCTGCTGGCCTTTCTTACTCGGGTGCCCTTGTGACTGGCCCTTCGTGGTAAAGTCAGCCACGTACTCTTAGCGCTCCCGATTCTTCTCCGTTTCTGTCCCTCCCTTTGCAGAGAACCACTTACTATCATTACCCCTGTTCCCCGGGACTAGCTCCAGGGGTCAAAGTCCCTCTTAAAGCCTGACTTTTGGAAAGAGCAAAACATCATCTATCATTTATGTCGTTAGATTGCAACCCTGAGGATGTTCTTATCAAACCAGTTTCTTAGACTACCTTGGGTGTCCGAGGGACACAGGAATTACAGAAGCGGGCTATTACGTTGACTCTGGGTGCGAGTCCCAAAACCTTCGATACAGTGGGTCAACCAACGACAACTGGTGTCCAAGGAGAAAGTCAATCCGAGAGTCAATTTCTGTTCCTTTTGCAAACAATACATTTCTCTCCTCTAATTATAAATGTAAATACTTAAATCTAAATATTATAATTTAATATCTAAATATTTACTTATTTAGATTGAGTGTGCATGTATTGTATGGCACATGCATGTGAGAGTGTAAGAGCATGTACCCATCCATGCTTACACACATGGAGGCTACCCAGGGGATCAGGTGCCTTTGCTATATTCCTTCTTAGCCTTATTGTCTTAAGAAAGGTCCTCTCGGCCTGGTCTGCAAAGCCAGTTCCAGGACAGCCAGGGCTACACAGAGAAAGAAACCCTGTCCTGGAAAAGAAAAAGAAAAAGAAAACCAAGTTTCCCTCACTAAATGTAAAGCTGGCTAAGCAGCCAGAGAGCTGCATCTGCCTGTCTCTGTCCACTCCAGTGCTGGGGTCACAGGCATGCAGTTATGTCCAGCTTCCTATGTGGGTGGTGGGGGATTCAAACACAGGCCCTCAGGCTTGAAGAGCAAGTGCTTTGGCCCACTCAGCCATTCCCTCACCCCTGCCCCCCAAATCCAATGTAAATGATACAGGAAAAGTCCCACCCCCTTCTGCGGTGCTGGGGCTTGAACCCAGGACCTCCTTCATGCTAGGGAAGTGCTTTGCTGAGTTGCACCCCATCCATTTTAGCCTTTTTTTTTTGTTAGAAGACATGGTCTTATGTGTAGCCCAGGCTGGCCTCAAATTCTTTCTCAGTCTTCAGAGTGGTGGGTCATGGGTGTGCCGCCTTGTCCTTAGCTTTTTTTTTTTTTTTTTTTTTTTTTGGTTTTTCGAGACAGGGTTTCTCTGTATAGCCCTGGCTGTCCTGGAACTCACTTTGTAGACCAGGCTGGCCTCGAACTCAGAAATCCGCCTGCCTCTGCCTCCCGAGTGCTGGGGTTAAAGGCGTGCGCCACCACGCCCGGCTGTCCTTAGCTTTTCTAAGACAAATTCTTCTCATGCAGTTACATGCCATTACAGTGAGACACCCTGTGTAGCCTTAGCTGTCCTGGAACTCTCTGTAGACCAGGCTAGCCTTGACTCACAGAGAGATCCACCTGTATTTGCCTTCAGGTGCTGGGATTTGTTTGTTTGTTTGTTTGTTTCTATTTTGTTTTAAAACAGGGTCTTTGCATATAGCCCTGGCTGTCCTGGAACTAACTGTGAAGACCAGGCATTTGCCACCATAAACAGCCTAGCTGCCTCCTTTTGAATTTCTGCATCCTTTCCTGTTGAGTGCATAATCAGCCCTCTGCCTTGCTGGTTATGTGCCACTGAGAACAAGCCTGCCCTGATGTCCTTGTTCAGCGCCTCTAGGGCCGGTGTCTGAGTCTTGTGGATTGAAGTCTTGTAAATGGGCTTTGTAGGAAAAGAGGATTCACACATATAAGATCTGTAAGCATAGCCAGAATGACCTCTAACCATTAGACTGAGCCAGATGTGGTAGTGCACTTTTATAATTCTAGAACTTGGGAGACCAGAGCAAGAGGCAGGAATATTGGAGAGTTCAGCCTGGCTACATAGTGATATGTAGCCCATGCTAATATGTGCTTGCTCCAGCATCCTGTGCCCTTGAGCCCACATCTGTGCTGGTTCAGTGCAGCCTCTGTGCCTTACAGACCAACCCTTACCTAGTAAGGGTATGGGAGGAGCCAGGCATCAGACGTGGCTTCTGTCATGTTTCTCTCTAGACAGCCAGCAGCGGCCTGCGGTTCCCCTTCCTCTCTGGCTCATGTGTGGGTCAGTGGTTCCCAACTGCCTCACCACCCTGCATATGTCCAACCCCCACAAGGACTCCTCAGTCCTGTGAGGCATAAATTCTAGGGAAGTTCTCAGTCCCCAGGGGGTGACCAGGTAGGACCTTGTGTGACTTGCTCCTGAGTTCTGAGCATTTAAAAAAAATGTTTATTATTCTGCTGTTTGTTTGAGATAGGGTTTCATTCTAAAACTCAAGGCTGGTTCGGAGCTGACCTGGAGCTCGTGACAATCCTCTTCCTGCCTCAACTTTCCCATTGCTGACATACAGGCGTGAGCCACTGTGCCCAGCACTGACATAATGTTTAATGTTTGTTCAACACCCTGGCATGAAGAGCTTTATTTCTCTTACAGCTGCATAATATTTTGCCCCAAGAAATTACCGTAATTTATTTAGCTAGTCCTGCACTGGTGGCTCCTAGGGTTGTCCCCCAGGCTTGTGCTTTGCAAACAATGCCTTAGTGAGAAACCTTGAATGGGAATTTGCATGTGAGCAAGTTTCCAATTCTTGATTACATTGTGGGAAACTGGGAATAGACCAGGTAAAGGGATAATGGAGTCTTTTGAAAGAGTCGCAGGCATGGAGGTAAAAGATTTGAGAAGCTTAGCTGGGGCAGATGTCACAGCACTCAGACTGTGGCATCTTGAGTATGTGACCTACGGCTGTACCCTATGGTACACTAAAGCCTGCATCTGGTATCTGCAGCCTGGTCGGTCTGTCTTTCTTTCTCCCTCCCTTCCTTCCTTCCTTCCTTCCTTCCTTAAATTTTAATTTGCTGTTAATTGTTACTGTCAGTATAACTCTGGCACCCAGGCTGGATTCAGACTCATTCCAGCCTCTGACTCATGATCCTGCCTCTGCCCTCCAGTGCTGGAATCACTACTAGGGGTGACCAGGGCTAATGTTGAGGAAGGGACCCACCAAGGTCAGAAATAAACCAAAAGCAACCTAGCTGCTTCTGACCTGTTAGGGTTGAAGTTGGGCTCGGCGGCAGCAACGCCCTCCCCTCCCTACCACCACCACCCAAAAGCAGCATCAGTCTCCTTTTGAAGCATAAAATCACAAGCAGATCAATACTCAGGAGACAATGAAGAAGGAATTCATAAATCGAGGGTTAGTACTGCGATGTGACTCTCCATAGTATAGGCCCAAGGCCACTCTGAGGCAGGAGTCTTATCTCAACTTTTATGGGGTTAATGCAGGCCAGGTTTTATTGTAACTGAAAGGACTGTAGGGCTTGAGGGTTTGTAGTAAAAAAGGGAGGGGGTGGCAAAACAATGATATATGGCAATGATATATATACTCTGGGCTCTTCAGTGGTACTCCCCCCACCCTGTTCTGTGCTACTGAGGTTTGAATCCAGAGCCTCTGGCAAGCTAGTAAGCACTGTACCCCTGAGCTATCTACACAGCTCTTCCGGTTCCTCTTTTCTGACCTTGAATTCTTAATGAACATCCCAAACAGAGATACCTTCCCCTCCTCCAGTCTGAGGGACCCGGCCTTGTTGTGGGGTTTATTTTCTGAGTAAATTACCTTTCCAGGCAGGCAGAGCAGGCAGAGCAAACAGTCTTGGAAGCAGCTGCCTTTCCCAACAATGCTTGCTTGTTTTGGATAATGAAAAATGATGCTAGCATCCATTAAAGAAAAAGCCGCCTCTTAGAAGCGCTGGTGGACAAGTGGGCGCTTGTCACGGAGTCATCTGCTGATGCATGTGACCTGGAGACTGAGAAGCGGCCTCCCTCTGTGACTTGGACTCCTCGACATTCTTTGGGTCTGTTTAGGAGTTTTGTTTAAAGGTCGGAGGCGGAGGGTCTCCGCTTCTCCGGAGCAGCACACATTTGTCAGAGCTCGGGCCTTGTGTTCTTCCTCTGTAGAAGATGTTTTCACATCTCATTCTTGAGTTACTGAATGAACCAAATATTCTGGATTTCCAATCTCAGCAACTCTAGAACCCGAGGCAGAAGAACCATTTGAGCCCAGGAGTTAAAGGCCAGCCTGGGCAGTACAGGCTGTCTGGAATAAAAGTTCTTAACTCCATGGCAACTTCCCTGTTCTCAGATGGACTTTGACATTTCTGTATTCTTTTGTGCTTGAGAAATGCGGCCCTGGATTGATGAGTATTTCTGGTTAGCTGGTTCTGTTGACTCTGAGCTGCCACCAACAAGAAGGTGGTCAGAAGCCCAAACCTCAGCTGGGCACAATGGTGCATTCCTTTAACCACAGCACTTGGGAGGCAGAGAGGCAAGTGAGTTCAAGGCCAGCCTGAGTTCCATAGAGACTATTTCAAAACCCCAAAAGAAAATCAGCTTAAAACCAAAAAGAGGGGCCGGAGAGATGGCTCAGCGGTTAAGAGCACTGACTGCTTTTCTGGAGGTCCTGAGTTCAAATTCCAGCTACCACATGGTGGCTCACAACCCATCTGTGATGCGATCTGATGCCCTCTTCTGGTGTGTCTGAAGACAGCTACAGTGTACTTACATATAATAAATAAATCTTTAAAAAACAAACAAATGAACCAAAAAAGAGCCTGGTGTGGTGGTGTATCCTTTTAGTCCCAGCACTCAGGAGGCAGGGACAGGGGGATCTCTGTGAATTCAAAGCCAGCCTGGTCTTCAGAGTGAGTTCCAGGACAGCCAGAGCTATACAGAGAAACTGTGTCTTGAAAAATAAAAGGTAAACAAACAACAACTATACAACCCCCAGAAAACCCAGATGGCTCCCAGTGTTGCCTGTGTATGCAAGTATGTGTGTGTGTGTGTGTGTGTGTGTGTGTGTGTGTGTGTGTGTGTGTACACTCTCCACAGTGGGATCTGGAGGTCATAAAACAACTCATGGGGACTTGGGTCTCTTCACCTCGTGCATCTCAGGGGTTGAGCTTGGGTTTTCAGGTTTGGCAGCAAGTGTCCTTGCCAGCCGAGCCATCTGTCTGACCTGCTTATTTTGTTTTATTGAGACAGAGTGTCGGGTAGCCTAGACGAGCTTTAAATTGTCTGCAGATGACAATGATCTTGGTCTTTTTGCCTCCACCTCCACAAAGTTTGGATTATAGGCATGTGCCACCACACCTGGCTCCTTGTTACTTCTGTAATTACTGTTAATTAAGGACTATTTATGACCTTGTCATTCTGCACTTCTTCACAGGCTCAGTATTATTGGGTGTGCAGACTTTGGCTCATGGGGTACCCCTCACACAGAACCCTAATAACTATATTTCCTCAAGTTCGTTGAGTTGTAATTTGCACACCTTACAATTTGCCCAGTGGAAATGCGTGTTAATTTTTATAGGTGCACCCAGTGGCTCACCCGTCACCCCATCACCCCTATCTAGTTTTAGATTTGCATTACTCATGACCCCCTCTTGGGTCTATTGGCAATCTAATACCTGCCTTGCCTCAGTCCCAGGCCTCTGTGGGCCTGCTTTCTGTCTGAGACCGTGTCCTGGCTGTCCTGAACTCATGGATGTAAATTAGGCTGGCTCAGAGTTTTGCGAGCCTCTGCCTCCTGAGTGCTGGGATCAAAGGTTGTATGTGCCACCACACCCTGCAGTCCCTTAATTTTCTAGTAGCTGTGTAAATAACTTAAGTACATTTTTGGGTGAGCGTTTAATGCTTAGTGTAGTTAAGGCTTACTTAACTATGCTTTTGGGAGGGCTGGGAATGTAGCCCAAAGGCAGAATGCTGGCCTAACATGCCCAAGGGCCTGAATGCTACCCTAAACACTGCAAAAGGAAAATGTGGCGTTTCTATTTGTTGTGGAGCTGTAGCTTGATTTATCCATCCTGGAAACAATAGAATCATGTAAGACTTTTAGAGGTTTTTTGTTTTGTTTTGTTTTGTTTTGTTTTTAAAGTATAGGTGTCTGCACGTGTGCCTGGGTGTATGCATGTGTGCCTGAGTGTATGCACTTTTACCACATGAGTGCATGAGCCCTCAGGTGTCAGAAGAGGACATTAGGCCCTTCAGAGTTGGAGTTACAGGGTGGTTGTGAGCTGCCACAGGGTTCTCTGAACCAAACCTCTATAAGAGCAGTGAGCACTTTTAACCCTCCAGCCAAGCCATCTCTCCAGTACCTTTTTGTTTGTTTTTGTTTTATAGGCAAATTTGCAAAAAGAAGGGGGGGGAGGGGAAGAGAAGAGAAAGGTATTGTTCACTTATCACATATCATACCCATTTCAAATGTGAATCAAATGCCTTTGGTATATGAACAGAATTTGTAACCATCCCCCATCAACTTTGGAGCATTTTCATGGGGACTAGAGAGATGGCTCAGCAGATAAGAGTGTTTGCTGTTCTCGCAGAGGAACCGGGTTCTGTTCCCAGCACCCACATGGTGGTTCGCCACCATCTATAACCCCAGTTCCAAGGGATCTGATGATGCCTTTCTGTGACCTCTGTGGCATTAAACATCCATGTGGTGTACAGACAGACACACACATGGAGCAAAAAAACACCCACACATTGAGCAAAATGAATAAATATAATGTATATTTAGTTATTAAAAAGAAATTCGCCCCTTGCCACTCGCCATCTCCTGTCCATAGATCTTTTTGATCTGGGACATTTGAGTGCAACAAAGGAATGGTGCAGGGCCTGTGTGACAGTCTTTTGTGTCATTTAGCAGCTACTGTCGCCACTCTGGCATGTTAGCTAACACTCCCCACCCACTACCACCACCACCACCACCCCTGCCCCACAGAAAGCTTTGCTGTTGATATTCAAAACTAAGCCAAACCCCAATCGGGGTGCAAAATAGATGTCCTGACGAGTGTAGGAAGAAGCCATGTATGTCTGTTCCTCAGGGTTAGTAAATGGAAGGACTGTGTTCTCACTTTCCATTCCCAGACAAGGGAGTGAAGGAAATCCCCCCAAACCAGAAGGTCAGGCTGGAGAAAGACTGTGCCATTTATGCTGTGTGACCTTGGAAGAGGCATTTAACATCTCTGAGCCTTTGCTGAGTCACGTTTTCCTCTGCCTGATGCAATGACTTTGTTTGTTTGTTTATTGGTGATTCTTTGCACACATTGGATTTTATAGGAGCTTGGGGAAAATTTAAGATCTGCAATTCTTGGGCTCTTCCATCTCTGGATATCTGTGTTGAGTTGGTTGGAGTTAGGACCCAGGGCTGGGCAGTTTTCAAAGCACACCAGGACAGTATATGCACTGTACACCAGACCCGAGAGGGCGATTATAGGCATATTGGTCAACACGCTTTAGTCCCTGAGTGGGACTGGAGGCCTGAGAGCTTGTAAGGCGACATTAAGGACTAGAGCACCCAGGCCTTTTGTGGGGGGTGGCAGGGGTTGAGGGTGGGGGACTCAGCTGTATGGAATTTAGAACAGGATTCTCTCTGGGCTTGGGGAAATCTACAGAAGGGGAAAGTAGAGAGGCAGCCTCCTCTTCCTAATCAATAAGCAAACAAGTCATGGAGTCGCCCAAACAGCCACAGGAATGCTCCGTGGGCTGCAGCCAGCGGCAGTGCCAGTGAGCACCCTGTATTTAGGCAGTAGGGTGCGGTGGTATTGTCTGCTTGCAGCTAAAAGCCAGGACACCACAGCTCTGACTTGGCACGAAAGCCAAAGTTTTTTTTTTTTTTTTTTTAAACCTGTATGTGTCTCTCTTTGTCTGCTGGTGTCAGCTGGACCAGAAGAGAGGATATCAGATCCCCTGAAACTAGAATTACAGGCAGATGTGAAGTACCTGGCGTGAGTGCTGGGATTTGAACCACATCCTTGGAAGAGCAGTTAAGTGCTCTTAACCACTGAGACAGCTCTCCAGGCCCTTTTTTGGCCCCCTCAACCCCCACCCCCATTACAGCAGGTAGGGACAAAGTCTCCATCTTCTTGCACCGGATTTCAGTTTCTCTTAAAATAATTGCCTCCTCACCAGACACTGCCTCCAGGAACATTGAAACCTGGGTCTTGGACAGTGAAGCCACCCCAGGCCTGGAGCTGGCCTAACAGAGCCCTGCAGGGCTGGGCTGAGATCAAGCGTCAGCCTCAGGTTTTATCTGTGGACACTGGACTGTCTAAGAGTGGACACTGGACTGTCTAAGAGGGACCTGGAGGGAAAAAATGATTTAAAGCTGCTGTTTCTTTTCCTTGGTCTTGACATGAAGGACAAGTAGATAGATGGAGGGGATCTTGGCTCTTCTGAACTGAAGGAACGGACCATTGCTGATTGGCAGCCTATGTAGACTTCAATACCTACCAGCTAACCTAACTTCAATTCCAGCACAGTGGTCGCATCTGCTGTGTTCTCACTTGGCTCTTGCTCTGTGCAGCATCAATGACCCAGGCTGTGACAGGCACGGGGTGCTTGGGTCTTGGAACTGCCTTCTGTACCACCCTGTGCCTCACTCTGGCTTGAGCATGAAGCCCAAAGTCCAACCTTCCCTGCTACCCTTGATTAAGTCAGTCCCACCCACCTTGGTCCTTGGAACCCTGTTACCTTCTCTGATATATGTGTTTGTTACCCCTGCTGCCGTGTGTCACAACTGTTGGGAGGAAAGAAAACCACATATTTTTGAGAAGAATCCTTACATTCTTGAGGGGGTGAGTCGGGGAAGTGCCACTTGGCAGAGGGGCAGAGCCGGGACCCGAACCCTTGAATGTGGTGAACCACATTCACTAAGCTGTAGCATATTAACGTCTCATGTCTGAGGCTGATGGCAGTTTTTACCCTGTTGAATGTGGTTGGCTCACCGGAGTTACCATGGAGCTTGGAACACATTAGGCCAGGTAGAACCTAGGCAGGTAATCACTGCCCTGGTGTCTACAGTCAGCATGAATGACCTTGCGTCTGGGACAGTCCTGGGTGATGATGGAGTGCCTTTATCCTGTTTACTCTCAGAAGTCAGGGTTAAATGAGCCTGAGTGAATTCTCTTCCGTCTGTGCCTTTGCTGGGCTCTCCTTGCTGTACTCCTCTGGATATTATCCCTGGCTTTCTTTGAGATATTTTTGTTGCTGTTTTTTGAGACAAGAGTCTCCCTAGGAGTCCACTCTAGGCTCCAGCTTGCTCTGTAGCCTCTTGATTCTCCTGCCTCCAAGTGTTGGGATTACAGGGGCATGCCACCACACCTGGCCTCCTGGTTGGAATTAGTGAAGCTAGTGACTTTGTTTTGGACCAGGACCTTTAAGAGAAGTCATGAGAAAAACCTGGTAACTTTTATGCAAATAAGTTTCCTGTCCTTGGGATTCCTTGGGAGCCTCCTTTCAACACAGGTGCACATATCTATGGCATTAAGAACACAGGCTGTAATCCCAGCACTCTGGAGGCAGAGGCAGGTGGATTTCTGAGTTCAAGGCCAGCCTGGTCTACAAAGTGAGTTCCAGGACAGCTAGGGCTACACAGAGAAATCCTGTCTCCAAAAACAAAAACAAAAACAACAACAACAAAAAAACACAGGCTGGGGGTTTGTGTAGTATGCCCTTTTGAGCTCCTGGTCCTTCCAGGAATGGGGATGGGTGATCAGTTAGGGGAAGTGCAGCTTATTTCAGTTTATGACAAGTGGAGACATAATGTGGAGATTTTGTTTGTTTGTTTGTTTGTTTGCTTGCTTGCTTTTTCTTTCTTTTCGAGACAGGGTTTCTCTGTGTAGTCCTGGCTGTCCTGGAACTCAGTCTGTAGACCAGGCTGGCCTCGAACTCAGAAATCCGCCTGCCTCTGCCTCCCAAGTGTGGGATTAAAGGAGTGCGCCACCACACTCGGCCGCTTTCTTTTTTTCATCAAGACAAGGTGCCTCTGTGTCACTCTGGCTGTTCTGGAACTCTGAATATATCGATCAGACTGGTCTTGAACCCAGAAATTTGCCTTCCTCTGCCTCCCAAGTGCTGGGACTAAAGGCGTCTTTGTAGACGGTTCTTGAGTCTGGCTTTAGACTTCTTCCTTTGTTCAAACCTCTTCTGTTAGTATCCTTGTTGTTCTGAGGCCCTTGTCTATGGAATGATCTTTTGCTGTAGGTACCTCCTATTAATCTTCACGTAATAGCCAGGTAACCTAGGTGACTAGCCACAGTGTAGACAGAGACCACAGTGTAGACAGAGACCACAGCCTCTTGTCTGTTCCTAGCCATGTGGCTGGGCCACATCCTTTACCTATCTGTGTTTCTGCTGTTTTATGAACAAGAGTTGTTAAATGCCTCCTACTGTATATACCTGACTAGGTGTATCCAACCCAGAACTGCTATATCTAATAAACAGTACATTATAGTTCTTGTCCTCAGCTTTCAAGAGATGGATGCAAATAGCGACCTAACAGAGTGAACCCATGTGTCCTTGGCAATAGAGGATAGCTTGTCTATGCTTGCTTTCTTTCTCTCTCTCTCTCTCTCTCTCTCTCTCTCTCTCTCTCTCTTTCTTTCTTTCTTTCTTTCTTTCTTTCTTTCTTTCTTTCTTTCTTATTTATTTTGTTTATATGAGTACACTGTAGCTGTTAGACACACCAGAAGAGGACATTAGATCCCATTACAGATGGTTGTGAGCCACCATGTGGTTGCTGGGAATTGAACTCAGGACCTCTGGAAGAGTAGTCAGTGCTCTTAACCGCTGAGCCATCTCTCCAATTCCCCCATGCCCGGTTTCTAAAGCTATGGTGACATCTCCTGTGGTTGTGGTTGTTTCACAAGCTTGTAGTCCTTTCTAGTTTTGTGGACACCCATCAAAGGTATCATCAGCCTCATACATGAGACATGTTAATATTTTACATCAAAGGAGGACATTCCAGCATTGCCTTGCCCAATGTCATCTAAGAAAATGACCTGGGGGGAGGTTTTCTGGGTGGTGACATCTGTGAAGACTTAAGAAAGGAATACTGAACCACAAAACAAGAGACTGTCTACTCCAGTCCCCTCATCCTGCAGGTGAAACTTTAAAAAAGATTTATTTATTTATTATATGGAAGTAGCTGTCTTCAGACACACCAGAAAGAGGGCATTGGATCCCATTACAGATGGTTGTGAGCCACCATGTGGTTGCTGGGATCTGAACTCAAGACCTCCAGAAGAGCAATCACTGCTCTTAACCGCTAAGCCATCTCTCCAGCGCTGGGTGAAACTTTTTATCTTCTGGTCTTCAGAGTTTGAGTTAGAAAATACATCTTTGGGATACACAGTAGCCGTGTAGTGAAAACTCTGTAACCTTGAGCCAACCACCTGTGCATAAATAAATGGTCCTTCAAGTATAGCTGAACAGAGGTCTCAGCATTGACTGTGGAAACCTCTCTCCACAAGGATACTCAGAGAAGAGGTTTGAACAAAGGAGGCAGTCTTAAAAAAAAACAAAACAACCCTGTTCTTCATGTCCTGCCTGTGCATGGTATGAGCAGGGTTCTATTTTCAGTTTCCCAGAGACTGGATCACCCACTAGTTACTAAAGCAGTCAACCATGGTCAGCTGCCCTTGGTGACAGGACCCTGTCCTCGAGCCCTAGCATTTTCTGTGATGTTCAGAGGCTTCTGAGATTCCTTGTCTCTACCCACTCACATTCCAGAGACGGCCACCCTAGTGGAAGAAGAAATGGGATCCTTCAAGTGAGGCTGGCCTTGGCCCGATGGCAATTACTGGAAAAGAATGTAGCTGAGGCTCACGCTTGCCTGCCCGCCCACCCGCCCACGTGACCAAAGGCTTTCACCAACCCCGCCTTTATTTGTATGGATTTGTTTCCCTGGGGTTTTCTGCATTTAGCTACTACTTCTGCCCGCTAGAAGATGGGGTGCTTAAGATGAATGCAAAACTTAGACATACTAAAAAGACATTCTTACTCGGTTTTTTGTCAAAGAATTTATTGTCAAGCCGGGCGTGGTGGCGCATGCCTTTAATCCCAGCACTCGGGAGACAGAGGCAGGTGGATTTCTGAGTTCGAGGCCAGCCTGGTCTACAAAGTGAGTTCCAGGACAGCCAGGACTATACAGAGAAACCGTGTCTCAAAAACAAACAAACAAACAAACAAACAAACAGAATTTATTATAATTTTAATCAGCAATGAAACAATAATATCACACACACACACACATACACACACATACACACCCCGCCTTGGGTGGGTAGTTTTAGGCAGTCTGGTGTATCCCAGGCTGGCCTCAATTCTGCCATGTAGCCCAGGATGACCTTGAATTCCTGGTCCTCTTTCCACTTTCAAGTGCTAGGATTGAGACCAACCCTCCCTGCCCCCTATTTATTGTTGGTAATTTAACTCAAAACTTTACACGTGTTATAGGCAAATGCTCTAGTACAGAGCTATAATGGGGGGGGGGAAGCCCACCTCAACCCCTCTCCTATCAGTTTTCTCCAGTTATCATTCATGCCCATAATAGAGGTACCAGCACAGGCTAGCCTATGTATGCAAAGTTTTGGATTGCGTTGCCAACAATTGGGGTGGGGCAGGGATAGTCTTGAATAGCAGTGAAGAGCCCTCATTTAGGGGTGAACCAATTCAGCTCTGAACTCAGCAGTGTATAATTTCAGGAAAAGAAAGCCCATGCTGAAGGGGCCTCAGCAAGGCTGGGATGGGGGCAGGGAGAAGTCGCCCGATCCCTCCCCACTAGCTCAGCGGCATTTCAGTCCACGGAAAGTATGTAACAGCAGGAGGACAAAGCTAACCCCATGAGGTTGTCCTCTGACCCCCATACTCATATCCCCTGCCACATACACCCCTGTACACATATATAGTAAGGGGCTAGAGGATAAAAAGGATTAAATGGGTAAAAATGCTTGCTGTCCAGCCTGGCAGCCTGAGTGTGATCCCAGGGACCCACATGGACCCACATGGACCCACATGGACCCACATGGAAGGAGAGACTTGATGCCTGCAGGTTGTCATCATCTGACCTACACATACATACATATATACATACATATACACAGAGAGAGAGAGACAGAGAGAGACAGACCCATACATATAAAAATAAAAGCCTAAGGAAACACAAGGCAAAGAACACCACCAGGGCAAGGACCTTCTATAGAGAGGCAAGAAATGCAACCAAGGAGCATGAGCTCTCAGACTGCCTTCGTCTAAATCCCAGCATTGCCGATTTTCCCCATCTGTAAAAAGAGGATGTGCCAGAGGCGTGGTGGCACATGCCTTTAATCCCAGCACTCAGGCAGATAGATCTCTGAGTTCGAGACCAGCCTGGTCTACAGAGTGAGTGTCAGGGCAGCCAGAGCTACATACAAAGAAGAGACCGACCCAGTCTCAAAAAGCAAGATACAGAAAACAAAGCATGCCCAAAGCATCAACTGTAGGAAATTCTGGGTTTGAGTGGTTTAATGTTTGTAAAGTGCTTAAAGTGGAGCCTGGAACGATAGTGATAGTGTTCTGCAAATATTTAAAATGTGGCCAAAATAGTTGATAAGAGTAATTGAAAGTATTAGTCCAGACTTTCCAATAATGGGATTGCAGCACCACACCCAGTTTGAGGTTATGGGGTTTCCTGGTAATGTGACAGTGGTGACTACTTTGGTAGGTTTTCCAATTAAGAGCTAGATGCTCAGTGGTCTTAAGTCCCATGGGGACCAGTGCATGGCACAGCTGGTTAAGGAAAGGTGTTCCACTGGCTGAGGTTGACTTAGTCCCTTGCCAGCTTTCTTTATCCAGTACCTTCCCCTGCGGAAACATCAATGCACACCCAGCTCCTTGGGCTGATCTTGGTGTTCTCAGAGCTCTGCATGGCCGAGCACCCGGGTAGACAACTTCTAGGACCTTCCTCGAGCCGGCGAGCCCTTCCAACTTTCCCTTATTTCTCAGCCCAGAGGATCTGGTTTTACAGAAAGATAATGAACCTTAACCAGCACCTGGAAATTCAGGTTGGGCCTCTCTTGTCATACTTACAAGGTGTCACTTCTCCAAGGGTGAGGCCGAGCCACCACTAAGAGGTGCCTTGAGCAGGTTAATTGCCTTGCACCAGGTTATTTACCAAGCCTCTTGCTCTCTTTTGCTACCACCCTCGGCAGGTCCAGTCATGTTCCTGTTGGTTTTTCACTGCCTAGATTTGTGCGGGCTGGAGAAAGGAATCAAGGCCAGCTCCTGTTCCCTGTTTATGTGACAGACCCCCAAAGATGACTCAGACGCCCCTCCCCCTCCCCCCAATACCTGTGCTGCAGGTTGGGAGGGTTTCTTTAAGAACATCTTTAGATGTTCCTAATCTGGATTGTAAAAGTGCTAAGTGGGAACTAGGGAGATGGCTGAGCCTGTAAAGTGCTTGCTGTACCCCTGAAGAAAGTCTGTCACTCACGGTGTAGGACTTTTGTAATCTCAGTATGGGCAGGCGGGTACCAGATGGAGTCCTGGTGCTTGCTGGCTAACCGGCCCATCTTACTTGTTGAGTTCCAGGCCAATGAGAGACTCTAGTCTTACAAAACAAGGTGGATTGCATAGACAGATAGACTCTGTCTCTCTTTCTACACACACATTCTTCCCATAAGAAAGGATAGTTGGTTCAAGTTTAAACAGATCTTCCTGTGACTGTCACTCTCATTTGCCTTTTGCTCCAAAGTGTGCATTTTTGCCAGTCGGACTGCTGGTGCCTGCGCCCTCCCTCTTCTTGCTCACTGAAACAACACTCATGTCTATTTTCTCTGTCAAGTACAGGGGCTTTGGGCTTCGGAGATGTTTGCAAGGGTGACCCCTGGTGGAAGAAATGAGCACTGTAGCACAGGCATCTCCTCCCGGGGCAGAAAGTGTTCTGTCCACCTGAAAGTAGAGGTGCCTACCTTTGAGAAAGAGGCAGGGGAGTAGGGATTTTCGTAAGAGAATGAATGCTCAGGCAAAGTAGAAGTTCCGTTGTGGGAAGTGATGGGCAGTGGTTTGAAAGTGTGGGAAGTAAACTGACTTCTGAGACTTGTGAATTCATTCAAATATACCCTCTGAGATTTTTTTCTATTATATTTCTCTTTGTACACACACACACACACACACACACACCGAGCACAGAGTGCCCCATGGTATGCCCAAGGAGGTCTGAGGATATCTCACAAGTCAGTTCTCTTAGCCGGGTAGTGTTAGTGCACACCTTTAATCCTAGCACTCAAGGCAGAGGCAGGAGAATCTCTCGAGGTCAAGGCCAGCCTGGAACTTGTCTCTGCAGACTTGGCTGCATACACTAAGCTAGCTGGCCCATGAGCTTCTGGGTGATTCTCCCGTCTTACTTCAGGAGCCCTGGGCTTACAGAGGCACATTACTACATCTTGCCTTTACCTGAGTTCAGGGGTCTGAACTTTGGTGACCATGCCGCGCTGCAAGCACTCTGACCCAATGAGACGTCTCCCGGTCTGGTTCCATATGAAGTCATCTCTCTTTTGCTTTCACTCTGAAAATGAAAGATTGCTTTATAGACAAGATACCATTCTCATTGACAATTAAATGAAGAAAACTAACCAACCAAACAAACAAAAAACACCCAAACTCCAAGTGTCAGTTGCCCTGTATTTGGGAAGAATTTAATGATGAGGCCAAGGCTCTCTGAGTAGGGTTGTTCATTGCCAGTTCTTGGTTTCTTGAGCTGGCGTATATTTTGTATGATGTGCTAGGTGAATCAGGTTCCCTTTCTGGAGAAGAAATGTCCTGTCTGTGATCTGTTCACTTTCCTAATCTCTGTGATCTCCATCCTGTAGTGAGATTTGAAGGATGCACCGGCCGGCCAAGGACAGCCTTCTTTTCGGAAGACACCCGATTCAAAGTGGCGACAGACGGTACCATCACAGTCAAGCGGCATCTGAAGCTTCATAAACTGGAGACCAGTTTCCTCGTCCACGCCTGGGACTCCAGTCACAGGAAGCTGTCTACCAAAGTGACACTGAAGTCCATGGGACATCACCACCACCGGCACCACCACCACGTACGTACGTGGGGGTATTTTTCAGGGAGCTGTCTGATCTTGGGGGCCTCTAGTCTTGGCACTGGGGACTTGTTGGGTGAGATAATTTTATGGGAAGACTCTGGAATGCTACGTGGCATCCCTGATGGCCAGTTAAGACAGGCAGAAGAAGCCAGGGCGTGGTGGCACATGACCTTTTATCCCAGCCCTCGGGAGGCAGAGGCAGGCACATTTCTGAGTTCGAGGCCAGCCTGGTCTACAGAGTGAGTTCTAGGACAGCCAGGGCTACACAGAGAAACCCTGCCTCGGGAAAAATAAAAAATAAAAAAGAGATAGGCAGAAGAACATCTGTAAACTCATGACTCTTGGGGTGGGAGTGGCAAAAATACCCCCTATTGAGGACAGTCTTTCTTTCTGACTGAATTCACTCCTATTGACTTTGGCGTTTGCTGTTGGGTTCTGTGGCTCTGGTAGCGTGGGATAGTGAGGAAGACACTGGCCCTGCCTGGATTATTAGCCCACGGTTGTTTTCTCTCTGACAACAACCCCAGTGACACCAGAGGGGCCATTTCACGTGTGTAGACTGAGTGAATTTATACACAGGAAACACCGAGAACATGCACATACACTTGGTATCCTCAAGGACCATCTCTTCTTCCTTTATGAATATGAAAATCTAAATGCTCAAGTCCCTTATAAAGGGGTGAGGATATTTGCCTATAGGCAGGCAGCATGTCCTCCTGTTAATGCACCTCTACATAAGATAATGCTCAATCCATTACTTGATGCCACAGTTACTGTTATACTCTTATTATTTAATGGCAGAGGGTAAGTCTGCATATGTTCTGCATGGACAGAATTGTTCTCATAGTTATTTTGGTTTGAGCCCAGGTTGGCTTCAAACTCATAGTCTCTTGATCTGGGATTATGGGTGTGTGCTAACATGTTTGATATAGGGTTGGTTCTTCCTCATTTTCTTTTTTTGGACAGGATTTCTTATAGCCATGACTTATAGCCCGTGCTGAGCTCACTGTACAGCAGAAGATAACTTCTAATTTTTCATCTCCCAAGTGATAGGGTTGTAAGCTTGTGCCATCACATCTGGTTTTGTGGGGTTCTAGGGATTAAATACAGGGGTTCATGCATGCTAGACCTAGTACTCTGCCAACTGAGCTACATCCCCTACTCTAGATACCGTAAAAAAAAAAAGTTTTATAGAATCCTTTCTGCCCCCCCCCCCTTTTTTTATTTAAAGGATGGTCTTATGTAGCCAAGATTATCCCCAAACTTGATATATAGCCCAGGATGACCTTGAACTCCCAATCCTCCAAAGTGTGGTATTACAGGCATGTACTGCCATATTTGGCTTTGAAAAATATATCATTTCTATCTGCTCTTGGTTGACTATATATGTGAACCTAAGCTACAGAGGGAGGGCTGAGTGGAAGGTTAGAGTCTTATCAAATACTCTGTGTTGGCCTTGCCTTCCTGGAGGGAGAATGGGTGTCTTATTTAGCAAGGAGTGAGAAGGAAGACTCTTTTTGAGCTGAAGAGACAGCTATAGGTTTGGTTCCCAGGACCTCCACTAGGTACCGTAGAACAGCCAGGAACTCCAGCTGTAGGAGACACAGGTTCCCTTTTGCTCCTCTGTGGTGCTTACAGATGCATGGTGCCTTCAATTCATGCAAACATACATAGAGATGATAAACAGATTGCTTGTTTTAAGTCTTCTCTGCACTGTGGTTAGGTATGTAAGATCCTTCTCCTGATGTTTGCAGTGCCTGCTCTTAGGTCCTATGTAGTCCCGAAAACCAGTACAGTGAAGAGGCGGATACATGCATTGTGTGTTGTCTAGATTCTGCTCGGGAATGTGCCTGGAGGTGTCACCAAAAAGCCAAATAAATGCTTTTGTCCATTTTGAAAATGGTCTCTGGGCACTTCCTAGCGTGTTCTCTAGGGGACATTCTAGACACATTTTGATTTCTGCTTCTGAAATGTACATGCTTTGTGCCAAAGCCTTTGAAGTTGATTTCTGTTCTATTCTCTGAAGACCCTTGAGATTCATGAAAATTTCCCCCCCTTGTTCCCGTCAACCCTGCTCGCTCCGGTCGGCCCCACTCGCTCCGGTCAGTCTCTCCAGTCCAATGATTCGTTTATTATTATTCTTCATAAGTACGCTGTAGCTGACTTCAGACACACCAGAGGAGGGCGTCAGATCTCTTTATGGGTGGTTGTAAGCCACCATGTGGTTGCTGGGATTTGAACTCATCGCCTTCGGAAGAGCAGTCAGGTGCTCTTACCCGATGAGCCATCTCACTAGCCCCGAGATTCATGAGATTTAGTAATCCCCAGATGTAGTTTTTCTCTCTGGAATTAGAGAAGTGAAGAACTTAGTTCAATTACGTTAGTCATGGCTTCCTGAGACCCAAGCCCCAGCTTGCTGGCGGTCATGCATTCAAGTTCTGCACAGTAAGTCCCCAGGCAGTTGACTGTGGGAGCTTTCTAAGACCAAAAACAGTTTGGAGGTTGTTTTTTCCCCTGGTCTCCTCACCCCCATCTTTCCTTCTGCTGACTTCACTCTCCATTTCTGCTATATCATGATTTGATTCAAGTCTGCATTTTGGAAACCCCCAAGCCAGGCGTGGTGGTACACACCTTTTCTATTTGTTTGGTTGGTTTTTGTTTTTCAAGACAGGGTTTCTCATATGTAGCCCTGGCTGGCTTGGAACTCACAGTTTAGACCAGGCTGTCACTGAACTCAGAAATCTGCTTGTCTCTGCCTCCTGAGTGTTGGTTTACATAGCAAGTTTCAGGCCAGCCGGGGCTAAGCCTTATCTCAACAAAACAAAACAAATCCCTACTTTAGATACTGGGACAGTTCTCACAGAAGGTATGTGATCCTCTCAAGACAGAGGGGGAGCTATTCTGGTATCCAGGTAGCCAGTCCCAGAGCCAGCCTTTAGCCCATGCTGGCTTTTTTCTGTAGGTAGCAGATGCAGAGATGATAAGACTGTGTGGCAGGTATGTGAGACTGAGTTCTAGAATACTTAGTCACATTTTATGTCTGTCTGTCTTTCCTGTTTGATTCTTGGGGGCAGGGGGTACCAATCCAGGAGGGCTGAAAATGTAGCTCAGTTAATAGAGCCCTGACCTAGAGTGCATGAGGCCCTGGTTTCTATTCCCTACCATCACATAAATGCACCCATCATCCTTTGTTGAGTGGAGGCAGGAGGACCTAAAGTTCAAGATCACTGATGGCCGCATAATTTGAAGCCAGACTGGGCTTCATGAGATTGTTTCTAAAAATGTTCAAACCAAACAACAGACAGATAGGAAAGAGGGCCTGGGGCTGGAGAGATGGCTCAGAGGTTAGGCGCACTGACTGCTCTTCCAAAGGTCCTGAGTTCAAATCCCAGCAACCACATGGTGGCTCACAACCATCTGTAATGAGATCTGATGTCCTCGTCTGGAATGTCTGAAGATAGCTACAGTATATTTACATATAATAAATAAATAAATATTTAAAAAATAATTTAAAAAAAAAAAAGGAAAGAGGGCCTGGCTAGAACTTGGCAGGCTGCAGACTGTGTTGATGAGTATCTCCCTGTGATGGGTAAGGATGAGACCTTGTAGAAACTTTGTTACCACAAATCATTATAAAACACTTAAACAATCCAGTAGGTGTTGCCTTTCATCTTAGGCTTTCCTGTTTCCCTGAGTGTGCTGAAGTTATCTTTATTGCACATGAGAACTGTTCAATGCAAGTCTCCAGGTAATTTTTGGTTCCTAGCCCAGCTGCTTTTGTTAGAACAAATGCAACCTTTACAGATATAGCACAATAAGATTAACATGTTTGTATCAATCTCAAAAATAGTTTCTTTTTAAAAAAATTTTTTTTAAAGATTTATTTATTATATGTAAGTATACTGTAGCTGTCCTCAGATACTCCAGAAGAGGGCATCAGATTTCATTATGGATGGTTGTGAGGCACCATGTGGTTGCTGGGATTTGAACTCGGAACCTTCAGAAGAGCAGTCGGCACTCTTAACCACTGAGCCATCTCGCCAGCCCCCTCAAAAATAGTTCTTAATAGCAATTCCCCAATCTCATTGATTGATAGCTCCACTTTGGTGAACTGTATCCCTAGGAAAACAAAAGAAAGGAAGTCTAGAACTCCCAAATAGCTAGTTAACTGAATTACTTCTGAGAAGGACATGTACTATATAGGTTTGAAATAACTTTTAGATACAATTGTCAAATGGCTGAACCCACAAGTTTTGTATGCACAGTGATTATTTGAATGCTAAACATTAAGACGAGGACAGCCAGGGCTACACAGAGAAACCCTGTCTTGAAAAAAAACAAAAACAAAACAAAAACAAACAAACAAACAAAAATAAACAACAACAAAAAAAGAATTTAATGAGAACAACCTGGTGGTGATGGAGCATGCCTTCAATTCCAGCACTTGGAAGGCAGAGGCAGGTGGATTTCTCTGAGTTCAAGGCCAGCCTGTTCTGCAGAACAAGTTCCAGGACAGCAAAGGGCTACACAGAGAAACCCTGTCTCAACCAACCAACCAACCAACAACAAAACAAACTAACACAGGGGGAGTGGATACTTGGGTTTTTAGCTCTGCAGGTTCAAGCTTAAATGATACTTTATTTTGTCCTCTAGCTGGGGAAGCACACAGGAGAGTAAACCACTTGTTTTATAATCCATAAAGCAAAGATGAGACTCAAGTCTCAATATCTTCTGTAATCTGAAGGCCTCTTATTAGCCACTTAAGTTAGGAACCAAGCTTTTAGGCATAGGAACTATTGTGGGAAGTCAGTGTCCAGACAACGGCATGTTCATTTCTTTGGCTTATGCTTTAACTGTTCATCTTGGATGGTACAGGTAATTTGTCATTGCGAATGAGTCACTAAATTCAAGATGGTGGACGTCCGTGTGATGGATGAACTGTTAGACCTGTATGTCTTCTGCATTACCTCATTTTGTTAATCTTCTTTTCTCTTAGGACCCCGTCTCTGAATCCAACCCAGAGCTGCTCATGTTTCCCAACTTGTACCCAGGTCTCAGAAGACAGAAACGAGACTGGGTCATCCCTCCCATCAGCTGCCCTGAAAATGAAAAGGGCGAGTTCCCGAAGAACCTGGTTCAGGTAGGGGAGGAAGCTGGTGGCAGGCACTGCCCTCGAGAGAAGAGAAAATGAAGACTCCATGTTGAGCTCCTCGCTGCCCAGTTCTGATTCTTTTCTGTTTTGTGTTCAGATCAAATCCAACAGGGACAAAGAAACAAAGGTTTTCTACAGCATCACCGGCCAAGGAGCTGACAAACCCCCCGTTGGCGTTTTCATCATTGAGAGGGAGACAGGCTGGCTGAAAGTGACGCAGCCTCTGGATAGAGAAGCCATTGCTAAGTACATTGTGAGTATTTTCGTAGACACTTGTTGGCCACTGGGTAACAGTTGTCAAGTTGTGGGAGTAGCTGGTGTTTTATCCCCAGTTTGGATGCCCTGGACATATAAGTAGCTTTAACTTATCTTAACAAGTTGGGATGGTTAGTTGTTGATGTTGTAGGGGTTGTTCACATCATACATGAGCTTAGATGGAAGCTGTCATAGGCCTGGAGGAATGGCTCAGTGGGTAAGAACATTTGTTGCTCTTGAAGAGAATCTTGAGGTCAGTTCCCAGCATTCACATGGATAACCACCTGAAACTCCAGCTCTGGGTGCTCTCATACCTTATGACCTCCCTTGATAACTGCACAAAAGTGTATATGAACACACACAGACAGAGAGAGAGACAGACAGACAGACAGAGACATACATATACATGCCAGGGACTAGCCTGCCATAACAGGTACGGAGGTGGGGGAGCCTTGGACAAGACTAAAGGCTGATGATAGCTTCATAAGTCTTCCTTGCTGTTCTGGGGGTCAGAAGCTGATGGCATCTGGCAATTTAATTCTCTCTTGCTATTCTGTGGCTAAAAGCTGATGATTTTTGGCAATTAACTCCTGCTGATAGCAGCAGGGGATTAAGAAAAGAAGTTAGTTGCTTGGGCTGTTTCCTCTGAGGCTGGGAGTTCTGTTAACTCTTTGTGGGCCAGAGAGAAAGGACAAGAGTCAGGTGCACAGAAAAGACACTCTGGATGAAGCAGAGAAAAGAATCTCCAACAAATCTTTATTTCTGTTCTCAGAATTCACACATTCTCTGAAAATTACCTCATACAGCTATCAGGTAGAATTGTTACAGCAGGATAATTGATTACATGAATTTTTTGTTTGTTTGTTTTTCTCGAGACAGGGTTTCTCTATGTAGCACTGGCTGTCCTGGAACTCACTTTGTAGACCAGGCTGGCCTCAAACTCAGAAATCCGCCTGCTTCTGCCCCCCAAGTGCTGGGATTAAAGGCGTGTGCCACCACTGCCCGGCTTACATGATTTTCTAAACACTCTTACATACTCTAAGTTCATAGTAAATTTAAGGCAGTAGTTCATGTCATAAGGTTTAAGGAGTTAAAACAGAAATGTTTACCACTCTTCCCATTAAGGTAGTATCTGACTAAACATCTGTTATCTATCTTTTAGATCTATAAGTTCAATATAAGTAAATAATTTTTTTTATCACAAATTAGCACGGTTTTGTGGAATAAATCGCCTACCTTTTGTCTTATTAATTTTAAAGTTTTACATAGATAAACTAGTCAATATTTTATTTGTTGTCTTTGCACCTATAATAAATGGTCCATTCCTAGTTTATGACCTTTCGTTACCAGATAGTGGCCTTGTTCCTAACTAGAAGGTATGTTTTCCTTGGTCATACATTTGTTCCAAGCTTGCTTTCTTTTCCTAGTGTAATTAGCTGTGACACATGAAGCTTTGCAGGGCTCTGTTTGCAGCTTTTTCTTCTACAGGGGACTTGAGATTACTTGTATCAATTTAGGAATTCTGAAAATCATTATCAGGAATTATGAAATCATTAATTCTTTTATACAGCATTATTATATGAAAGCACATCTTCATATTGATTCTGCAGGAAATGTGCCCAATTGGGTGGGCTGATGCCCAGGAATCATTAGGCTATGTAATAGTGACAGGAAAGGCATATCAGCAGCAAGATGCAATCCTGATGAAGCCTCTAAGGACCCTGTGTTCTCAGAGCTCACCTATTACACTTATGCAGAAGGGTGGGCCATCTCCAGAAAGCTCACTTGTATGACTTAGCCTTTCCTAGATGACTTCTGACATATACGCATACATACACATAAAGTGAAAGATGTTGACTTGGCTCGGGGGTTATTTTAGTTGTTAAGAGCACTGATTGTTCTTGTAAAGGACCTGAGTGTGGTTCCCCATACTGACATGGTAGCTCATAACCATCTATACCTCAGGTTCTAAGGAACTTAGTGTCCTCCATGGATACCAGCTCACATGTGGTACACATACATACATACCTGGAGCCAAAACACTCATACATAAAAAAGGGAGAAAAGTTGGGCACTAGAGAGATAGCTTAGCAGTTAAGAGCACTGGCTACTCCTTCAAAGGACCCTGGTTCAATTTATAGCCCACATGGCAGCTCAGAACTGTCTGTAACTCCAGTTTCTAAAGATTCAACACTCTTACACAGACATGTATGCAGACAGAACACCAGTGCACATAACTAACTAACTAACTAACTAACTAACTAAATAAATAAATAAATCTTTTTAATTGGCGTTCTGCTTGCATGTATGCCTCTATACCAGTAGAGGTCATCAGAGGTCATGGTGGTTATGAGTCACCATGTGGATGCTAGGACTTGAACAAAGGACCTGTAGAAGAGCAGGCAATGATCTTAACCTCTGAGCCATCTCTCCAGCCCCAAATTTTTAAAAAAATGCCAATTGTTCTTGGGGAGATGTTTCTTACCTAGATGATACATATTCTGATAATAACTATTGGGAGTGAAGCTCACTTTTAGGACTTGGTTGCAGTGTGAACTTAAGGAGGAGGGAGATAATCTGTAGGTGCCAAATATAGAAAAATATCAGGGAAATATTAGTCTGGAATAGCCAGAGGGAAAATGATCCCAACTGAAATATGTGTATTATGTGATAAATGGGCCGTCTGTCTGGTGGTTGTCTCTAGCTTTGAGACTTCATCATGAGTTCATTAAGCAGCAACATACAATAGAAAATTCTCACATGAAGGTATCATAGTAGAAAGAGTGGAGGCTAGATGGAGCCTTTCTAGCCAGACTCCCTACCCTGGCACTTCTTCCAAGTAACCCTCACTTGACTCTCTTGCAGCTCTATTCTCATGCCGTGTCATCAAATGGGGAAGCAGTGGAGGATCCCATGGAGATAGTGATCACAGTGACAGATCAGAATGACAACAGGCCAGAGTTTATCAAGGAGGTCTTTTCGGGATCTGTTGCAGAAGGCGCTCTTCCAGGTAAATTAGTCTCAAGGAACTGAGTACGCAGAAAGACCTTTGGATTCCTTAGACCTTGAAGGATGGGATTAAACTTGAGGTCATGTCACTGAAGTTCAGACATGCTCTTTAAAGCCACCCTGTAATAACACTAATAATAAAAGAAGAAGGAGAATAATAAGAAGAAATCTGAAAAGAAATAAAATAAGAAAGAGAAGGACTTGGTAGCGATATTTATTGCCAACACTGTCTTCCTTTTCTCCTCACATCTGAATTTTAGGCATTGAAAGTTGTGTCCCCTGAACATGGCTCGTTTGGTGTGATGACCCCTTGACTGGTAGCTTGATGAGAATTTTAGAAATAAAAACTGTGACAAAGTGTGCTTATCCCCTGGGACAGGATTGTTCTGAATAATCGTGAGCAAATCCCAGGGTAGCCATTGCAACCCATTCCTTTTACAGGAACCTCCGTGATGCAGGTCTCAGCCACCGATGCGGATGATGACGTCAACACCTACAATGCTGCCATCGCCTACACCATCATCAGCCAGGATCCTGAGCTGCCCCACAAAAACATGTTCACTGTCAACAGGGACACCGGGGTCATCAGTGTGCTCACCTCCGGGCTGGACCGAGAGGTCAGGCAGGACTCGGGGATGGCAGAGGGGCTTGAAGGGCAAATATACATTAAATCCCATGGACAGTGTAACCCTCTGCTAAGCCTACTGGTCAGTTAGTGTAAGTGGCTTGACTTTATATCTAAATACCTGTGCAGAAGCTATGTGCCTGGGGACAGGCAGCCTGGGCAGTTAAGCACGTGGTCAAATACTTCTCTATATGCAGTAAAGCTACTCTGGGTTTGGGGTGACTGATTGGGAGTGGGTTCTGATTCCATGTGTTTTGGTGTCTACAGAGTTACCCTACATACACCCTGGTGGTTCAGGCTGCTGACCTTCAAGGCGAAGGCTTGAGCACAACAGCAAAAGCTGTGATCACTGTCACGGATATTAATGACAACGCTCCCATCTTCAACCCAAGCACGGTAATTCTCCAGCTTCTTTGTTCCATGAAAGGGCCTTCATTGCTCACGAGCTAAGTTTTGCCTCTGTGCCCTGGGTGAACTCTTTAAAAACTCTTTCTCAGGTTAGTGAATGTGAACTTCAGACTTAGAAACCAACATACTGGAGCAGCTACAATCTTTGAAACGCTTCTTCTACCCTTTGCCTTGGGCCATTGGCGCGGGATCGTGTATTGCCGAAAGCTCCTGAGGCCTTGCTGTCTGTCCTTACCTCTGAATCTTTATAATATCAGTGGGTCTCACCCATTCCTCACATTTCCTAAGTTTATATTCCACCCTGTGTTACTGGAAGCCTGCCAGCTCAAAGCAGACAAGTTTTCTAGTGTGTGGAACTTACAGTTTATAGGAAATATATAATTTTAGGAGGATGGATGATTTGAGCCAGATCTCACTGTGTAACCCATCCTGGCCTCCGGCTCAACAACACACCTCCTCCTAAATACTGGGTTACAGCTATAAGATGCCATGTCCAGCTTTGTAAGAATTACCAAATGCCAAATATCAAATGAATGAATATCAAAAACATTCAAGGAAAAGGTTTTAAAAGCCAGATAAAGGAACTTTGTCTGCAGATGCGAGTACGCTTGGGTCCTTGTATGCAGGGCCTCAGAAAGCTACTTCAGTCAGGCATGTATAGAGGAGGGTGCTCAGAGCTGCTAGTTGGACTACTGATGGCAAATGAGGGCCTGTTCCCAGGGCTCTTACCTCCATCCTTGGAGACTCATGTGCGTCTCTTGACCTTAATCATCCTACCAGAATTGGCCTCGGTATGGCTCCCATTCCTTTAGCCCAAGTCCTGCATCTATGCTTCCTGTCATCTTGTCACTAATGACCCGATTTTTCCTTTCCTCTTCAGTACCAGGGTCAAGTGCCTGAGAATGAGGTCAATGCCCGTATCGCCACCCTCAAAGTGACTGATGAGGATGCTCCCCATACTCCGGCGTGGAATGCTGTGTACACCATAGTCAACGATCCTGACCAGCAGTTCGTTGTCGTCACAGACCCCGAGACCAATGATGGCATTTTGAAAACAGCCAAGGTGTGTATGGTACCTAGTGAATGATGTGCCACCGGCTGAGGGTCTCCTGTCCCACAGTTTCTTCTCATGAGTGGTTTAACGCTGGCAGGGGAGAGGCTGGGAGTCTGAGGGTGGCACTGACCTGCTGGGGCTTGCAGAAACTCTCATGGCTGTTTTGCTGGGTCCTTAGAAGTGAGATTGGTATTGCTCCTTTGAAAAATACTCTAAAGCCTGAGGCTAGGCAGCAGAGCATGTGGGTCATGACTCCTTTTTTGGAGGGTGGTGGTGCTACGACCACCAGAAAACATAGTTACATTATTATTCATAACAGTAGCCAAATTACAGTTATGAAGTAGCAATGAAAATAATTTTATGATTGGGTTCACCACAACATGAGGAACTGTATTAAAAGCTTGCAGCATTAGGAAGGTTGAGAACCACTGGGCTGGAAAGATGATGGCTCTGTGGTTAAGAGCACTTGTTTGTTGCTCGGTAGGGGACCTACATGGCAGGTCACAATTGCTGGTAAATCTTTGAAAAATGTCCAAACTAAAAGTTGGGAGGACTTACTGGTAAATTTCACAAATGTTAGTAGATGCCTAGGGTGTCTATAGAGCTTTTAATGCCCTCTTCAGCAAGTGAGCAGCCATGTTTGAGAACTACTGTCAACCAAAAAACGGTATCTGAGCCAGCTGGTGGTGGTGCGCATCTTTAATCTCAGTACTTGGGAGGCAGAGACATATGGATCAATGTGCATTCAAGACCAGCCTGGTCTACAGTGAGTTCCAGGATAGCCAGGGCTACAGAAAAACCCTGTCTCAGGGAGGAAAAAATACAACAAAAACCCCCAAAGGTTGTAGCTGAAATTAAACACCCCCATTTTTTTTGGACTAACCATTTTTTAAAGCTTATATATTTGTTCTGTGGCATTGGTGGTCGGACACAGGACCTTCAGCATGCTGGGCAGGTGCTCTACCACCAAGCCACACATCCGATCTCTGGTATTTTAGTGTTAACTTTGTTTTTCTCCCGTTCTCTAGGGCTTGGATTTTGAGGCCAAGCAGCAGTACATCCTGCATGTGAAAGTGGAGAACGAGGAACCCTTTGAGGGGTCTCTTGTCCCTTCCACAGCCACTGTCACTGTGGACGTGATAGATGTGAATGAAGCCCCCATCTTTGTGCCTGAAGAGAAGATAGTCAAAGTGCCTGAAGACTTTGGTGTGGGTCAGGAAATCACATCTTATACCGCTCGAGAGCCGGACACGTTCATGAATCAGAAGATCACGTGAGTAGGATCACTTTCAGTGGCGACTGTTGAATGGGTGTTGATTTGTATTTACACTTTTTTTTTTTTTTTTTTGGGAAACAGAGTCTCACTATAGTCCTCACTGTCCTGGAACTTGTTTTGTAGACCAGGTTGGCCTCAAACTCCTCTACCTCCCTAGTTCTGGGACAAAGGCATGTGTCACCATGGCTGACCACTTTGGTTTTTTAATACATAATTTATATATTCATTTATGTAACTATAAATATAGCCATTTGTCATGTAATGATAATACATTATGATTTATGTGTCCACGGCAAGGGGGCCGGAGTTTCACTGAAGAAGTGCCATTCGTTGGGCAGCCAATGGGTCTCAGGTCCTGGGGTATCATATGCCCCACCTTTTTTACTAAAGGACTGGGATTCACACCAACATGGAAGCTCATAACCATGTGTAACTCCAGTTCCTGGGGATCTGATACCTCTTCTAACCTCCTGCACTATGTGGTACCCAGGCACACACACATACATAAAATCAACATTTATAGTATATATGCGTATATAGATTTAGAAGGGGTAACTTTGTAACAAGTGAAGAGGACCTGTGACCCTCCTCCGTTCCTTTGCTGTTCCTACTCTCACCCAGAGCTTGTGCCCTCAGGTATCGGATTTGGAGGGACACTGCCAACTGGCTGGAGATTAACACAGAGACCGGTGCCATTTTCACGCGCGCTGAGATGGACAGAGAAGACACAGAGCATGTGAAGAACAGCACATATATAGCGCTCATCATCGCCTTGGATGACGGTATGGATACCATGTGGTCCCATCCCCATTGTGGCCTGGGCTCCATCCTTCTCCAGCTTGCTTGCCCCCTTTGCCTCTGCCTCACTGGGGGGAGGGGATTTCGTTCCTTTTTTTTTATCCATAACAAACAAACAATCATAACATAAAATTTTGGTAACTGAATTCCAAACTTTAGATCAAGTAGACTTTCCTTCCCTCTTCTCCCTTTCTGCACTTGAATCTCACTCCTTCCTGCAGGAACTTTGGTTTGTCTCTCAGGTTCATTGTTGTGAACTTATTGTTACTTAATTATTATAATCTTCAGTTTTTTTCTCTTTTATTTTGAATTTTATGTGTGTCTTAGGGTTTAATTTCTGTGAAGAGACACCATGACCAAAGCAACTCTTTTTTTTTTTTTTTTAAAGATTTATTTATTATTTATTTTATGTATATGACTATACTGTAGCTGTCTTCAGGCACACCAGAAGAGGGCATTAAATCCCATTACAGATGGTTGTAAGCCACCATGTGGTTGCTGGGATTTGAACTCAGGACCTCTGGAAGAGTTCTCAATGCTCTTAACCACTAAGCCATCTCTCCAGCCCCCAAGGCAACTCTTTGGTTTTTTGAAACAGGGTTTCTCTGTGTAGCCCTGGCTGTCCTGAAACTCACTTTGTAGATCAGGCTGGCCTCGAGCTCAGAAATCCACCTGCCTCTGCCTCCCAAGTGCTGGGATTAAAGGCATGCGCCACCATACCCAGCACCCCAAGTCAACTCTTACAAAGGAAAACATTTATTTGGGGCTGGCTAAAAGTTTCAGAGGTATATCGTCATGGTGGGAAGCTGAGAGGCTTGCTGGCAGTGGTGCTAGAGAGGGAGCTGACAGTTGTACATCTTGATCCAAGGGCAGCCGGGAAGAGGCTCTGATTTTACTCTGGGTGGAGCCTAGGCACGGGAGACCTCAAAGCTCACCCCCACAGTTAACACACTTTCTCCAACAAGACCACAGCAACTTGAGTAAGGCCACAACTCCTTTTTGTAGGGCAAGCATTCAAACACAGGAGTCTCTGGGGGCCAAACCTATCCACACTCCCACAATGTATATGAGTATTTTAGCCTGCCTGCCTGTGTTCCTGGTATCCACAGAGGATGGTCCCTTGGAACTGAAGTTACAGACAGTCAGGAGCTACTATGAAAGTGCTGAAAACTGAACCCAGCACTTCTGTAAGACTAAGCATTCTTAGTCACTGAGCTGTCTCTTCTGCCCCTTTTCTATTTTGTATGGAAATGGGAACAGACCACAGTGCTAACCATAGATGTGTGTTCTCTCTACTTATATCCCACATGGATACCCCAAGATTTTTAGAAATTTTTTTTAGACACAGTTTCCTATATAACCCAGGCTAGTTTTGAACTCATGATGTAGCCCAAAAGGCCTCAAAATTGAGGTGCCCCTCCCCCTTCCTTCATCCTGTGTGGTTCTAAGATTCCAACAAATTCTACTACACTCTGCTTTTCCTAACCTTCTAATAAGATCTGCTGCAACCAGGCTTCTGTAGGAGGTTGAGGCAGGATGATTGTAATTCCAAAGGCAACATGCTAAGGCTTTGTTTCAAAGAACAAACAAATGACAATAACAATAAACTCCCGAATTGGACTGTATTAGTAATGTACTAGGAAGAGGAGAAGAAGAAAGCTGCCTTTGAAATGAGAAACAATTGAGCCAGGCAGTGGTGGCGCACGCCTTTAATCCCAGCACTCGGGAGGCAGAGGCAGGTGGATTTCTGAGTTCGAGGCCAGCCTGGTCTACAAAGTGAGTTTTAGGACAGCCAGGGCTACACAGAGAAACCCTGTCTCGAAAAAAACAAAAAACAAAACAAACAAACAAACAAACAAAAGAAATGAGAAACAATCTAAGACATTGTACAGAGAGTGCGCTCGTCAGAAAGCAGAGACAGGGACAGAGCGCCCGTGGTTAGTGTGGAACCTGCTGACGGGTCATAGATAAACTAAGAATTTGACCTGCTGGAAGGTGACACTCTCCTTAAGCTGTGACACCCTTTTCTGTTTTCCTTTAGGTTCACCCATTGCCACCGGCACGGGGACTCTTCTTCTGGTCCTGTCAGACGTCAATGACAACGCTCCCATCCCAGAACCTCGAAACATGGAGTTCTGCCAGAGGAACCCACAGCCTCATATCATCACCATCTTGGATCCAGACCTTCCCCCCAACACGTCCCCCTTCACTGCTGAGCTAACCCATGGGGCCAGCGTCAACTGGACCATTGAGTATAATGATGCAGGTGTGAAGGCTTGCTGTCTTTAGAGAGGCTCTGCCTGTCCTGTTTCACCCTTCCCTTTGCTATCTGGCCCCAGTTCCTTCTGCATTCATGCACGCTCCTTTTCCTCTGAGATGTAATATGCAGTAATATGAACCCCAAGCAGTTCCTTCCTCCAGCACTCCATGTCTCTGGTTCCCTAAACTTTGAGCTTTTTGTTCTGTCCCCTTCCCCTACCCCCACCCCCCACCCCACCCCCAGTCTCACCTTTCCTTTGTTTTCCTTTCCCCAGCTCAAGAATCTCTCATTTTGCAACCGAGAAAGGACTTAGATGTTGGCGAATACAAAATCAATCTCAAGCTCGCAGATAACCAGAACAAAGATCAGGTGACCACGTTGGACGTCCACGTGTGTGACTGTGAAGGGACGGTCAACAACTGCATGAAGGCGGCTATCCTGGAAGCAGGATTGCAAGTTCCTGCCATCCTCGGAATCCTTGGAGGGATCCTGGCCCTGCTGAGTAAGTTTGGATGGCAGGTGTTTCAGCCTGTGACCTCTAAAACCAGGAAGGACCATCTCCTAGGAGGAGCTTTTATTTGGGGTTCAAGGGGGCTCAGGATCTTTCTGTTCTGTCTCTTTGCGCTTCCCTAGATTGAGTGCATGCAAGCAAGTCCCTCGCACAGTGGGACTTCAGACCCAGGATCCCTGGTGAGGCTCCTCAGGGGCGTCATTTTATACCAGACCCCAAGAACTGCTGAGCTGGCAGCCAGGTTATGACGTATGGCATGCTGTTCTCATTAGCACAGGCAAGGCGGGCAGCTACCATCACCTCCGCATTCTGTCTTGAGGGCAGATGAAAGGGGAAGTAGAGGCCGCCTAGCTGCCAGTTGTAAATGCCAGCACCACTCGCATCTCATTGGCCCAAAAGTAGCCACAACAAATGGCAAGGCATCCTGGGAGCTCCTGCTCTTAACTGGGTGACAATGATCCATGCTTGGGAGACAGGAGAGATGGATGGAGGGTTGAGTGAGCATTGGATGGTATCCATGGCTGAAAAGATGAAGGAGAGTGGAGATGCTTGGAGGGAATCTGCCATTTTTGTCTGTGGTCTTTGTTCTGATTTTACCTGTAAGAGAGTCCTGGGATTGGTAAAACACCCTGAGGATTTCAATGATCAAAGATTTGGGGTTTTGCTTATTGAGGATATACCTTGACTTTTTGGAAGGGGGGGCGCAGTAGATAAAGTTGGGGAAATTCTCATATCAGACATTTGAAGCAGAAGTGGTATCAGGAGCCAGATGTAAAAGCTTGTTTATTATTTTTGTTGTATTGTTTCTTGAGAAATGATCTCATCTGGCTAGACATGAGATAGTCCTCGTTCAGGAGGCTACCCACCTGCCACCTGCCTGGTGGTGTAAGGCTGTGGCGGTCCAGGACAGTGGCTTCCCAGGACAGTGGCGTCCCTTGGTCTTTCTTGCATGTGGCTCATCACTCACCTGCCTTCCTTCCTTATCTCCAGTTCTGATCCTGCTGCTCCTACTGTTTCTACGGAGGAGAACAGTGGTCAAAGAGCCCCTGCTGCCACCAGACGACGATACCCGGGACAATGTGTATTACTATGATGAAGAAGGAGGTGGAGAAGAAGACCAGGTGGGTTTTAAAGATGGAGAACTTTAAGCCTGATTAAGGGGGTGTTGGGTAGGCTATGTCAGTCATCACCCTGCTGTACTGCTTTAGAGCATAGAAACCTGTGGTCACGAGAATTCAGGTTTCTTTCCCAGACACTCTTGTGTTCTCTACAGTGTTGGTTGATTACATGGAGACTCACAACATCTGTAAATCAGTGAGGGCCTCTCCCAACCAGGCAGAGTTGTGATGAAAGGCCCTGAGTTGCAGCCTGTGCTCAGGTCTGCTGCATGGGAGCCTCATGTGAGTTGCAGTAGGCATGCATTATTGCTGTCTTATTGCCTGAAGCCCGTTGTTAACAAACAGGACACTACTTGCATCAGCTGTGGTCCGGGAAGAGTAAGCATTTGCCAGGTGATTACCTGATAATCATGTCCTGTGACTCAATAGCTTGAGTTCTCACAATCCCCAAGGGCTCCTTTTTCTTTCGATTTGCATTAGGAGACTTTTAGTTTGGAAAATGCCATTTCCTATGCATTTGGGCACTTGGGGGTCGTTTGGCTTTGTCCATCAGCATAGTCTGCAGTGCCATGAAGCAAACCCTGCCCTGCGTGAGCAGCTGCTGCTTTCTCTCATGCTCTGCTCTCATGCTCTGCTCTTCTCTCTAGGACTTTGATTTGAGCCAGCTGCACAGGGGCCTGGATGCCCGACCGGAAGTGACTCGAAATGATGTGGCTCCCACCCTCATGAGTGTGCCCCAGTATCGTCCCCGTCCTGCCAATCCTGATGAAATCGGGAACTTCATCGATGAAGTAAGTAGGCAAGGCTGTGAGCCAAGGCACAGTGCATCTCTTAACTCTGAACCAAGGAGAAAAACATTCCAAATGAGGAGAGCCTTCCAATTGTTTGTGGCCTTACTGTGCCTACATCCCCGAGACAAAAGCAAAATCTACTTGCAGAGATTTAGAAGAACTAGAAGGAGTTACAAAGCAGATTTACTTTGCATGAGTTCCCTGCATTCATTGCACCTGTTTGGGGAGTGTCCTGGGGAGGCAGAGGCTGCTCAGCAGGTAGATAAAGCCACCTCTCAGCCAGCTGAGGACCGGAGTTGGCGTCCAAGGCACCAATGTAAATGCCAGGCAGGCTTGGTGGCCTGTTTATTCTAGTGTTCAGATTAGAGCATCCTGAACCAGGAAGCTCTGGGTTCTGTTGAGAGACCCTGTCTCAGTAAATGAGGTGAGGAAAAGTTGAGGAAGACCCCTGATATTGATTGACAACCTTGGGCTTTCACATGCATATGTGCACACATGTGCACACAAATACACGCTATACATAGCACACACAATGCTTCCCAGTTACCTAAGGCCCATAAAAATAGCATTCATCATGTAATGTACTTGTATATGTCAGAAATGTGTTCAGCTCTGATCAAAACGCTTAAGCAGATAGTAGGAGATGCCGGGTTCAGCAGTCTAGTCTGTTGAAAATACATACATACAAACATACATACATACATGTAAATTCTTCTAACATCCTGCTCCATTATCTTAGTGTCTTAGTTATGTTTCTTTTTTTCTCTTTTAATTTTTATTTTCTTTTACTTTATTTACTTTTCAAGACAGGGCTTCTCCATGTAGCCCCAGCTGTCCTAGAACTCTCTTTGCAGATCAGGCTGGCTTCAATCTCAGCTCCACCTGCCGCTGCCTCCCAAGTGCTGGGATTAAAGGTGCAGGCTGCCACTGCCCAGTATTGGTTACGTTTTTATTGCTGTGCTAAGACACTAAACCCAAGGCAGCTTGCAAAAAGAAGAGTCTAATTTTGGGTTTTAGAAGGTTAGAGTCCATGACGATCATGGCATGGAGCCTAGCAGCAGGTAGACATGCACAGCTGGAGTAGGAGCTGTGAGCTCATGTTTTGATCTGCAGACATGAGACACCTGGAGGCAGAGAATACTGAGAGAGCTAATTGGAAATGACTGGTCTTTTAAAACGTCATGCCTAGGCCATGTCTTTAATACTTGCACTTGGGAGATAGTAGGTAGCAGGTGTATCCCTGAGTTTAAGCCAACCTGATTTACAGGGCGAGTTCGAGGATGTCCAGGAAAAACCTGGATTCAAAGAAAAGCAGAAAAAGACTTAAGACTGTCCTCAGTAACACACCTTCACCAATAAGGCCACACCTCCTAATCCTTCAAAATTGTTCCAACTGGGGACCAAGAATTCAAATACTAACCCTGGCTGGTTTTGTATGTATTCCCTATGTAGACCAGGCTGGTCTTGAAGTATGTAGAAGAGGATGACTTTGAATTCCTGATCCCCCAACTTAACCCCTCAGAATTAACATTTAGCAATAACAGTTTGTCATCTATTCTTGGAGGATTTTTCTGGGCTGAACTGTTATCTATGTGTATTAGCATGACAACTATCATTGCTCTTACCCTCTGTCCAGCCTTGTATCGTGACTTGGCCTTCTGTGCTGGTGTGTGTGTGTGTGTGTGTGTGTGTGTGTGTGTGTACCTTGAAGGGGTTAACTACTCCTTGGTTACCTTTTCATGTTTGGGGTGTTGCTTACCTCTGATGCATAGTGATAAGTACGTGCTCTTTCCTTTAGAACCTGAAGGCAGCCGACAGCGACCCCACGGCACCCCCTTACGACTCTCTGTTGGTGTTCGACTACGAGGGCAGTGGTTCTGAAGCTGCTAGCCTGAGCTCCCTGAACTCCTCTGAGTCAGATCAGGACCAGGACTACGATTATCTGAACGAGTGGGGTAACCGATTCAAGAAGCTGGCGGACATGTACGGCGGTGGCGAGGATGACTAGGGGGCTAGCAAGTCTCCCCCGTATGGCACTGTGGGAGATACAGAGTAATTCTACCAGTGGTCTTTCAGCTCCTTCCCTGAGTGTGTAGAAGAGAGACTGATCTGAGCAGTGTGCGGATTGGATAGTGGTCTCACTCTCCCTACCGGACTGTCTGTGTTAGGATGGTTTTCACTGATTGTTGAAATCTTTTTTTATTTCATTTTATTTTTCTTTATTTTTACAGTGCTGGGATATGAACTGTGCCTTTTGGGTTTTTTTGTTTTTTGTTTTTGTTCTTTTGAGCTATGATCTGCCCCAGACACACAGCCCCAAGCCCTTCACACCTCACTAATTTTTTTACATTGTGTACTTTCCCTCAATTACCATGTTTTGCGTTCTGTACTCTAATAGCCACTCATGCTCCTGAATTCTGTTGCCCTGCCCAGGTGATACTCTAGGATACAGAAATGCCTGGGCCCTTTTATGGTGAGAGACAGGTATCTTGGTGTGGGTGCAACAGTGCTAGATAGTGTATGTTCCCAAGACCTTTGGTGGTATTCCTTCTCCACCTCCAGAGAACTCACTTGCAGTGGCACTCCTTTTTCAGCTGTGTGTCTGGGGCAGAACAAAAAAAAGGGGGGGGGGACCACTATGCATGCTGCACATGTCTCAGATTCTAAGGTGCATGCCATAGTGGGATATGTTGCTCTGATCGGAACCTGCAGGGAGGTTTTCAGGCACCACTTTGGTTTCTTGCGTTTCTTTCAAACCAACACTAAAGAATGGTTGTTCTCTGAGAGAGACTGGAGTGCCACCACCAAAGAAGGAGGAGAGAAAAGGAGAGAAACCAAACATGGGAACAGCAACATGTCAGTGAGCCCGGCCAGTTGGGTACACAGGTGGCTAGACCTATCCCACAATATTTCTGGAAGAATAGAGGTATCTCAACCAGTGTTTTCTGGCTGGAATCTTTGTCCATGTATTCCTGAAGCCCAGGAAATACACCCCTCCAGTGCCTGCTCCTGATGGTAGGTAGCTACAGAAAATGCTGGCTGATTTAGACCCAAGTTGCCTGATTCTGAGTAGAAAACTGAGAATATTCTGGGTGCGGTGGCATGCACCTTTAAGCCTAGCACTCAGGAGGCAGAGAGAGGCAGTCGGATCTCCCTGAGTTCTAGGACAGCCAGGGCTACACAGAGAAACCCTGTCTCTGAAAACCAAAAGAGAAAACTGAGAATATTACAAATTGTGCATTTTCTCAGGAAGCAGAAAGAGAACACCTTTCTAATGGGAAGAAAGGAGACAAGGCCCTCGAGACTTTTCTTTTTATTCAAAATGCAAATCTCAGCTTTTTGATAACCACTGGAAAGAATCTTATTGAAAGTTCTGTACTTACCTAACTTTGGAAGAAACTCGATGACGGCAATCAACCGTGAGAACCGTTGATTTTTCTGTAGTTTAATCATGTGATGTTGATAGAGTGTCCTTTGGACGTAGTTTGAGTGTGTGTGTGTGTGTGGGGGGGTGCTGATAATTTTGTATTTTGTGGGGGGTGGAAAAGATAAAGCCATTGAAACCGTTCTCTAAGATGCATTTTTACGAATTTTATTAAAGAATTTTGTTAAACTGTTGTGAAGCTCACTTGATTTGACTCTGCCAGGATTCTTAGACAAAAGGACAAAGGTGAACACTCAGCTTCCAGCTGAAATGTCTTCTCCATGCCTTGGGGTACTGCATGGGAGGGAGTGCTTCCACGGGGGTCAATGCTCAGAGCCCCATCCATGTCGTGTGTGGTGAGAGCAATAAGTACCAAGGCCATTGGGACACGGGGGACCTGCGAGCTTCCGGGCTCTCAGTGGACATTTTCCAACAGTAATGGAGGCAGCGATTCTGTGCAAAGGATGACTGGCCTCCCCTGAGTGACCATTTGTCAGTTCCTTTCCACTGCCCCCTCCCTGTTTCATGATAGTACAGATTGAACCTAGGACCTTTTACGTGCTAGATGAGTGTTCTGCTTTTCAGAAACACCCCCAGCTTCTTCATGCTTTGTACTCTTTCTTAAATTATGTTTTTTACTTTTAATAATGATTTTGTGTGTGTGTGTGTGTGTGTGTGTGTGTGTGTGTGTGTGTGTGTGTGTATGACATGAGTGCTGGTGCCCATGGAAATCAGGTGTCAGATCCTCTTCAGCTAGTTATAGGTGGTTGGTTATGTGTCACCCTGTATGTTCTAGGAACTGAAGTTTGAGTCCTGGAAGAGCAGTATGCACTCAACCACAGAACCTTCTTCTCTGCTCTCCCCTCTTTTAATGTATGTGCAGTTTATGGTATTGGAAACTGACCCTGGGATTATAAGACTAAGTCAGTTGACCCAGATACATTTGACAGTTTCCAATTGACAGTAGCCAGCAGATACTGCTGTCAGCTTGAGGGATAGTCCTCCCAATAAGAAGTTGACAGGTCCAAATATCAGTTTAGTCCTGTGGAAAAAACCTGGTGATAGAAGTATAACTTTTTTCTTCATACATGAGCAGTTTTCTTTTCTGAAGGGTGCATGCCATGTATGTGTAGAAAAGCCAGAAGTAGGCATCAGATCCCTGGAGCTGCCAGTTGCAGGCCTTTCAAGGTATTATAGCGTGCTTCAGAGCCTTATTCCTTCATAGGGAAAAGTAAGATCCCAGTGCACACAGATGCCACATTCTTTTTCATCTTGGGTTGGAACGACATGGGCATGGACACCTGTTTTAGTCCTTGCTTTGGGTTCTTTTAGGAATAACCCATGAGGTGGAATTGCTAGGGCATCTGGGATCCCGACTATTCTCTTAGGCAACAACAGCAGTGTGATTTTGTTGGAGAGCCTTTGTTCCTGGGACACAAATGCTGAAAGGGTGGAGGGTATGATATTTAGAAGGTAAGAGAACAATGGTTAGTGGTTGAGAAATATGTACCAAGAGACACCCAAGAAAGCAAGAGCAGAAATACAGTGATTGGAGCCAGGTGAAAGGCTGCATGCCCTGCCCCGAAATTTTGTTGTTTTTAAAACTATAGACTGAAACTGCCGTGTGGTTCATAATGTTCTTGAACTTGCAATCCTGTCTCAGCTCCGAGTGCTGGATTACAGCCCCGCACCCGCCTATGTTGACTCTGTACTTTATTCTTTGAAGTTGGGAAAAAGTAAGGAGCCCACAAAGAAATCTTACAAAACTGGCTGTCCTAGAGTCATTCTGTTACTGTGATAAAATACTGACCAAAAGCTACTTGGAAAGGAAAGAGTTTATTTGACTCATACTTGGCTGTGATGGATGCCATAACTTGTCACTGATGGAAGTCAGGGCAGGGACTTGAAGCAGAATCCATAGAGAAATGGAGCTCATTTGCTAATGGTCAGCTGGATTTGGGAGAGGGGAGCAGGAAGGACTTAACTTCGCAGCTCTGGATAACCTGTGACTTGTAGATGTCACTGGCCCCAAACTCACAGAGGTCTGTTAGCCTCTGTCTCCCGAGTGCTGGGGTTAAAGGTATAGATTATTCATACCTAGCCTCAGCTAGCTTTCTTACCTAGTTCAGGTTTGCCAGCTTAAGAATGGTGCTGCCCACTGTGGGCTGGTGGTCCCTTTCACATTAATCATTTGTCAGACAGTCCCTTATTGTATTGGCCAATTCAACCTGAGTAATACTATTTGAGTCTCCAGGTTGTGTCAGGTTGACAGAGGAAGCTAATTAAGATATGGTCAAATGATATTTGAGTGGTTTCAAAGCCATTAAGTGATGGGACAGAGATAGTCTTTTCTACACATGGCCTATGAAGATTGGCTGACAGCATGCGAAGGAATGAGCCTGAGCCTTCCCTTTCCTAATATATTGATTGTTGCTCAATGGCTAAAAGACTGGATAGAATGGCTAAAACTATAGAACTCTTAGAGGACAGCGGGGAAAGTTTTGTGATGTAGGACTGATTCTCTGAACATAACAGTGGATGCATAAACACCAGAAGAGACAAGGTAAGGGCTGGAGTGTCATTCACTAGGATAATGCTAGCCTACTGTGACTGAGCTGGGAGATGTTGCCGGGAGATAAAGACATGCAAACATTATAGCTATCATGAATGGCTCTCAAAGATGGTTTCCCCAAGAACCCTTAACATGCTGGCATCTTTCCTGGAAACTCTGTGCTTGTAAGACAGCCATTGATCCCCTGAAAGCGCTTAGGTTTGTTAGTTCTGAGTTTAGCAAACAGGGGACAAGCAACTCCTGTGTACTTTGATGGTTTGTGCTGCTGCTGCCCCCTCAAGTTTTGATAATGGGCTCCTTGCTGGATGGCTGTCAACGGAATGAGTTTTACATGAATACCTCCCAGGGTCTATCTTAAACAACCCCAGATGTGTCTTTGCACAGGGTTGGCCTTCTGGGTATAGTCTTATGAGGATTGGCTGTGATGGATGCTTAACAGTATATTACTGCGGAGCTCCCAGATGTAGGTTTATGTTTATTTTTTAATTTCTTTGCCTTTTCTTTTCTTCTCCTTCTCCCCTCCCCTCCCCCCTCCTTTTGTTGTTTTTTGAGACAGGATTTCTCAAAAAACAGCCCTGGCTGTCCTGCAACTTGCTCTATAGACCTGAGAGCCTGCCTCCGCCTCCGCCTCCGCCTCTGCCTCCCCCTCTGCCTCCACCTCTGCCTGCTGGAATTAAAGACAGCATCGCTGCCCAACTGTTCAATTTCTCTTTTAGATCATTTTATTTTATATGTATGGGTGTTTTGTTTAATTTCTTTTTTAGGTTGTTTTATTTATGTGTATGTGTACATGCCTGGTACCCGTGGAGGATAGAAGAAGGCATCAGAGCCTCTAAAGTTGAAATTACAGATGTTTGTGAGCCACCATATGGGTGCTGGGAACCAAACCTGAGGCCTCTATAAGAGTTACAAGTGCTCTTAGCCTTTGAGCCATTTCTCCAGCCCTCTTTATTTGTTTTGTTTGCTTATTTGCCTTTTTGAGAGAGGGTGTCTACTGGCCTGAAATTTACTGAGTAGACTCCAGGAACCAGTGTGCACACTAGCTTTTTCTAGATTTTTTTTCCTTTAAGAAATTTCTGGGGCTGGCAAGATGGCTCAGTGGTTAAGAGCACTGACTGCTCTTGCGAAGGTCCCAAGTTCAAAGTTCAAATCCCAGCAACCACATGGTGGCTCACAACCATCCGTAACAAAATCTGATGCCCTCTTCTGGAGTGTCTGAATACAGCTACAGTGTACTTACATATAATAAATAAATAAATCTTTAAAAAAACAAACAAAAAAGAAATTTCTGTTTTTTTGTTTTGTTCTAGACAGGGTTTCTCTGTGTAGCCCTGGCTGTCCTAGAACTCACTCTGTATACCAGGCTGGCCTTGAACTCAGAAATCCACCTGCCTCTGCCTCCCAAGTGCTGGAATTAAAGGCATGCATCACCACTGCCCAACTCTAGATTTTTTTTTCTCATGTAGGTTTTAGGAATCAAACTTTTTTTTTTTTTTTTTTTTTTTTTTGGATTGTGAGACAAGCCCTCAATTACTCAACTTTCCCTTCCATCTCCCCCCACTCCACTTTTTTTTTTAATTAAAAAAAATTGCTGGGTGGTGGTGGTGCACGCCTTTAATCCCAGTACTTGGGAGGCAGAGGCAGGTGGATTTCTGAGTTCGAGGCCAGCCTGGTCTACAAAGTGAGTTTCTGGACAGCCAGGGCTATACAGAGAAACCCTTGTCTCAAAAAAACTAAAAAAAAAAAAATTACATTTATTTGTGGGTATGATTTATTCAGTGTGTGTACAGTTCAGGTACTGCATGAGGAAGTCATGTGACCTTGTAGGCACCAGTGAGTCAGTTTTCTCAGTCCTGGGGATAAAACTCAAGTTTTATGTCAGTCTTGGTGACAACCACCTTTATCTGATGAGCCATCTTGCTGTCCTCCCCTCCTTTTTTTTTTTGAGACAAGTAGCCCTGACTGGTCTTGAACTCTATGAAGATCAGCTGGCCTCAAACTCAGGCAATCCTGCCTTAGCCTGCTAAGCTCAAGAACCTGTCTGGACTCACTAAGTTGTACAACCTTCAATCACTTTTAGTAATTTTTCCCTGGATGAATTTGTGCATATACTGAAAGAAAGTTCTCTAGTTCTATAAGCCTGGAAGGAGTGTATACATAACGGAAGAGCATCAGTGTCACCTTCATGGTTGTATATTTTCCCATAAAACACATCTCCCCTTGTAAAGATGTCCACAGGAGCCAGGCAGAAGAGTCGCCATTCAGTAAACATTTTCCCGTGTTGCAAATACTGCCTGTAAGTGTTACAGTATCTGAGGGGCAAGATATTCTGGCAGTCAGGAGCCAAGGAATACTACAAGGTTACACAACATAATAAACCTCACACCAAAGATTTATTGGGGAAGGAAGGAAGAGGGTGGCCGTGTCTGCTCAGGCAATAAGCAGAGGGAACAGCCGGGCGGTAGTGGCGCACGCCTTTAATCCCAGCACTTGGGAGGCAAGGGCAGGCAGATTTCTGAGTTCGAGGCCAGCCTGGTCTACCGAGTGAGTTCCAGGACAGCCAGGGCTACACAGAGAAACCCTGTCTCGAAGCCTCCCCCCCCCCCCAAAAAAAAAAAAAAAGGCAGAGGGAAGTGAGCAGGAGGCTCACTTTCTTCCGGGAGGTGGGGACTGGAGGGATTTCGCGCTCAGGGATTGATGTATTTTCAAACCAGGCAGCGACTGACAATGGTTCTTTTAAACTTCTGCCTGTAGCCTTGGGACCACGTTTTCTTTTCATCTTAGAGGCTGGAAAGTGTATGGGTTTGAGTTGGAATCCAGAAGAATAAGATAGACCACGAGGGGGCAGACTACCTAGCTCTGAGGAATGAGTTAAACAGAAAGCTTCTTTTCCAATGACTGAGACTACACGTGGAGTGGTTCTGCCTGGAGACTTCTAGCCATTCATTTGGTCAACCACGCTCCATCCCAGTGTGCCCCACGGAGGGTGGAGGAACTTTACACAGTAGATCTTTTTTTTTTTTTTTTTAAAGATTTATTTTACCTATTATATGTAAGTACACTGTAGCTGTCTTCAGACACTCCAGAAGAGGGTGCCAGATCTCGTTACAGATGGTTGTGAGCCACCATGTGGATGCTGGGATTTGAACTTATCACCTTCGGAAGAGCAGTCGGGTGCTCCTACCTGCTGAGCCATCTCACCAGCCCCGTACACAGTAGATCTTGAGATGGGAAATGGCAGTGATAGAAGATCATGTTTGGGTTTTGATGTATTGTTTACTTTTCCTTTTCTTCCTCCTGCTTCAGCCTCCTGTGTGCAGTGGTGGGTGTTTACTAGGGAGGGGCAAGCATGCTAAAGATTGAATTCCCCAAAGCAATGACCTGGGGCAGGAAGAGAGGATCGGTAGGAGCGGTAGAAATGGACAATGGGAACAATGGCCTGGGGTGGGTGTGGGAGGCGTATAATCAAAGGACCGTCTTGTATGTGGAGTAAAGATATAATGATTTATTCCTTATAACTAAAAATAACTAAAAATAATTAAAACAAAACAAAACAAAACCCTAGCATTGGGCCAGGCATGGTGGCACATGCCTTTAGATGAATCTCTTCAAGTTTGAGGCCATCCTAGTCTACAAGTCAAGTTCTAGGACTGCCAGGGCTATTACACTCCAACCCTGTCTCAAAAAACAAAACAAAACAACCCCAAACCACCTGCCCACCCACCCGCCTAACCAACAACATTGACAACTGAGATCTTTGACTGTCCTATTAGGAATTGTGGAGGTGAAAAAAACTTTCGATAATTATCTGAATCTCAAACTTAGTTTCATTTCCATATAAACATAATGGGGGGATTTATGGTTTTAGTATTAAATGAATCTTCTAGTAATGAATGTAACAGCCATATAAATAGGACAAAGAGGAACATTGCTAAGGACATCTTTTTTTTTTTTTTTTTGTTTTTCTGAGACAGGTTTTCTCTGTATAGCCTTGGCTGTCCTGGAACTCACTTTGTAGACCAGGCTGGCCTCGAACTCAGAAATCCGCCTGCCTCTGCCTCCCAAGTGCTGGGATGCTAAGGACATCTTAAAGACTCACCGCTGGTGATGCCAATGCAGTTTATTGGCAGAGAGCATGCATTAGAGGCTCTGGCTTTAAATTCCACCACCCAACAAAACCAAGATATTCCAATGGGGCTGTTTGTAGCTAACACATTCACAGTTACAGGGTATTTGTATGTGCATATTTATCTTTAGATTTTTAAAGAATTATTTTATTTTACAGTTATGAGTATTTTGCCTGCATGCGTGTCTGTGCCCCACATGTGTGGCTGGTTGTCTTGGAAGCCAGAAGAGGGTATTAGATCCCCTAGAATCGGAGTTATACATGGCTGTGAGTCACCTTGTAGGTGATGGGAATTAAACCTGGATCCTCAACAAGAAAAACAAATACTCTAAACCACGGGATCCATCTATCTAGCACCGTGTATATTTATTTTTAAATGTCACAAAAGGAAATCAGTAATACTAAGTTGAATATTGGTTATTGTTACTTTCGGGGACAAAGTTATGAACTTGTCTTGCTACCACAGCTTCCCTGAACCCCTGAACGCTGGTATCACTGGTGTGAGCTTCTCTTTCAGGGTCTATGTACATCTGTGAACCTTATTTTCTTGTGTTTCATTCAGTACTTGAAAATTTTCATACTGAAATGTGTATTATTTTTACAAGAAGCTATTTCTGTTCCCTCCCCCACTCTTTGGATTGAAGTACTGAGGGCTGAACTCATGATTGCACAGCCCTTCATAGCTTTGAGATGGTCTCACTAAGCCGCCTTCGCTGGTTTTGAACACGTGATCCTCTGTCGCTGAGATTAGAAGCATAGATCACCATGCAAGACTACTTGTGTTCTTTCTCTTTTTGGATTTGAGTGAGGGTCTCTCAGAGTTCCTGGCTGGCCTTGAGACCAGGCTGGCCTCTGGTTCTAAGTACTAGACTTAAAAATACGTGTCACCACATTGGTCTTTTTTTTTTTTTTTACCTTTTCAATTATATTTTCTTTTAAAAATCTTTTGGGGGGCTGGTGAGATGGCTCAGTGGGTAAGAGCACCCGACTGCTTTTCCGAAGGTGATAAGTTCAAATCCCAGCAACCACATGGTGGCTCACAACCATCCTTAATGAGATCTGGTGCCCTCTTCTGGAATGCCTGAAGACAGCTACAGTGTACTTATAATAAATAAAATAAATCTTTAAAAAAAAAAAAAAAAAATCTTTTGTAAGTTATGCTTGTGTATGCATGTGTATGCGTATGAGTTGTTGGACCTGAGTTTGCAGGCTGGTGTCTGATACGGATGCTGGGAATTGAACTGGGGTGCTCTGTGAGAACAACACGAGAAACTTTATTTTGTTTCTTTTTTTTTTTTTTTTTTTTTTTTTCGGGGAAGGGGCGTTCCAGACAGAGTAGGCTCCGCCCCAGGTCTTGAGCCCCGCCCTCCATCACAGGGCACGCCTCCGCCACATTCAAAATGGCGGCCGCGCTGGGCCGCTAGGATGTTTGAGCGAATCGCGGGTCGCTCCACTCCGATCATGGCGGCCTCCCGACGGGCGGCGGCTGCGCCGAGTGGCGTTCGGGTGACATGTGGTCTGGAGCAGGTTCTGGAAGCGCTGAAGTTGCTGCTGAGCCCGGGAGGTGAGAGGACGAGTCTCGGCGCGGGGCTGGACCTGAGGCTCGCGGGGTCGCGGGTGACCCAGGCTCGTCCTGGCTGCCACCGCATGTTTCCCGCAGGCCCTCCCGGCATCTCCATCCCACTCCCGGGAGCGTTTGGGCCCTGTGCAGTCTCACTTACAACCTAAACCGAAGCTCCAGGAGGGCCTGCAGACTGCTGACCGCTGATGCCGGCCGAGGTCCGTAGGGCGTCTCGCTGACCGGCGGCTCCGGTCCACTGTTTGCTCCAGCGCAGCCCTGACACAGGGACTGGAGACGCCTTCACACAGGTGTAATGTGATGTCCTAACCGCTTGAGGGCTCCGAGCCTGGTGGGCACAATGTACAAAATGCCAAGTGACCAGAGATGCCCAGCAGGGTCGGTTAGGCTGAATTTGAGGAAGATTTTTAAGGGTTTCCGTTTTGGTATCAGAAGTGCACAGTCACCTTTTAATCACCTGTGTTGCGTTGGCTTGCCAATTTAGTATTTGAAGAGACCTTGGGAATAGTGAGAGTTGCATTCTCACTGCTGAGTCCCAGTTTGTGGTGGTTTGACTGCCTCTGCCTCTCAAATGCTGGGATTAAAGGCAAGCATGACCATTCACACCTCCCGCCCCTTTCTTTCTTTAGACAGGGTATCACTGTATAGTTAAGGTGCATCCTGGAACTCAAACCCCACATCAGGTGGTTATATTAGGGGGACGACCATGGACCTAGAACTCAGTTCTGCCTGATCTCCTTGTCAGACTAAGGCAGATTATTCAGAACAGAACTCCTGATGGCATCCAGAAATGTAGAAGGGTGTAAGAAAATAGGATCCTACTTATAAACACAGCATGTCTGGGTGCGTGTAGAATTATCAAGGTAAAGGCATGTGTACAATCACAAGGTGAACACCCTCAGTCTTAAATGTTGACCCCCAAACTACAGCTGCAAACGTTACAGCATATTAGTGGGATGTGAAAAGCAGTTAGTAGTAGATGATTGCCTGCTAAGTGACAGTCCCCATAGTCCATTTACGTGTATATTATTTAGTCCGCACAGTAGTCTCCTCAGTATTAATAGGCATTCATTTTTGCAGAGGAAGGTTCATCTATGTTGGAAATTGCCCAAAGTAAATCAAGTACGTGACAAACCTCAGTTCCTTCACTAAAAGCTTGGAAAATATACTCTCTTATCCCAATTAAGAGTCAATGGCAGGATACGTATTTTTTGTTTGTTTGTTTGTTTTTGTTTTTAGAGACAGGGTTTCTCTGTGTAGCCCTGGCTGTCCTGGAACTCACTCTGTAGACCAGGCTGGCCTCGAACTCAGAGATCTACCTGCCTCTGCCTCCCGAGTGCTGGTATTAAAGGCGTGCGCCACCACTGCCCGGCTCAGGATACGTATTTTATTTATTTATATTTGTATGCCTATTTCTGTGAATGTATGTATGCTGCATGCATGCAGTAGCCCACAGAGGCCAGAAGAGGCTGTCAGATTATCTGGAACTGGAATTACAGGCAGTTGTATCACATGGGTGCTAAGACCCAAACCCCAGTCTCCTCCAGTGCAGAAAGTGGTCTTGCCCAATGAACCATCCTTCCGACTTCCATATTAAAAGGAAAAAGAAAAAAATATTTATTTTACTTTTTTAATAATATGTATGTGTGGGTATGTATGGGTGAGTGAAGTTATCCAGAGAGACCAGAAGTGTCAGACCTCCCTGGAGCTGGAGTTACGGGCAGTTGAGACATCTGACATGGGTGCTGGGAACTGAACTCATGTCTTCTGTCTTTTAACTTACTAATGGAGAGATCCCTTGTTCAGCAGTTGGCAGTTGTAGCTATTGGGTTGGTTTAGTTTTGATTTTTCTCCCCCTGTTTTGAGATAGGATCGCATGTACCCCACATAAGGAAGGCTAATCTTGATTTCCTGTACCGTATTATGAACTTAAATTTCTGATTCTTTTACCTCAGTCACCCAAATGCTGGGATTACAGGCTGGCACTGTCACACCTGGTTTATGTAATACTGGGACATCAAACCTAGGGCATCTTGCCTGCTGGGCAATCAGTCTACCAGCTGAACTACATCTACACCACTCCATCTACAAGTGTTTCCAAGCACTCTTGTTTGGAAGGGAAAAAATAATATGCTAAAATTCTTCATTTTTAAAGAAGATTTATGATATCTTTATTTATGTGTATGTTTGTGGGTCTTTGTGTATGTGCTTGTGTGTGGCTGCGTGGAGACCAGAAAAGGGCATTAAATCCTTTGGAAATGGAGTTATATGAGGTTGTGAACCCTTTTATGTGGGCGCTGGGAACTAGATTTTGGTTCTGTGAGAGAGTGCTAAGTGCTCTCAGCCGCTGAGCCATCTCACCAGCCCCCTAAATTATACCATGTTGTGTATGTAGATTCTTGTATACTGTGTGGATCTGGGTGTGGCTTTTTTCTTTTTCTTTTTTTTCATTTTTCTTTTCTTTTCTTTTTTTTTGGAATGACTATTTTTTTTGTTGTTGTTGTTTTTGAGACAGGGTTTCTCTGTATAGCCCTGGCTGTCCTGGAACTCACTTTGTAGACCAGGCTGGCCTCAAACTCAGAGATCCGCCTGCCTCTGCCTCCCGAGTGCTGGTATTAAAGGCGTGCGCCAACCACGCCCGGCTGGAATGACTTTTTAAAGAGAATGTTTCATGTTATAGCCCAGGCTGCCCTGAAACTCTCTGTGTAGTCCAGGCTGGACTCAAACTAGTGGCAATAACTGCCTCGGTCTCCTGAGTAGCAGGGTTACAGGGGTGCACCACCAAGCTGGCTGTTCTGTTCTTTTGTTTTGGTGTTGGGGATCAAACCCCAGGTCTGTGCTTGCATATGCTGTACCAGGTTTAGTTTACTCCTGCAGTGTGTGTGTGTGTGTGTGTGTGTGTGTGTGTGTGTTTGGGACAAGGTGTAGCTCTGTGCCCTTGACACCTGCTTGGTAGACCAGGCTAGCCTCAGATTTTGGAGATTTGCTTGCCTCTACCTCCCAAGTTCTCAAGTATGAGTGCCTGTACCGGTCATCTGGCTCTTTTTTTGGTGAGGGTAGGGTTCTATCTCTCCCCTCCCCCCAATTTGGGTCAGGGGGAGGGAGGTCTTTAGCTAAAGCTAGCCTAGAATTTACACTGGAGACCAGTCAGGCCGTGACTCGCAGCAGTCTTTGTGCCTCATTGTCCTGAGTGCTGTGTTAACAGATGTGTATCACTGTGACTTCCTGTAGTAACATAACATTTTAAAGGAGAAATAACTGGTAAAGTGCGGCGCTATTTATACGTGTAATCTCTTTTTGTGTGTGAAGCTGCAGATCAATCTGACATATGTACATCCCTAGCCCTAGCTCAGAGTTACTGTACTAGTCAGTCTGTCTGTCAACTTGACACAACCTAGGGTCATTCTCTAAGTGGGAACCTCAGTTGAGAAAATGCCTCCATCAGATTGGCCTGTAGGCATGTCAGCAGTGCATTTTCTTCACTAGTGCTGGCGGGCCCAGCACACTGTGGGCAGTGCCTGGGCAGGTAGTCCAGGGTTGTATAAAAAGGAAGGGGAGCAGCCATGGGGAACAAGCCAGGAAGCAGCATTCCTCATGGTCGCTGCTTCAGGTTCTGCCGCAGCATCCCTAGATGATGGACTTTAAGCTGTAAGCCAGAGGAACCCCGTGCTCCCCAAGTTGCTTTTGGTCGTGGTGTTTATCAAAGCAGTAGGTGCAAACTGGGGCAGTTATTAGGGAACAGTTTTCTCCTTGTAGACTTCTTGACATCGGGTCCTTCGTGCCACATTTTAAGAACTGCTACTTTAGCTTCAGTGTTGATGTATTTGTTGTTTTATCGGGTTCTTACACCTCCACCTCTCTTCCAACCCCCTCCCCCATCACTACCCAGGAGAGGTTAGAGGGAGGGGTGTAGACCTTTATAGGCTACTTCCTGCAGATTAGGGTTGATGGGTTCCTTGGGCAAGTCCACTCTTCATCGTCATATCTCCAACTTCTTCTGTCAAACCATAACAACAGTAACTAGGAAAAGTGAAGGTGGGGTGGGGGAGCAGCAGCCACCTTCTTCTTCACCTCCCACCAATCCTGGGGCTCTGGTATTTATACTTTCTCCAGAATCCCCAGAATTAAACCATCTGCAGTTGACAAAGATCATGCCCCCTCCTAGAACATTGAGACAATCACAGTTAAGGGGGGCTGTAGACAAACTGAAGCAGTCCCATATCCCACACCAGGGATTAAACAAAAAATATATCCATTTAACATAACTGAGTTTTTAAAGAAATCAAAATTCTCAGAACTCATCAGACATGGTGCCTCTAATCCCAGCACTCAGGAAGCAGAAACCAGTCTGGGCTGGAAACAGCAAGACCCCAGCTGGCGCTGGGGGGAGGATGTGGGGTTTGCTGCTGAAGAAAAAGAGGAGCCAAGCCAGGTGGCCCGTGCCTTTAATTTCAGCACTCCAGTGGTAGAGGCTGGTGGATCTCTGTGAGTTCAAGGCCAGTCTGGTGCTCAAAGCAAGTTCCAGGCCAGCCAGGGCTACACAGAGAAACCCTGTCTCAAAACAAAGACAAAAACAAAAAAACCCCCCACCAAAACAAAAACAAACAAACAACCCCCCCCCGCCCCCCAACCAACCAACCAACTAACCGACCAAACCAAAAAAAAAAAAAAAAAAAAGCGAACATTTTGAGGTATTTTATTTTGTCATATGGCCAGCAGAGGGCAGTGGAGACTGCTGTATCACAGGGTCTCTAGCACTAAGTAAGCTCTTGCCTGTTTGGCCACGGAAATGGGATAAAATCACAGGGAGTCGGGTAGAGATTGGTTGCTGATCTGAATGGTTAGTATCAGTTACAAGCTCACATTTCTTGTTTGGGGTTAGAATCAATGTTCGATGGCAGAACAGTTACGTAGCATGTGCAAGGCCTTGGATTCGATCCTCAGCAACTCACGAATGACTCCCCCACAAAAAGAATATTTGCTCTCCAGTTTTTCCCTTCTTCACGGGCTGGAGTGGGCAGTATGTTCACAGTGTGTTCAGAAGGAAGTGTCATTTGTTTTCTTTGCTTGTTTTTCTCCCCCTCCCTTCAAAAGGATCAGGCTCAAGTTCACTACAGAACACAAAACACGACGTCCTGCTGGAGACTCTAAAATCTAACCTGTCTGCTTTGGAGGCCAAGTTGCTAAAGGATGCTCAGTGGAAGAAACTCAAAGCCCTCAGAGATGAGATGGCTGATAAGGCTGACTGGCTGCAGAGCTCTGAGGATGTCACCTGGAGTTTCACCTCTCAAATCATGTTGCTGCTGCTGTGTCTGAAGGAAATCATGACCCGCCTCGTAGCTGATTTCATTCCTGGCAAACCTAACCCCAGGACTCCAGAAGCTGCCCCTGCCCTCAGTCCGGATACACTCAGCATCTCCCAGCAGAAGACCTTCCAGTCCGTTCTGCAGTTTGTAGTCACCTTGGGTGTCTGCCCCTACCTCATTCCTGGCGTGGGAGTCCCTCTGAGAGACAGGACTGAGTTTGGAGCTGTTGTTCAGGATCTTGTACGTCTGGAGGCTACCCCCCATGCCACCCGGAGGCTGTACATCTGCTGCACGGTCCTCCTCGACCTGGCACAGCATGCGTCTCTGGGGAGCTTGATTTTTTGCCGCCATTTTGGGGATATTGCAGCAGGTCTGTGCCAGCTGGGATTCTGCCCAACCAAAAGAAACCCACCAGGACCTGTGGGAGAGGTAAATATACAGCGGGAGGTAGGGGGGGTGGGGGGGGGGGGGGGTAGGGGGGTGGAGGGGGTGCTTTTGGACCTGTGGAAGAGGTAAATATACAGCGTGGGGGGGTGGGGGTGGAGGGAATATGAATACTAGTGTGTATTTTTGTGTCAGGTTCTGAAAGGCATTTCTTAATTCTTTAGAAATGAGCTGATTGAGCCGGGCATGGTGATGCACGCCTTTAATCCCAGCACTTGGGAGGCAGAGGCAGGCGGATTTCTGAGTTCAAGGCCAGCCTGGTCTACAAAGTGAGTTCCAGGACAGCCAGGGCTACACAGAGAAACCCTGTCTTGAAAAACAAAAAACAAACAAACAAACAAACAAAGGAAATAAGCTGATTGAGGACTAGTGAGATGGCTAAACAGTTAAGAGCACTGACTGCCCTTCTGAAGGTCCTGAGTTCAAATCCCAGCAACCACATGGTGGCTTACAACTAACTATCTGTACAGCTACGGTGTACTCATATACATAAAATAAATAAATAAATCTTAAAAAAAAAAAGAAATGAGCTGATTGAAAGATACATAATTTCTGTCTAATGCCAAGCACACCCAGAGTTGTAACCTGTAATTTTCTGGGAGAAGGGTTGGGGGGCTTTATCCTTGGGGGGCTAGCCTTCTGCACACTTTGAGAGCTGTCATTTAACTATTTCATCTGTCTGTATCATTTTGTAGGACAGCTATTTTAGGCTATTTCTTGGAATATCTATTCTCCCTGCCCCCTTGTTTGTTTCTGTTTTGTTTTATTGAGATAGGGTTTCTCTGTGTAGCTCTGGTTATCCTGGAACTTGGTCTATAGACCAGGCTGGTCTTGAACTCATAGAGATCCACCTGTCTCTGCCTCTCAAGTGCTGGGATCAAAAGTGTGCACCACTCGACTTGTTTCCGTGTTTTTTTCTTTTTTTTAACTTATTATTTATTTATTTATTTATTTATTTATTTATTTTTGGTCTTTTCGAGACAGGGTTTCTCTGTATAACCCTGGCTGTCCTGGAACTCACTTTGTAGACCAGGCTGGCCTCAAACTCAGAAATCCGCCTGCCTCTGCCTCCCGAGTGCTGGGATTAAAGGCGTGCGCCACCACGCCCGGCTTTTTTTTTTTTTTTTTTTTTTTNAAAAAAAAAGAAAATGAATATAATAATATAAGCCTTAGTAGATGGTTGACAGGATAATGATGAAGTGCTTTAAGTACCTAAGCCAGTTCCCACTAGTGCTAATTCAGAAAACAGTCAAAAGTCAGGCCTTCTTTCTCAGGAGGTCCAATGAGATAAAGGGTGAGCAGCTCAGGCACTGTTTATTGTATTAGATGTTGGGGAGGGGAGGTCTATGCTCATACCACCTGAATGAACTGGAGCTTATGTGCTAGCTGGAGGCTAAGCAAGGTTACGCCTGGTTAGTACTTGGATGGGGGTTGCTGGAGGAATGAGCCTATTCCTTGCTGTCAGTCAGTGAGCAGTTGAGTAGCAGTTGGTATCTGGAGCACAGAATTTGTGTGGAGGTTACAGGAGCATGAGACACTGTCCTAGTTAGCTACAACTGACAACTTGAAGTAGCCCACTGTCATTTAAGGATGTCTCAACTCAAGGGTTGCCCAGGTAAGGTTGGCCCCTGGTGACATCTGTGAGTGAGGGATTGTCTTCATTAATAGTTGATGTGGGATGGCCCGCTCACTGTGGGTTGTGCCATCCCTGGCGGTATACAGAAGCTAATAGAGCAGAGACCAGAGAGCGAGCTAATAAATACAGTCCTCCATGGTTTCTGCTTTACTTCTTGTTTGAGCTCCTGCCCTGACCTCCCTCAATAATGGACCGTGACCTGGAAGTGTAAGCCAAATAAGCCCCTTTCTCCTCAACTTATTTTTGGTCAGTGTTTTGTCACAGTAACAGAAAGCAAACCAGAATAGACATGTTCTTTCTCTTCATACAACCCAAGCTCACACAATGATTGAGGAGCTAAGATTTACAAATAAGACTCCATTGTGTCTCCAATTAGTGAGCCAGTCTCAAAAGGTAGCCAGAGAAGCTGCTGTTAAAATATAAATGGGTCAGGAGTCACCAGCGCTGGCTCACTCCTTCCTGTTCACTGCTCAACCTTGTTCTTACTCCTTTGTGTTCCTGAAAATCTTTCTTTCTTTTTTTTTTTTCAAGACAGGATTTCTCTGTGTAGCCCTGGCTGTCCTGGAACTCACTCAGTAGATCAGGCTGGCCTTGAACTCAGAAATCCACCAGCCTCTGCCTCCCAAGTGCTGGGATTAAAGGCACGTGCCACCACTGCCCGGCCCTTAAAATCCTCTGTTTATTCTTTCTGTATTCTCTGTCCCACCATGTGCTGGCCAGTTTAATTCCACTTGACACAAGCTAGAGTGATCAGAGAGGGAACCTCAGTTGAGCAAATGCCTCCATAAGATCAGGCAGTAGGCCAGCCTGCAGAGCATTTTCTTAACTAGTGATTGACGGGGAAGGCCCAGCCCACTGTGGGTAGTGTCATGCCTATGCTGGTGGTCCTGGGTCTTGTAAGAAAGCTGGCTGAGCAAGCCATGAGGAACAAGCCAGTAAGCAGCTCCTGGCCTCTGCATCAGCTGCTGCCTCCAGGTTCCTACTCTGCTTTAGTTCCTGCCCCGACTTCCCTGATGAAGAACAGCGATGTGGAAGTGGAAGCCAAGTAAACCCTCTCCCCACAACTTACTTCTGGCCATGGTGTTTCATCACAGCATAGTAACCCTAATGTGACCAAGCAATGTCACTAAACGTGTTCAGAACAGAGCATCTGCTCTTTGCTTCCGGGTAGTATGTCCTGGCAGTACCAGCAGTGCCTGTAGCCTGAGGTCTTGTGACTGCCTTTGAGGTCCTGCAGTGTCCCAAGGGTCTCAGAAAAGAGACAAACATAGAAAACAGACAAAACATACAGAAAGAACCCAAGTATGAAGGCTGGCTTAGGAGTTGACAGGACACCCCATGATCTCAGTGTGCTACAGGGTAATTAATGGACAGGACCCTGAGTGTGCGCCGTAATCACCTAAGGTTATGTATGGCACTGTTGGAGGTTAAGAGTACCCAAAGTAGCCGGGCGTGGTGGCGCACGCCTTTAATCCCAGCACTCGGAGGCAGAGGCAGGCAGATTTCTGAGTTTGAGGCCAGCCTGGTCTACAAAGTGAGTTCCAGGACAGCCAGGGCTACACAGAGAAACCCTGTCTCAAAAAACCAAAAAAAAAAAAAAAAAAAAAAAAAAAAAAAAAAAAAAAAAAAAAAAAAAAAAAAAAAAAAAAAAAAAAAAAAAAAAAAAAAAAAAAAAAAAAAAAAAAAAAAAAAAAAAAAAAAAAAAAAAAAAAANCATCTGTAATGAAATCTGGTGCCTTCTTCTGGTGTGCAGGCATATATGCAGGCAGGACACTGTACATAATACATAAATAAATTAATTTTTAAAAAAGGACAAGGGCCATTGAGTTCAACTTTACTTAGCTATTAAATGTATATCTAAGAGAGCTCTGTTGTGTATACAGAAAAATAAAATGGGAAACGTTAAAAAAAAAGGACAAAGGTGGAGAAGAGATCTTTTAAATAAAGATGGAGCTCTTCCAGTGCACTCTAGTCAGAGATACTTACTACTCATCCAGTCTCAGGGGCCCTGGAAAACTGTGGCTCCCGTTGTCTCCCCCACGGCAGGGGATCCACCTCTGCCCTGTGTCACTCCCATGGAGAGAAGAGGAGCAGGCTGAGTGGCATACACTCACTGGACAGTGAGCAGGTGTATCCCATAATCATAAACAAGGAAATCACAGCTGCTGCCCAGAATGGAGGAGCGAGGGATGGAGGGAGGGCCATGAGTGTTCACATGGAAGGAAATAAGAGGAAGCCTTCCTCCTCTCCACTCTCAAGCTGTATTGAAACATTGCCTTCTATTCTCTGCTTGGTCTGTATTCTGTGGAAGCCAAATGCGCATTTCTTTTAGGTTTTAACAGAAGAGGAAAGAACCTTATCAAGGCAGGCCTTGCGAGACATCTTGGATCAAGTCTATCAACCATTGGCTGTCCGGGAATTACTTATCCTCCAGGGAGGACCGCCCCAGGTACTCAGACCTTGGAACCTGGTGGGGGAGTAGCTGTGTGGTGCTGTCTCCTTTCTGGAAACTTAGCTGGCTTTAGTTTCCCATAAAATCATCTAGTTGAACCTTGCTGCTGCTGTTGCTCTTCCTCTTCTTCCTCCTCTTCCTCCTCCTTTTTCTAGTAGTGGTAGTAGTAGTAGTAGCAGCAGCAGCAGTAGCAGTAGCAGTAGTATTTTATAGATAGGGTTTCACTATGTAGCCCTGATTGGCTTGGAACTCTCACAAAGATGTGCCTGTCTTTTCTTCCCAAGTGCTAGGATTAAAGGCATGTACCACCGCACATAGCCTGTATTTACACTTTGTTTCATTTGTGTTTATCTTTTTGCCATGTTTGTCTCTGAACCACCGTGTCTAGTGTCAAAGAGTCCAGAAGTGTGTGTTGGATCTCCTGGAGTTAAACTGGTGAAGGGTGGTTGTAAACTGACATGTCGGTGCTAGGAATTGAACCTGGGTCCTTTGGAAGAATGGATAGTGCTCTGAAGTGCTGAGCCATCTTCCAGACCCCTACAGGCTAGTTTTGAATTTCAATTGCTTCTGTCTCCTAAGTGTGGAGATTGCAGGTATAAGCCACTACACCCTACTCTTAGTTTATTAGATCATCAAGTGGTATTTATAAAACAAAGTGGCATTAAGCTTCAGGGTAATTTAAGACTTTTTGTTAATGGGATGATGCATACTTTCCCAAGACTACAATCATTTTTTTAAAGGCTTATGGCAATTTAATGTGAACACATATATACACACACACACACACACACACACACTCACACAGACACACACACTCACATACACAGACACACACACACATAGACAGACACACACATACACATAGACACATACACACACACATAGACACATACACACATAGACAAACACAGACACACACAGACACACATAGACACACATAGACACACACAGTCATGTGTATCTTTGTTTTGTTTTTGAGACAGCCTTAAGTAGCCCAGGCTAGTTTTGCATCTGCTCCTGCTGCCTTCTAGCTCCTGAGTGCTCGAACTCTAGGTGTGTATACTATGTATGCCCTCATAAAACTACATAAGCATATTTGCTTTTCTATAATTTTAAAAAAGATTTAGCCGGAGCCGGGCGTGGTGGCGCACGCCTTTAATCCCAGCACTCGGGAGGCAGAGGCAGGCAGATCTCTGAGTTCGAGGCCAGCCTGGTCTACAGAGTGAGTTCCAGGACAGCCAGGGCTATTCAGAGAAACCCTGTCTCGGAAAAAAAAAAAAAAAAAAAAAAAAAAAGATTTAGCTGTGTGGTGGTGGCGCACGCCTTTAATCCCAGCACTTGGGAGGCAGAGGCAGGTGGATTTCTGAGTTCGAGGCCAGCCTGGTCTACAAAGCGAGTTCCAGGACAGCCAGGGCTAGACAGAGAAACCCTGTCTCAAAAAACCTAAAATAAAATAAAATAAAAAAGATTTATTTTATTTGATGGGTGTGAATGCTTTGCCTGCATGTGCACCATGTCTTTCTTAGTGTCTGCAGAGGTCAGGAAATGGGCTTGGGTATCCAGAAACTGGAATTGTTTTGAGCCACCTTGCAGAAGTTTGGAATTGAACCCAGGACTAAGAGCAGCTAATGTGCTTATGCCCTCTAACTACCTCTTCAGTTCATATACTTGTTTTGAGACAAAGTTTCAGTCTATAGTTCAGGCTGGCTACTCACTCTGTAGCAGGCTGGCCTTAATTTAGTCGCTCTCCTCTTGCTTCAGCTGCCTGAGTGCCAGGAGCCATTATGCCTGGCTTTGGATCTTTTTATTTTTGATGAACCCAAGAGATTAAACCCAGGTTCTTGTACATACTAGGTAAACAGTCTGTGGTGGAGGTGGCAGCAGAGGTAAGGAACACTTTTAATCCCAGCATTCAAGAGGCAGAGGCAGGCAGATCTCTTGAGTTTCAGGCCAGCCTGATCTACAAAGAGAGTTCCAGGACAGACAGGGTTACATAGAGAAATACTGTCTCAAAAGAAACAAACCCAAAACAAAGAAACAAACAAACAAACATCCTAGCCTATCACTGAGTTACATTGTTAGCCTCTGTATTAATTTTTAAATTACATTTATTTGTTTTGTTGGGAGTAGGGTGTGTCTGCCATATCATGCAGGCCATGGGGTGCTTGTGGAGGGAGGTCCTGCAGCAGCTAGCAGGAGTCTGGACTCCCTGTCTACCATGTGGGTGCTGGGGCTCAAACTCATGGCGTTAGGCTTGGTGGCCCGTGCTTTTACCCTATAGCCATCCTTTTGGTCTTGAGTTTTTGTTTCTTAATTACAAAATTTGGCTATTGAACAATGTATTTTCTTTCTTTTTTTTTTTTTTTTTTTTTTGGTTTTTCGAGACAGGGTTTCTCTGTATAGCCCTGGCTGTCCTGGAACTCACTCTGTAGACCAGGCTGGCCTCGAACTCAGAAATCCGCTTGCCTCTGCCTCCCGAGTGCTGGGATTAAAGGCATATGCCACCACGCCCGGCTGAACAATGTATTTTCTGACAAAAGTATTTGGATACCACATGCTTTGATTAGAATCATTTGAGCTCAAGAAATTTAAACTAGAGCTGTTACTATAGTTCTCAGCATCTTTGTTTAGAAAACATTCTAATATATATCGTTGGCATTAAGATAGCCTACTCTTACTTTTTCCTTTCTTTCTTTCTTTCTTTCTTTCTTTCTTTCTTTTTTCTTCTTCTTTTTTTTTTTTTTTTGGTTTTTCAAGACAGGGTTTCTCTGTGTAGCCCTGGCTGTCCTGGAACTCACTCTGTAGACCAGGCTGGCCTTGAACTCAGAAATCCGCCTGCCTCTGCCTCCTGAGTGGTGGGATTAAAGGCATATGCCACCACGCCCGGCAGTTTACTTTTTTTCTTAAGAGAGTTTTGATAACTTACCAGGCTGGTCTTGAATTAGGCCTGTAGCCTAGACAACCTTTGAATTTGGGAATCCTTCTGTTTTAACTTTTTTTTTTTTTTTTTTTTTTTTTTTTTTTTTTTTTTTTTTTTGGTTTTTCGAGACAGGGTTTCTCTGTGTAGTCCTGGCTGTCCTGGAACTCACTTTGTAGACCTCGAACTCAGAAATCCGCCTGCTAGGATTATAGGCCTGTATCATTAGGCCAGCTTAGTTTTTCTCTCAAAAATAATTATTGGAGATACTGGGTGTGGTGGTGCATGCCTTTAATCCCACCACTTAGGAGGCAGAGGCAGGTGGATCTTTTGTGAGTAGGACTGCGGCTCAGTGGTAGGGGGCTTGTCTAGAACTCACAAGGGCCTGTGTTCACTACTAGCACTAAAAGGAGAGAGTAGGGGAAACATTGCACCTCTGTGTGGGGTGTGTGTGTGTGTGTGTGTGTGTGTGTGTGTGTGAGAGAGAGAGAGAGAGATCAAACATGGTCCTTGCACATATTAAATACATGATGTACCATTGAGCTACCTCCCCAGCACAAAAATGAAAAACAGTGACTTCATACCGTATGTTGCATCGATGCTCAGTTTATCCTTTCCCCCCTTTTTTATCAGCCCTGTACAGATGTGAAGACACAGCTAAGGTGTCGGGCTCCAGCGTGGCTCCGTCGTCTATGTGGGCAGCTGCTCTCTGAAAGGTTGATGAGACCCAGTGGCGTTCAGGCAGTAGTCCGGGGCATTCTGGAAGGAGCAGGTGGTAAGAAGTCACACGATGCCGGGCGTGGTGGCGCACGCTTTTAATCCCAGCACTCGGGAGGCAGAGGCAGGCGGATTTCTGAGTTCGGGCCAGCCTGGTCTACAAAGTGAGTTCCAGGACAGCCAGGGCTAGACAGAGAAACCCTGTCTGGAAAAACCAAAAAAAAAAAAAAAAAAAAAAAGAAAGTCACACGTTTCCGTTACTTTAGTATCGGTTTCCCTTTGAGTTACAGTCAGAGGTAAATTGCTGGCCTTTGCCTTGAAATTGCACTGAATGCTGGAGGTAGAGCCCAGCCTAGTCCTCTTACCTGGCATCTCTGAGGCCCTGAGCTCAGCCCCAGTAGAGCATGCTCAAAGGCATGCAAGTCGGAGGCTGCTCTAAGGATACTATGTTTCCAAGTCAGGTGTGTTGGCAAATACTCTGACCTCCCAACTCCAGGCTCTCAAGAGTTACAGGTTAAACTGGGCTACATTCTGGTAGTGAGAAACATTCTCAAAACAAAACAACACAACACAAGTAAAAGGACCAGGAGAGATGGCTTAGTGGTTAAAAGCACTGGCTGTTTTTGTCCAGAATTGGGTTCAGTTCCCAACACCCTCAGGGTGGGTGGTTCAAACCATCTGTAACTCCAGTTCCAGAGGAACTTCTAGCCTTATTGGTGCATGTACATCATGCAAGCTAAACCATTATACAAATGATAGAAAATAAAGAAATCTTTGAAAAATGAACTTCAGTTCATATTTCCTTCTGCCTAAACTTAAAAAAAAAAAAATGCTTCTTAGAGCTACTAGCAATGAATCCTTCTTTTCTCTATGTAACCCTAGATGGGACTCTTTATGTAGACCAGACTAGCCTTAATTTTGTGACATGCCTCACCACATCTGGCATTTTTTCCCCTTTAGAGACAGCTTCCCAAGCACTGGGATTGTAGGCATGAACCACACCCAGCTCAGAGGGGTTTTTTTCCGGGGAAAATTTTTTTGGTGGGAGGTAGAAGAGATTAAGAGAGGGTACGGGGCGGGGGGGTTATGGGGGTTACGGGAGGTATGGGGAGGACTTTAATAAAACAACATTTTATATATTTATGAAATTAAGATAGAATAAATAAAAATATAAAAAATAGTGTTTCCAGCAGGAGAAACATTTCTTATCCCAAATTGTAAGGCAGCTCCATCGCTTAGCACTTTCTGTGAGGACTGTTGTGAGTGTTTGATGTCTCTTTCCATGTGACAGCTGGGGCGGCTGGTGGGAGCGATGCTGAGGCCACAGCTGCCGACTGGAGGAAGTGTGACTTGATTGCAAAGATCCTGGCCTCTTGTCCCCAGCAGTCCCTTTCCCCAGAGAGCTACTACAAGGGCATCTGCCCGCAGGTAAGTCATCTTGTTACTGCTGATCCATCAGGTGTATCTGTTCGTTCACACACAGGCCAGCGAGTGCTCCGAAACTGAAGCGTGAGCAATGTAGGTTTTCATTTCCCGAGTGACTCTTTTATATTGTTTGAGGGCAGCCCGCGTAGGCTAAGACTGGCTCAGAACTTGATGTACTACAGCCCAGGTTGGGAGTAATCCTGCTGTCGCGTCTGTAGTGCTGGAGTTACAGGTGGGAGCTGCTGTGCCTGGTGGGGCCCAGCACCAGGACCGCCACTTCCTCCTGCATGCACGTGCATGCACATGCCCACACCATCCTGTGTCCTGGAGCTACAGGTATTTGCTGGTCAGTTGTCAACTTGACACAAACTAGAGTCACCTGAGAAGAAGCCTCAGCTGAGGAATTGCCTCTCTCAGCTTGGCCTGTGTGCATATCTGTGGGGCATTTTCTTGACTAATGATTATTGTGGAAGGCCCAGCTCACTGTGGGCAGTGCCACCGTGGTCATCTGCTGTATAAGAAGGCAAGCTGACAGCCGGGCGGTGGTAGTGCACACCTTTAATCCCAGCACCTGGGAGGCAGAGGCAGGCAGATTTCTGAGTTCGAGGCCAGCCTGGTCTACAGAGTGAGTTCCAGGATAGCCGGGGCTACACAGAGAAACCCTGTCTTGGAAAAAAAACAAAAACAAAAACAAAAAAAAAGAGCCGGGCGTGGTGGCGCACGCCTTTAATCCCAGCACTCGGGAGGCAGAGGCAGGCGGATTTCTGAGTTTGAGGCCGGCCTGGTCTACAAAGTGAGTTCCAGGACAGCCAGGACTATACAGAGAAACCCTGTCTCGAAAAACCAAAAAAAAAAAAAAAAAAAAAAAAAACATGGAAAAAAGTGACAACCAGATGAAACTGTGATGAAGCTTTTTCCCCAATGGTGCAGTCCAAACTCGAGATCTACCTGCCTTGACGTCCTCAACTCTGGGAGTTTGAGTGTGAGTCACTGTCACTGTGTAGTCCTGGCTGTCTTGGAACTCACTTTGTAGACCAGGCTGGCCTCGAACTCAGAAATCTGCCTGCCTCTGCCTCCCGAGTGCTGGGATTAAAGACATGCGCCACCATGCCCGGCTCATGTTTTTAATTTTTAAATTAAAACGAGCTAAGTGTTAAATGAGTTAAATTAACTTGGTAACAATTTAAAAAGAAAAAAAAACTATACTGGAGGGTTGACTTAAGGCTTAAGAGTGATTGCTACTCTTTTAGAGGACTTAAGTTTGGTTGCTAGCACCCATCTCAGGCAACTCACATAACACTGTAACTCTAGTTCCAGAGGATCTGACATTCTCTGCTAGCCCCCAAGGGCGCTCTCTCTCTCTCTCTCTCTCTCTCTCTCTCTCTCTCTCTCTCTCTCTCTCTCTCTCTCACACACACACACACACACACACACACACACACACACACTAAAAATAAATCTTGGCCAGGGATGCTGGCACACACTTATAATCCAAGCACTTGGGAGGAAGAGACAGATGGGTCTTTGAGTTTAAGTGGTATACATACATGTGTATCTCTGATCCTGGTAATCATAACAAGTTCCAGGCCAGCCAGGGTTATACAGTAAGACCCTCTCTCAAACTACCAGCTGCCTATGTCCCCCAAAGTGAAAAACAAAACTGCAAATTGCCACCATTACCACCACCAATAGCTTGTATCCTTTGATGTTAGGTTGTTAAATTAAAACTGTTCTGTCAACTCAGTATTCAGTAGTCTCTCAGTGACTTTATAATTTTGGCTTAAGTAAATGCTTTTGGGGGCTGGAGAGAAGGCTTAGCAGGTAAGAACACTGGTTGCTCTTCTATAGGACCCAGGTTTAATTTCCTGTATCCACATGAGGACTTGCTCTCGGGAAGTCCAGTCCCAGAGCATCCAGCACTCCTTTCTTGCATCTGTGGCAAGGCATGCATATGGTGCACAGACACACATGCATGTAAAATACCCATAACACACATGCATATAAAATACCCATAACACACATGCATGTAATATACCCATAATACACATGCATGTAAAATACCCATAATACACATGCATGTAAAATACCCATAACACACATGCATATAAAATACCCATAACACATATGCATGTAATATACCCATAATACAAAAGCATGTAAAATACCCATATACATTTTATCATTTATTGTTGTTGTTGTTTTGCTTTTTCGAGACAGGCTTTCTCTGTGCAGCTCTGGCTGTCCTGGCACTCGCTCTGTAGACCAGACTGGCTTCAAACTTGCAGAGATCCTCCTGCCTCTACTTCTGAGTGCTGGGATTAAAGGAGTGGGTAACCCTGTTTGGCTCTTGTACACATTTAAAAAACTTTAAAACTATAAATCGTTTCCCCTCTTAGTTACTGTTCCTTTTTGTTGTAGATTCTGGACTTATTCCACCTTCGAGATAAATTGACAGCAAGGCAGTTTCAGAGAGTGGCGACTACCACCTTTCTAACTCTGTCCAGGGAACGCCCAGAACTGGCAACAAAGTATTTGCTTCAGCCCATGTTAGCACCTCTGCAGCGCTGTTTGAGCACAGCAGGTAAGGGAGGGAGCTGCAGTGTGCCTACAGCTCAGACTTAAAGGGCTAAGTCTGGGGTGTTTCCATCCTCAGTTTTCCCTCTCCCTCCTTGCTTTTTACTTGAAAAACTACTTCCCCCAAGTTCCAAGAAGAGAACACTGAATCCCTCCCTCGGACACACTTCCCCAGTTACCAACTGTTCCCATTTTGGTCCCATTTGCTTCGTTTCTCTCTGCACACATGAATGTGGTTTTTTTCTGGAACACTGAGAGTTGCTTGTAGACGTGATGACACATTACTCCTAAATCCTTCAGCATAAATCCTCGAAGAAAGATGTCAGTTTCTGTCTTTTTTTTTTTTTTTTTTTTTTTTTTTTTTTTTTTTTTTTTTGGTTTTTCGAGACAGGGTTTCTCTGTGTAGCCCTGGCTGTCCTGGAGCTCACTTTGTAGACCAGGCTGGCCTCGAACTCAGAAATCCGCCTGCCTCTGCCTCCCAAGTGCTGGGATTATAGGCGTGCGCCACCACGCCCGGCTAGTTTCTGTCTTTTAAAAAACTTTAAAAACAACCATTCAAATTTCAAAAAGAGCCAGTCAGATAGCTCAGTGGGAAAGGTGCTTGCTGCCAAGCCTGGGGACTTGAGTTCAGTCCTCAGGATCCAGCTGGTAGAAGCCGAGAAGGGACTTCTGCAGGTTGTCCTCTGACCTCCTCACGTGGATCGTGGCAGGCAGGTGAGCACGTGCACAGGGGTGCACATACACATGAGTCAATGCAGCTTTAACAATTAGAGAAAGTCCATAGCTTTTTGCCTGCATGTATGTCTGTGCACCATATATGCATACAGTGCCTGAGGGCCAGAAGAGGGCATCAGATCCCAGGAATTGGCATTATGAATGGTTGGTAGCCACCAAGTGATTGTTGGAACAACCTTGGTCCTCTGCGAGAGCAGCAAGTGCCCTTTTCCACTGAACCTTAGCTCTAGCCCTAATTTTGGATTTTGGTGACAAGGTCACGCTATAGAGCAACGGAGCACAGAATGGCTTTGCGCTGAACTGTGTTGTCTCAGCCCCAAATGTGCTGCCTTCCTCCTCGGCTTTGTAGTGCTAAGATCATAGGCATATGCCTCCATAAGCCGGCTATTTTAATACTCTGTTAAAAAGACAAAAGTCCTCGGTCTTAGAACTTGTTTTTCCTGAACAAGAACGGACATCAGTCGTGTCAGAGATTCCATGAACATCACATATAAATGGCATGTCATACAGTGGTAATACTCATCTTCTGGGTCTACCTGGACTACCTTACTAATAAAACTTTGCTTTATTAGTGTCTTTCCTATTCAGAAAAGTAATGGAGTTAATTTTATTTGTTTTCAAAGAGATTCCAGAGAGTGACATGGTGCCAGGAACTATTTTGGTGACTGAAGAGGAACTTAGTCGATGTGTTGAAGATGTGTTTAAGGTTAGTAATTCAAGTCGCTGATGTTGCTAGTTAACGTTCCTACTTGAAGGCCTTTTGTTTTTGGAGGCTCTGGACTTTGAACACAGGCCTTCTGCTGGCCAGCACTCTGCCTCTGATCTGCATCTGTAGCTTTGCTTCTTAACCAGTACTTCCAGGAGTTGAATGAATAGCGGCTAGAGAGATGGCTCAGCGGGTGAGAGCACATAACCGCATAATGCCTTTACAGAGGGCCTGAGTCAGTTCCCAGCACTCACATCAGGTGCCTCTCAACTGCCTCACTCTAGCCCTGGGGGATCTCATGCCTCTGGGCTGCTCAGGCACCTCCACCTCCACATACCCACATATACAGACAGGTGTGCACACAAAGACACATAATTAAAAATAATGAGTCATGGGGCTGGCAAGATGGTTCAGCGGGTAAGAGCACTGACTGCTCTTTCAAAGGCCTTGAGTTCAAATCCCAGCAACCACATGGTGGCTCACAACCACCCGCAATAAGATCTGACGCCCTCTTCTGGTGTGTCTAAAGACAGCTACAGTGTACTTATATATAATAATAAATAAATAAATCTTTAAAAAAAATAATGAGTCAGGAAAAAAGAAAGAAGGAAAGAAGACAGTGGGTCTGACTAGCTGGCCCTGGAGGTATATGCCTGTAATCCCTATGCTCTGGAGGTAGGGGTAGGAGGATCATTGTAAATCCAAAGGCAGCCTGCTTGCTATAGTAAGTTCTAGCTTCTAGGGCTTCACAGTGAGATACTGGCTGTCACCATCTCTTTCCCTTCCCTACTGCTATGTCTCCATTTTATTTATTCTAAACAGATAACATGTTTATACTTCATCAGTGGACAGAGGTTTGGTTAGTTTATGAATGGCAACATTTAGCCACTTATTTCTGTAAAAAGGAAAGGAAGGCGGAAACTGTAGTCACTGGAAGGTGAGACTGTAGTGACCACCATATAATGCTCATTTTTGTACCTTTTTACTGCTAAATTCTGTTGCATGATATACCACAAAAAACGAACAATCAACCATTTGTAAACCTACACATCATTTAAACATGTAAGTCTTTATATTCATTATCAATACCGAAATTTGAGTATCTAAACATGTGCGTAGTAGTAGTAATTATAATCTCGTAAAGTAACGGAGTCTCTTTGAGGGTTTTGACGAATCGACAGTGAGGACTTAGAGACATAACGGTGAAGGGTTAGCTCTGGGCCTGGAGAGGGAACTACTTGCCTGTGTTCTGCCTCTAGATTCACCTGTTGTAGATATTGCCTATAAATCAAGGTGTGCACTCTGATCTTTGTGACTGTCCTTTTCATTTGGTTTTAATGCTATTCTGTATCATGGCATGGATCTTTCTGGTTACCGAATAATTCTCAATTCTCTATTGTATGAGTAGGCCACATTTTTGCTTATCCACTCCTCAGTTTTATGACTAGTGCAGCTTTGGACAGTTCATGTACACATTTCTGTGTGTGCTATGGTTAGGCTGTGGTTTGAGAGTATCCCCCAGGGTTTCCTGTGGTGGAAGCTTTGTATTTAGTGTGGCAATATTTGGGAGGTGTTATGGAATCCTTAAGAGATTGTGCCTAAGTCTGAGTGGTGGTACATGCTTATACCCTAGCATTTGGGTAGCTAACGCAGGAGGATTAGAAGTTCAAAGTCATCCTCAGCTATGTAGTGAGTTAGAGGCCAGCAAGCCAAGGGCTGAACTATCCTTTCACAGGGTCAAAGGCGTGTACCACCACGCCCAGCTGTCTTAGTCAGGGTTTCTATTCCTGCACAAACATCATGACCAAGAAGCACTTGGGGAGAAAAGGGTTTATTTGGCTTACACTTCCATACAGCTGTTTATCACCAAGGAAGTCAGGACTAGAACTCAAGCAGGTCAGGAAGCAGGAGCTGATGCAGAGGCCATGGAGGGATGTTCTTTACTGGCTTGCTTCCCCTGGCTTGCTCAGCCTGCTCTCTTATAGAACCCAAGTCTGCCAGCCCAGAGATGGTCCCACCCACAAGGGGCCCTTGATCACTAATTGAGAAAATGCCTCACAGCTAGTTCTCATGGAGGCAATTCCCCAACTGAAACTCCTTTCTTTGTGATAATCCAGCTGTGTCAAGTTGACGCAAACCTAGCCAGTACAATTGACCCCTTGTCAACTTGACACACAAATACATCACTAGTAAGCCTCAACCCTTAGTTCTTATTCATCCCCAAGATCTTAAATAACTTTAAAAGTCCCACAGTCTTTACATATTAAAAGTTCAATCCTTTTAAAATATCTAATATCTTTTAAAATTCAAAGTACTTTAAAATTCAAAGTCTCTTAACTGTGGGCTTCATTTAAAAACTTCCCTTAAGACACATGTTGTCCTCTAGGCTCCAGATGCCTGTACTCCATTGCTACTGCTGTTCTTGGTGGTCATCTCATGGTACTGGCATCTCCAAAATGCTTCACCAACTGCCTCTTATAGGCTCTCTTCATGGTGCCAAGCCTCAACTCCTTTGCATGACCCTTTCAGTCCTGGGCCATCAATTGCAACCGAGGTTGCACCTTCTCCAATGGCCTTCCATGGCCTCTCACAGTGCTTCCATGGCTTCAGCTGCTCTGCATGACTCCTTCATGCCTCTAAAACCAGTACCACCTAGGTAACTCTTACACATTACCAAGTCCAGTCACAGCACAAGGTACAACCATGGCTATCTCTGGAACACAGCCTCTTTGTGCTTTCAGAAAACATTTCCCAGAAGATGTCACCTCAATGATGCTGGTCTCTTCTTAATCACCACTAATTTCTTAGCTCCAGCTAACCAGCATCAATAGTCCCAGTAATGCCAAGTTTTTGCTTTAGTAGTTCTGGTATCTTGTTAATCACAGCTGATTCTTCAGCCCCAGCTAACCAGAACCACAGCATCTTCACAATCAAAGTAACAATGGCCCTGAAAAGAGTCTTTAATTTTCCCTCTGAAATTTCACAAGCCAGGCCTCCATCTTCTGCACTGTTCTCAACATTATCTTCCAAGCTCCTACACAACATCCCACAGAGCTCTTAACACAGAATGGATCTTCTGGCCCAGTGTTCCAAAGTCCTTCCACAGTCCTTCCCAAAATATGGTCAGGTTGTCACAGGAATACCCCACTATGCTGGTACCAATTTGTCTTAGTCAGGATTTCTATTCCTGGATAAAACATCATGACCAAGAAGCACTTGGGGAGGAAAGGGTTTATTCGGCTTACACTTCCATACAGCTGTTCATCACCAAGGAAGCCAGGACTGGAACTCAAGCAGGGCAGGAAGCAGATGCAGAAGCCCATGGAGGGATGTTCTTTACTGGCTTGCTTCCCCTGGCTTGCTCAGCCTGCTCTCTTATAGAACCCAAGACTGCCAGCCCAGAGATGGTCCCACCCACAAGGGGCCCTTGATCACTAATTGAGAAAATGCCCCACAGCTAGATCTCATGGAGGCACTTCCCCCACTGAAGCTCCTTTCTTTGTGATAACTCCAGCCTGTGTCAAGTTGACACTCAAAACCAGCCAGTACAATCTTTTTAAAAGTTAAAAATAAACAAAACAAAACAAACAAACCAAAAAAAAAAAAAAAAAAAAAACCCAAACCAAAACCAAACTCCTGGTCTGAATGTTGCAGTACATGCCTGTAGCCCCAGCATTTGGGAGGCAGATTGGGTGGAGAGTAGACTGATGTATATAAGAGTCCGAGGACAGCAAGGCTGCATATCGAGACCCTGTCTCAGAAAATAAGCAATAGCTAGGTGCTGGCGGTGCACTCCCTTAATCTCAGCACCCAGAGACAGAGGCAGGTGAATGAATCTCTGTGAGTTTGAGGCCAGCCTGGTCTACAGAGTTTGTTCTAGGTCAGCCAGGGCTACACAGTGAACCCTTATCTTGTAGAAAGCAAGAAACTCTGTAAATCTTACCCAGTCATGTGCATTTCATTATAGCATCATGGTTTCCATTCTCCTGGATAAGTCCTAGGGACAGGAGGGACTGCTGGGCCTCTGGTTACTCTGAGGGACGGCTTATGGAACCACCAGACTGCTTTAGCCTTCGCCTAGCAGGCTGTGAGGGCAGAGTGAATGGTTATTTTGATGTTTTAATTTTTATTTATTTTATTATTATTATTTTTTATTTTGTTTTTGGTTTTTCGAGACAGGGTTTCTCTGTAGCCTTGGCTGTCCTGGAACTCACTCTGTAGACCAGGCTGGCCTCGAACTCAGAAATCCGCCTGCCTCTGCCTCCCAAGTGCTGGGATTAAAGGCGTGCGCCACCACGCCTGGCTCTTAATTTTTATTTTTTTTTTTTATTTTTTTTATTTTTTATTTTTTTATTTTTATTTTTTTTTAAAGATTTATTTTATTTATATTGAGTACACTGTAGCTGTCTTCAGACACCAGAAAAGGGCATCAGACTCCATTACAGATGGCTGTGAGCCACCATGTGGTTGCTGGGAATCGAACTCAGGACCTTTGGAAGAGCAGTCAGTGCTCTTAACCGCTGAGCCATCTCTCCAGCCCCCTAATTTTTATTTTTTGAGACAGGGTCTGATTGTGTATCCCTGGCTGTCCTGGAACTCACTATATAGACCAGGCTGGTCCTGAACTCACAGAATTCTGCCGGTCTCTGCCTCCAGAGTGCTGGGATTAAAGACATCTGCTACCACATCTAGCCCAGAGAGTGAATCTGAAATCATTGTCTTTCATGTAAGTGGGTGAATACTTTGGTTGTGTTTAAATTTTTACACATGACACTAATAACTGTAGATATAAGATGCACGCTTAAAATTTTGAAAATCATCCAGGCAGTGGTACCTTACCTCTTTAATCCCAACACTCGGGAAGCAGGGGCAGGTGGATCTCTGTGAGTTTGAAGCCAGCCTGGTCTGGGAGCGAATTCCAGGACAGCCAGGGCTACACAGAGGAACCCTATGTCAACCCTCCTTATGCCCCCTCTCCTGCCCCCATATCCCTATCAAAAAGCTTTCGAAAATCAGCTGTGCATGGTGGCTTATGTCTTTAATCCCAGCACTTTAGAAGCAGAGGCAGGCCAGTCTCTGTGAGTTCAAAGCCAGCCTGGTCTACAGAGTGAGTGACAGTTCCAGCCCAGCCAGTGCCACACAGTGAGACTCTGTATCAAACCTCGCTTCCCCAACCAGAAAAAGAAACAAACAACAACAGCATTAAACCCCTCTCTCTGAGGAGATGGTCAGTTCTCTGTAAGTGCTGGGCGTGGCCTGCACTGTAGTAAAGGCATGGGGACACTGCAGACAGTTATCGCTCCCTGTGAGGACTTGGCAGCCCAGCTGCAGTTAGAAAACAGAGGAACTGTGTATGCTGGAGGAAAAGGGTAAACACTGTGTGGAAATTAGCAACAAAGGCAGTGTAATCTTTATTAACATTCTGCTAATGCTAAATTATAGTGTACAGTTTACACGGAGGAAATGAGGAAGACATCTGGAAAGCGTGAGTTGATCCAGCCACTCGATGGGTAACAAGAGGCTGTTTAGTTTCCAAGAGGCATCTGGGAACGGTTCCAGCTGTTTTCTCTCTCTTTTCCTTCTGTGAATGGATTTACTGAGATAAAAGCCACACAACATACACTACACTCATTGAAAGTGTACAGTTCAGGGTTGTGCAACTGTGATCACAATATAATCGCAGGAAAGCTTTTCCCCAAGGGAAGCCTCCCTCCCTTACCCAGCATTCCTCACTCCCTGCCCTCCCCACTCCAGCCCTAAGCAGCCCAGCTGCTATTCTACTTCTATCTTGTAGACTCTCCTACAGGAGACCACACAGAATGTGGTCTTAGCAAGATTGTCTCCCTCTGAGGCAGGATCTCCACACTTGTAGTCCAGGCTAGCCTTGAATTAATTATCTTCCCATGCTCCTACTCATCCTTTCCTTTCCTATTTTGTAAATATAGAATACATTTTTACAGTGATTTTTAATGTCTTTGTCTTCTAGTTCTACTGTTCCTTTAAATTGTATGTGTGTGTGTGTTTGGGCGTTTTGCGTGCATGTATCTGTGTACCTAACGTCCCCTCGTACACGGTACCCTCAGAGGTGAGTAGAGAGCATTGTATTCCCTGAGTCTGGAATTATGAATGGTTATGAGAATTGAACTCAGGTCTTCTTGAAGAACAGTCAGTGCTCTAACCACAGGGCCTGCTCTCCAGCCTTCTGGTGGAGTGGGAGGGAATCAGACTCCTTTTGGGGGACAATCAATCCTGTGATTTTTTTTCTCCCTTAAGACGAGGCAACAGTGTAGCCCTGGTTGTCCTGGAACTCACTCTGTAAACCAGGCTGGCCTCCAACTCAGAGATCTGATCCATCTGACTCTTTCTTCATCCTGAGTGATTATTAAAGGTGTGAGCCACCACCATCGCCTAGTTTCAAGTGGGTTTTGTTGTTGATGTTGTTTCTGATTATGGGTTCTAGCTTCCATGCATATCCACTAATTTCTGTGCATTTTGAGATATTATTCACGTCATAAAATTCCCTTAGTTTTGGTAGTGCTGAGGTTGTAACTCAGGTTCTCAGGCATAAGCTGTGTCTGAGTGTCCAGTACTAAGTTTACCTGGATTTCTTAAAAGATAGCCCAGGTAACCTTGTGCCCTTCAATCAATCCCCCTGCTTCAGTCTTCCAGGTGCTGTGCCACCACACCTGGTGAATATTTTGAGGGCCCTCTATAGGGATCTGGTATGCACCTCCAGAAAAGGTCAGAGACTGCATGCTAGAAATGCATCCTTCTAAAAGCATTAAACTCTTTAAACTCTGTTTTTAAAAGACTAAGCACTCAGCTCTCTGACGTCTTAACTTTGTTTCCTGCGGCACATCAGAATTGTGCGGTGGGAGTGAGGGGAAGGAAGATTTTTTTTTCCTTTCGTTTTTTCGAGTCAGGGTTTTTCTGTGTGCCCTGGCTGTCCTGGAACTCACTCTATAGACCAGGCTGGCCTCGAACTCAGAAATCCGCCTGCCTCTGCCTCCAGAGTGCTGGGATTAAAGGCGTGCGTCACCACGCCCGGCGGAAGATCTTTTGATATGTGCATCCTTCTCTATAGCAGAGAGAGAGAGAGAGAGAGAGAGAGCTAGAGAGCAAGAGAGAGAGAGAGAGAGAGAACAAGAGAGAGAGAGAGAGAGAGAGAGAGAGAGAGAGAGAGAGAGAGAGCTTGATTATGGTAGATAGCTCTGGAGGGCCAGGTGAAGCACTCTCCGTGGCCATGTAGATGCACACTTTGTCCTGTAAATTGTCCCCACCCAGGAAGGACTAAGAGGCAACTCCAGGGACTTAGTTGAGTCACTCCCTAAAGAGGGTCTGGGAGGGCCCCTCCCTAATGGGACCCCATGGTACTTGCATTCTTTTGTCCTTTGGCATAACTGATTCCATGTTTTCTTTGCCTGGAGAGAACAGGCCCAGGTGTCTTTTTGGCCCCGGAAACTCACTGTGCTTTCCCATTGGCCGTGTTCTGCGCTATACCAGACAGGGCCACATTCTCAGATGGGGAAAGGGGTTGTCCTGAAGTATTAATCACAGCATTTGCCCAAGGCTTCTGAAGAGCAGAAGTGCAGTGTAGGAAAGACTAGAAGACAGTTAAGTCCTTTGTTTTGTACTTTCTCATTTTCATTTTATCTGTTTCCAGATGTGGTGAATCTTGACTTTAATTATCCAGGTCATTTCCCATTCAGTGCAGTGGGTTTCTAATTATGGTTGCTTTGTCAGATTTCACGTTTGACTCTTTGTGGATTTTTAATTAATCTTACAGAGAAAGTTGGAATAATAGAAACTTTGATGAGAAGAATCTTTAGAAAAAATTTAGAATAACTATTTTGAAAAAAAATACAGACTCTATAGTTGTTTCTTAGACTCTTTAGGGGATTGGCTTAAGAATTTCTAAAGTTTTAAAAATTCAAGGATGCTTAAGTCTCTCATGTAAAGAGTTAGAATTTACAGATAACCTGGGCATATCTTTCAATATAAACTGTTGTTCATTTGTTTGAGACACTCTTGGGTTGCCCAGGCTGGCCTTCAACTCAACTCTGTGTGTGTGTGTGTGTGTGTGTGTGTGTGTGTGTGTGTGTGTGTGTGTATGTGTGTGTGTAGATAGATAGATAGATAGATAGATGGATGGATAGATAGATAGATAGATTATCTTGAATTTCTGATTCCTAGCCTCTGCCTTTCGAGTGCTGGGATTGCAGATGTCCACCACAGTGTCTGTTTCATGCCACGCTAAGTCTGAACCCAAGGATTCATGCTTGCTAGACAAGCTCGTCAACACCTGAACAACATCCTCAGCCCGTTTGTTTGGTTTTTGTTTTTAGGATAGTGTCTTAAGGCCCAGGCTGGCTTCAAACTTACAATGTGGCTGAGGCTTGCTTTGAACTCTTGATCTTCCTGCGTTCACTTCCCAGATTCTTTTTGTTGTAGTTGTTGTTTGTTGTTGTTTGTTTGTTTGTTTGTTTGTTTTGTGGGGGTAGGGTTTCTTTGTGTATCTCTGGCTGTCCTGGAACTAGTCCTGTAGACCAGGTTGTCCTCAAACTCATAAGAGATCCACCTGTCTGCCTCCTGAGTACAAGGATTAACGGTGTGTACCCCCATCACTTGACCTGACTCGATTTTTTTAAGGGGCAATGACAAGGGGAAATGTCTGTCTGTATTCAGTACATGTGCACCTGTCCCAGTGTTTTTGTCTGTCATTGAAACTGCAGGTGTGGGCTGGAGAAATGGCTCAGAGGTTAAGAGCACTGACTGCTCTTCCAAAAGTCCTGAATTCAATTCCCAGCAACCACATGCTGGCTCACAACCATCTGTAATGAGATCTGACTCTCTCTTCTCAAGTGTCTAAAGACAGCTACAGTGTACTTACATATAATAAATAAATCTTTTAAAAATAATAATAAAAAAGAAACTGCAGATGCGCAGTCCTTGGGTGTGAAGAGCTGATTTCTTTCCTTCCTCTCTTTTTTTCCTTCCCTCCTCACTCCCCATCTCTCCCTCCCTCGGTTTTCATCCCCTTCCCACCTTCCTCTTCCTCCTGCCCTCGTTTTGGTGTTTTGAGATAGGGCCTTGTATGTAGTCCAAGCCGGCCTCTAACTCACCATTCTCCCGCTTCAGCTGGCTGTATGTTTAGGGAAGTTTTAGTTTTAGAGCTCCCTCAGCCTCCCCACCAGCCATGCTCCCTCCATGGAAGCACATCTGTTACAACTGATGAACCTGCACTGACATATCAACACTACCTTAATCTGCAGTTTATAGTAGAGCTTACTTTTTTTTTTTTTTTCTTTTTTCTCGAGACAGGGTTTCTCTGTGTGGCCCTGGCTGTCCTGGAACTCACTCTGTAGACCAGGCTGGCCTTGCACTCAGAAATACGCTTGCCTCTGCCTCCCGAGTGCTGGGATTAAAGGTGTGCACCACCATGGTCCGGCTAAGAGTAACTTTTATTTTCCTGTGGTAATTGTTGTCTCTGAGGCTCACTGCCCCCATCTGCTAACCTAGGCCTTGTCCTGGAAGTTTCTAGCCTCCGTGCAGTGTTTTCAACCTCTGAGGTTTACTGCTGAATAAACTCACCCTTTTTAGTTCTTTTTGAACTCTGCCTGGTTCAGCTCAGCTGTTCTGGCTCAAACTCCTCTCAAGGCTGACTATCAATCTACTCCCTCCCTCCCTCCAAGCCCACCTCTCTCTCTCTCTCTCTCTCTCTCTCTCTCTCTCTCTCTCTCTCTCTCTCTCTGCCTCTCCTGAATTGCTCTGCTTGGCCTCATACTGACTTTGGCAATCTATTCTAATCTTCTGGTTTCTTCTTGTTCTCTGGCTCGTTCTGTCTTCACCTGTGTCTAGCTTGTTCTCTCTCTTTCTCTACCTGCCTGTGTACAACTGTCCTGATAAAGCTGCCTTCTCTCTGTTTGTCTCTCTGTCTGTCTCTGCACTGCCCCTTAAGTAGCTTCCTTTCTCTCTCTTCTCATGAGACTTGGGTGTATCCTACTCTGTCAAATCTTTCTCTGATTCATTACTTTGTCTGCCACCCAATTAGATATCACTTTCTAACATGGGTGCTTCCTTCTACAACTTTGGGATTAAAGGTGTATGCTTAAAAATGAAAACAAAACAAAACAAAAACCCTAGAAATATTTTTTTCCAGTAAATAACATAATCTCAGTGTGATGAAATACCCTATAACTCTAGTTTCAATGGATCTGATGTCTACTTTTGACCTCTGTGAGTACCAGGCATGCACCTGGTACACAGACATGAATGCAGGAAAGGTGCTCATATATATAATATATGTGTGTGTGTGTGTGTATGTGTATGTATATATATATAATATTATATATTTTAAAAATAGTAAAGAAAGAAAATCCGGAAACTCGAACTTTTTTTCCAGAGCTCACAGCACTGGTAGAGATAATCAAGTAACCACCCCCCTCCCAGACCCCGTGTGTGTGTGTGTGTGTGTGTGTGCGCGCGCGTGTGTGTGTGTGTGTGTGTGTGTGTGTGTGTGTGTCTAAGTGTGACAAATTTAAGAAGTTTTAAGGCTTTCTAGGGAGGAGTAGTCCTCTTACCTTAGCCTCTTCCTAGAAGCAGACCTCTTTAGAAATGTCATGTGGGGCTGGTGAGATGGCTCAGCGGGTAAGAGCACCCGACTGCTCTTCCGAAGGTGATAAGTTCAAATCCCAGCAACCACATGGTGGCTCACAACCATCCGTAACGAGATCTGGCACCCTCTTCTGGAGTGTCTGAGGACAGCTACAGTGTGCTTACATATAATAAAATAAAATAAATCTTTAAAAAAAAAAAAAAAAGAAATGTCATGTGATTGAGCTATGAGCTTACATTTCAAGCAGAGCACCAGCAGCAGTATCCTTGAGTGCTATGGAGTTACAGATGTTGGGTTATCAGCTCTGACTCTGTGGTGTAAAGTAGTGCAATGCTGGGCCCTCCAAACATATGTGGGCTCTGGTCTAGTCCCATGGAGGACTTATTGTGTGACTTTAGGTAACATATTTACCATTTGAGTTGTAGGGATGAAAAAGGTAACTTTTTTGTTTGAGAGGTATTCTCCTGTAGCCTAGGCTGGCCAGACACTTGCTATGTAGCCAAGGCTGGCCTTAAACTTCTTAAACTCTGATCTTTTTTCCTCCACTTCCCAAATGCTGGTTTTATAAGCATATGCCACTATGCCCGGTGAAATAAGGTAACTTTTGGTGGGTTCATAGCATACTGTAGCACATAAGTGCTCAAAAACTGTCAGTTCCTTTTTGGCTTAAAGAAACTCTTTTTAAAAAAAGACTGTTTTAGGCAATATGTTCCAAGAGCTGGCACAGTGCAAAGTACTTGCTATATTAGGTAACAGTCTTGTTCTTTTGCTTCTCACATGTCTTAATTAAACTCAGCAAGTGCATTAGAAGTTCTGGAATGCCACTATCAAAAGGATCCCTGTTCTGTAGTCAAGGGCAGCATTTGACTAGCTTAGTCTTTAACAGGTAAAATCAAGGTCCAGCCTGTTCTAAATGTCAGTGTTTTATTCAGCCATCTTGATTCCATCTGATCTGAGTAGCCCCATCATGATTGTATTACGATAAATCCATACATTAAGGACGACAGTTTTATTTGCTATAGTATCAAAAGTAATTTTAATACCATAAAACTAAATTTGCATTGTGTACAGCTGTGCATTTGACTTAAAACATGAACTGTCATAATCGACCATTTTAATAACTGTATGGTAAGTGTAAAAGTTGAGATATGGGGGCTGGAGAGAGGACTCAGCAGCTAAGAGCACTGGCTACTCTTCCAGAGGACCTGGGTTCAATTCCTACATCGTGGCTCACAATTGTTTGTAATTTTAGTCTCAGGGATCAAGACCCACCTCTGACTTTCTCAGGCACGGGCACATTTGTGATGAGCATACATATGTGCATCCAGGCAAACATACACATAAAGTGAAAATTGAAAAAAACAAAAAAACAACCCAAAGGTTTAAATGTCTTGAGAACTGGGAGTATAATTCAATGTTAGATTATTTGTCTAGCATGCAAGAAACTCTGAGGTGGTCCCTAGCACTACATCAAAACAAATATCATTTTCATGATAGTGTGGGGCTGGACTCCCAGCATTTAGGAAGCAGAGGCAGGAGGATTACTGTGAATTTAATGTCATCCTTGACTAACTAGTGAGTATTAGCCTAGTGGAGGCTACATGGTAAGATCCTGCTTCAAAAATACCAACGTGTGTGGGTAGAGAGATGGCTCAGCGGTTAAGAGTAATACTGTTCTTTTAAAGGACTGGAACTTTGTTCCCTGCACCCATAGCTGGTGGCTTAAAACTTCGTGGGATCCCAGCTGCAGGGAATCTGATCCCCTATTCTAGCTTCCACGAACATATGGCACACAGACACATTTACATACACATAAAAAACATCACTAGATAAATTCCAAACAAACAAGCAAAGATCCTTCCAAAAGTGTTTGATCCTTTAGGCATCGTGGCACGTGTCTCTAATCCCAGCATTGCATAATCAGGGGTAAGTTGATCTCTGTAAGTTGAAGGACAGTCTGGTCTACATAATGAAACCCTGTCTCAAAAATAAAAAAGTCTTATCCATGTTTATTCATACACATATACATACATATATAATCATATGTATGATTTTGAGCAACCTCATAGGTGACAGAATCAAAATTCACACCCAAGTTTCCTATCCCCTGACTCCCTGGTTAGTTCTCAGTAGCTATCGTGGTTTTTGGGGCTGTGCTCCAGACTGTAGTCATGAGGCTGGAGAATGGCTCAGCAGTTCAGAATCTGTGCTGCAAGTGCAGAAGGCCAGGGTCAGATTCCCAGCACCTGTGTCAGGTGGCTCACAACTGCCTGTAAGCCCAGCTCCAGGGGATTCAGCCACTCTGGCTTCCATGGGCACCTGCAGACACACCCAGACACAATTACAAGGAGAAGGCTGTAGTGACAGTCTCTGAAATGAGGGGTGGAGCTTGGGATGATGCCTTTCTGTTTTGTTTTCTCTGAAACACATGATTCCTTTACCTATTTTTTTCTTTGTAATTTAAGTTTTTAGCAAATCCTACTGGAGATCCTCTAGCAGCCAGAAATATAAATTGATCAATATAAAATTTAGCCTTATGTTCAGATTTTTTTTCTGCAGCTGAGGGTCTCTAACCCCGTTAGTTACTCAGTGAGTAGTCTAGCTATAGGTTTGATAAAGAGAGGGCTGGGGAGCATGGCAAAGTTGCTGGGATGCTTGTCTAGGAGGTGTGAAGCTATGAATTTATCTCCAACATAGCACGTATGCGTGTGATGGCCCATCTCCAGTCCCAGGACTGGAGAGGGTGACTCAGGAGGATTAGAAAGTTCATAGTAAGTAAGTAAGTGAACAAATGAATAACAAAACAAAAATAACCTGGTATAGTTGTACACGCCTCTAATCCCAGCACTCGGGAGGCAGAGGCAAATGGATCTCTGAGTTTGAGGCCAGCCTGGTCTACAGAGTGAGTTCCAGGACAACCAGGGCTAATATAATAAGACCCTGTTCAAAAAAGAAAAAAAAAGTAAGTTCATAATGAGTTAGAGGTTAGTCTGGGCTACATAAGCCCCTACCCATCCAAACAAAAAAAAAAGATACAGGCTACTTTAACTTCTCCACATTAGATTGTTGTGGAAATAAAAGCCAGACTCTTTTGACCACTGTGTCTTTTCTCTAGTCCTTCTCAGGAATGTGTGCCAGGACCTACTGCGTGTGGGTGCTTTGCCAGGTTGATAAAGGCATGGCTGAGGGCCAGCCCCTGTCCTCAGGGACCTCCCAGTGAAGCAGAGAGTGGCAGTAGTGTTCAGTGTGTACCTACTGAACAATGTCCAGAAATGTGGACCCATTCTTTCTTGTATGGCAGCCCTCTGAACCTACATAAAGATGTCAAGGCCTGTAGAACTTAACATAGACACCTTCAAAAGCTGAGGTGCAGTCTCCGGCACGTGGAAATCTCCTGAAAGGGACAAAGGAATCCCAGACTGCCTTCAGGGTCATCCACACAACTCTATTCTCAGTGTAATGTGCTTTGAGCCAGAACAGTTCCCATTGCTCCCTACTGGTCTCTGCGTTTTACCCCGCAGCCCCCTGACTAGAAAACCATAGCCCCGTTCATTCACCCTCAGAAAGCATTGCCTAAAGCAGAGTTGAAACTGGACTTCAGAGCCTGCTTCCTTGCCTGCTTCCACATTAACATCCCTTTGCATTTTATTAATGATCTTTACTCCTGTAAACACTCCCAGTAACCAGGAACATTTTCAGCCAAATAGGGTTTTATTTTGAGTACCAGGACTGATGGAACAGAAAACAGAAATTTGTTACACTTTAATCAAGTTGAAAGTTTAGATGTTTCAATAAATAATTAAAACAGTAAAGTATAAAATAGGTCCATAAAACCAAGAGAATATGAGCTTGGGCTTTTAATTTTTTTTTTTTTCCCAAGACAGAGTTTCTCTGTATAGCCCTGGCTGTCCTGGAACTCACTCTGTAGACCAGGCTGGCCTCGAACTCAGAAATCCGCCTGCCTCTGGGCTTTAATTAAAAAAAAAAAAATTTTTTTTTATGTGCTTGCGTATTTTGCCAGCATGTAGGTATGTGAAGCTATTGCCTGTGGAGTCCAGAAGAGGTCTTTGGATCTCATGGAACTGGAGTTCCATAGTTGGGAATCGCCATGTGGGTGCTGGGAATTGAACCATGATTTGCTAGAACAACAAGTACTCCTAATTGCTAAGCCGTCTCTCCATGCCTGAGCTGGGTCACTTTAAAATGCAATGCTGGGCCGGGCGTGGTGGCGTACGCCTTTAATCCCAGAACTCGGGAGGCAGAGGCAGGCGGATTTCTGAGTTTGAGGCCAGCCTGGTCTCAGAAAAAAAAAAAAAGTAATGATGGGGGCCAACAAGATGGCTGAAGGAAGGAAATCTTAGCTTGCTGCTGTCTGATGCCCTGAGTTCAGTTTCCCTGAACTCATATGGTGGAAGGAAAGAACTGACTCTTGCAAATAATAATCTGATTTCTAAATGTATGCTTTACATGTGCTTGTGTGTGCACAAATGTGTGTATATATACACACACATACATGCACAAGTAAATAAAATTTAATTTAAAAAATTAATGAGTTGTATTGCCGGCTTCATATTTACAACATCCACTCTGGTCATCAGGGTATAGCACAGTTTTTATAGAACACAAAAGAAGTTGAATTTTGATTTCTGTTTTTCTATTTCTTTCTTCTCTCTCCCTCTCTCTCTCTTTTTTTTTTTTAAAGACAGCGTCTCTCTATGTAGTCCTGTAGTTCTCCATGTAAACCAGGCTGGACTTGAACTTTTGGGGTTCTTCCTGCCTCTGCCTCCTGCTGAGCACTGGGGTTAAAGGTATGAGTCACCATGACTAGCTTTTTATTATTATTTTTCAATGAGTCTAAATCTTGTGAAAAGACAGAAGTATTATCATCAAGAAAGTTTGACATATGTAGATTTGAACTCAGTACAAGAAAGCGTATTGATGTTGGAAAAGAGGCAGTCATGTCTGAATCAAACAGAAGCATTGGATTCTTTGACATGTCACAGAAGTGTCATTTATTGAGACGAGCCAAAAGGGACATTGACTCTAAATCTTTCTACTTTAAATATTGCTATTTTTATATTCTTATTTTTCTATATAGCTCTTCCCTCTACCCAGTGGCTGTTTTCCGTCCCCTTCATGGGAATGTAAACTTCTTTGAGGCCACCTTTGCCCTGTATTCTCAGCACCTTGCCTAGTGTGTAACTGACACTTAATATTTGTTTGCTGAGCCTTTGTATAAAAATTAAATAGGTGGGATGTGGTGGCGCACACTTTTAATCCCAGCTCTTGGGAGACAGAGGCACGTGGATCTCTAAGACCAGCCTGGTCTACAGAGTGTGTTCCAGGGCAGCTAGAGCTACACAGAGAAACCCTGTCTTAAAAAAAAAATGTTTTAATTAAATAATATATTTGTCTAAATAGCTGTACTGTTTTTTTCTAAATATAAAATCACTTTTTTTTTAAAAATTGGAAAAGACTTGAGATCGAAGCCATGTTAAAATTTGAGTTCAGGCTGAAGCCTGAAGGGTGGAGGGCTCTGCAGGCTTGAGTGCTGAGCTCAGTGTCTATCACTGCAAGAACAAAACAAAACAAAAATAGTAAAATTTGAAGTGCCGTGGCTGGTGCAGAAGGAAGTCTCCACAGTATTTACTCAGAGAACAGGGCTCCAGAGCAAGACAATAGGCCCTTACGTTATCGGGTGATCTCTTCTTTTCCCTCCTGCAATTGGTGATGCTGTAATTAGGCCTGCATATTGCCTCTGAACATAGCCCTACAAGGCCCTTCATTTGCAGCTTATGGAAATTAGATCATGCTCAGGAAACAGGCTCTTTAGTTATCAGTTTCCACAGAGGAGTCAAGAGGCATGAGGAGCATGGAAAGTTAGAGTTTGTTTAAAGGGACAGGGTTTGTTGAGAAGACAGAGCTTTTCCCAATCTACACAGAGCTCTCCACAGACTTTCTTAGAAGTACTGATTTGTCCCCCAGTGCTCTCTTCAAGGTTCCCATCGTATCTTTAAATAGAACAGCTAAAACTAACAGGGAGAGTTATATATGCATTTACATTGTGTGTTCATATGTGTGTGCATATGTATATGTATGAACCCCTGTGTGATATGTAGCCCTGGCTAGCCTGGAGCATTATATAGACGAGGCTGGGCTTGAACTTGTGTGAAATCCTCCCACCTCTGTCTCCTGAGTACTAGAGTTACAGGCATTTGCCACCATGTGCAGGTTCAGATTGTTAAAAGTTTTTAAAATACCAGAGTGATTATTACATTTATTTTTTTGTTTGTTATATATATGTGTACATGTTCATGGGTATCTGCATACATATGTGTGTGTGTGTGTGTGCTCATTCAGAGGCCAGAGATCAGTGTTAGCTGGCTTCCTGAGTCGCTCTCCACTTTCTTTCACTAAGCTGGGCTCCATCGAGTTGAGCAGATGGGGTCAGCGAGCCCTGGGGTTACTCCTATCTCTGCTTCCTAGCACCCGGGGAACCCTTGTGCCTGTGCCCGCTTTTTATGTGGGTACTGGGGATCAGATTCAGCTGCTCCTGTTCTCACAGCAAGTGCCTTACTGACTGAGCGCTCTCTCTGATGACCGCACCTCCTCCCATTCCTTTCCTATCTTCCTCTCTTTTAAAGACAAGGTATTGCTATGTAACCCAGGTTAACTGGAACTAGCTACTTAGTCCAGGCTGGCCTAAAACGTTCAGTGATCTTGCTCCTTCTGCCTTGGTGATGCTCAGATTATTGACATGAGCTATAACGCCTTTTTTTTTTTTTAAGTTTTTATTTATTATTGTATGCATATGAGTACACTGAAGCTGTCTTCAGACACACCAGAAGAGGGCATCAGATCCCATTATAGATGGTTCTAAGACACCATGTGGTTGCTGGGAATTGAACTCAGGACTTCTGGAAGAGCAGTCAATGCTCTTAACCATCTCTCCAGCCCCACCCCCATAACGCCTTTTTTAAAAGACAGGGCTTCTCACTATAGCCCCAGCTGGATCAAACTCACAGCAGTCCTTTGCTTTGGTCTCCTAATGCTGGGATTTTGAGTTTAAGCTACTATGAGCATATCTTTTGAACCATTCTTAATTTAAAGAGTATAGAGCAGCCATGCAACGTCATGGTTTGGAAGTGATGAACCGCAGTGAGCTGCTTTGTTTCTAACCTAGGTTTTAGGTTAATTTTCCTTTTCTTTCAGCCCCAAGGACAGTCCAGCATGGGCCCCACCACTGAGCTCAGTGCCTTGTCCTTCAGACTGGGTTTTAGTTTTCCTAATTGATAATAATTAGCGGTTATACCAGCCTTCTGCAGTGGGATAGTTACTGTAAAGTTTACAGTAGCCACATCAAGAGGCTCAGAGGCAGCCAGAAGCTAGGAAAGCAAGGGTCAGGAAGTGGGTGAGTTGCCTTGTCTTTGGCCTGTTTTTCAGTCTGTGTGGGAGAAGGTACTGGAACCTACCATTCCCTGCCTTCAGCTAGCATGGCTCCATTGGCAGGCTGAGCAGAGACTAGAACTGTGTGTCTCAGAAGAAAGTGCTGTTTAAGATAAACAAACTGCAGGTTCCATCCATGCAAGGCTGGCAATGAGCTCTTGTTGCTCTGGCCTCGTTGAAGTATGTCTCACGGTGTCCTTGTCCCTGGGTGTAGTATGTCTCACTGTGTCCTTATCCCTAGGTGTATGTGGTGGCAAATGAGCCTCTCCCAGTGTTGCTGGACTCGCTGCTTCCGCTCCTCCGGGTGTTTTTTTCTCTCTACTGTTTTACCCAGCAGAGTGTGTCTCACATAAGGTAAGCAAGCTTAGAATTAGAATCTCATTTGTCTGTAAACAGTGAGGTTTAAATTAGGGCATGATTTTCTCTCAAAATCAGGAAGATGTTTGGGGGATTCTCTTACTCGGCTTACACAGAAAAAAAGAATGAGGATTTTGCAGGGAAATGGGGTGTAGTTTGGGGATGATTTTCCATAGCCTACTCTATACAACAGAAGAGAAAGGTATCGCCATGGGTCAACATGCCATTGTTTGACCAGTAAGAAGTCCTGCGTTTTACTGTCTCTGGGAAGCAGGAAACCAGTAGCCCTAGTGGTGTTGGAGAATACGTTTGCAAAGTGTGGATTTGATGTGACTGTATAGTGTAACCTGGAACTTGGCCTTAATATGCAGAGTCTTCAGTATAGAAGGAAAGGGCTTCTTAGTCATCCAAAAACCCCTTTCTGTGTTACTTTAAAACTGATTCAGTTAGGGGCTGGAGAGATGGCTCAATGGTTTAGGAGCTCTGGCTACTCTTCAATTTCCAGCACCCACATGGAGGCTAACATTGTAACTGCAGTCCCGGGACAACTGATACACAGACATACATGCAGGCAGAGCGTTCACACACATAACATTAAATAAATACATTTTTAAAAAGATCTATTTTTGGACTAGCTCTATTTTCAGTCATTTGTGGCATTTCTTCCATATGATAAGAGTTTATAGTTACATCCTTCCCTGGGTCATTATGAAGACGGTGTGTAAACTGGAGCCCCTAGCAAGGTCTCTGACAAATTATAAGCTTGGTAACTCACAGCAGTCGTTAGCATGGCTGCTAATGGTGAAGAAAGACACTCAGCTCTGTAGTTAAGACAGGCTAAAAATAAAAATAAAGTCTTTTTTTTTTTTTTTTTTGGTTTTTCGAGACAGGGTTTCTCTGTGTAGCTCTGGCTGTCCTGGAACTCATTTTGTAGACCAGGCTGGCCTCGAACTCAGAAATCCACCTGCCTCTGCCTCCTGAGTGCTGGGATTAAAGGCATGCGCCACCACCTGGCTCAAAATAAAATCTTTTAAAAGAGTAAAAAAAATTAAGTTCTCATAGCACCGTTCCATCCTCATCAAAGACTGATGGGGATGCATGTGCCTACCCCAGCCCCTCCTAGTGAGTGGGGGTACTTCTAGAGCCAAGGGTTAAGCTGTCCCTGGGTGACCTCCAGGGCATTTGCACTCTGAAATTTGCAAGATGCATGCTTCCCTGTCGTGCATCAGCAGCCAGTGGCCGGGCAGCACTGGGATCAAGTGGAACCTGACAGTCCATAGCTTGCTAGCCTCATGGAGTAAGATGACAAACTCATTCATTCCTAACTGCTTTGTCTACCAGGTCACTTTGCCAAGAGATCTTGTTATGGATTCTGGTGAAGCTGGAAAGGAAGAAAGCAATCGCCAGCCTGAAAGGATTTTCCGGGTTGGACAAAGCCTTGCCCTCTCTCCACCCACAGTGTCAGTTTAGAGCCGCCATGCACGGTGGCATCGTGATTGCCGCCAAAGAGACCATTAGGTGAGCTTACCCTCCCCTCCCACATTGTCATGCCTGACAGAAGTTTTTATATGACACTGTTCTGTGAGTCAGCCGCTAAGGGGCGCTGATGGGAAGGAAATCAGAAACAGGCGGTCAAGGCGCTTGCTATTTATAATTGTTAAAGAAACCAGAGCCTTAAGTGATCCTCTGGGTGTTATTCCAAGATGCCTGCTAATAGTAGGTACGGTTTACTGGAGCCTCCCGGCTCTACACCACAGCAAGCCCAGTTACTGCTCAGTGTTCGCCAGTGACTCAGAGCAAAGGGCAGATCCAGTGACTCAGAGCAAAGGGCAGCACATGTTCATCCGTAGCTCCAGAGCAATCCAGTCTGTTTCTGACTTGAAGAGCAGTATGGATTTGTGTGCCTTATTATTATTATTATTATTATTATTATTATTATTATTATTATTATTATTATATTTGTCTTGTCTGTGTCTGTACATTGCTTGCATGCCTGATGGAACAGAGGGTATCCAGTCCCTGAGAACTGGACTTACCGATGGTTTTGAGTCACTGTGTGGATATTGGGAATCAAACCCAGATCCTCTGCTCCCACCCCAGCCTTATTTTTAAGGGAAATTGTCTGATCACTGTCCTTGGTAATTTTGTAATGAGGTTTGTTTCTCATAAGAATGGATTAGAAAGGACTAAGTAGAGTGGATGGTTTATTTCTCCGATGTCTCACAAGTATTTTATTTTATTTTATTTTATTTTATTTTATTTTATTTTTGTCCTGCTGAGACTGACCCTAGGGCCAAATGCATCCTGGGCACCTGAGCTGTGCTGCCAGTCCCGTGAGCATGTATTTTACACTGTTTCCGCTTTCTGAGATTGGTGGAGGGTGCTGTTTTCTCAGAGCCTAGGCTTCCCCTGGCTGTCCATGGAGTACGTCCTTCCATCACATCCAAAGAGTCGCTGCTCGTTGAAGTGCTTACATTTAACTTTATAGTCAGGAATCATTTGTTGAAAATTTAAAACATAAACAAATATGATCGACTTGACGAAAATAGAAAAGATATGTATTAGAGTAGAATTATCAGAATGAATGGAAGCTTCCTGAGAACTGTTGAATTTTAGCAGCTTTATTACTGTGCCTATTGAGTATAAGAATTTAGAATTATTTGGCATGCTTAATTAGTGTACATGTATATGAAAACCCACAGTTCTCACTGAAATTATTATTTTGCTTCCTGATGAGAATATAGTTAGCAACCAGTGATTAAATGAATCTCCATCCACTGCCAGAAGCACCCACTCCTTAAAATCTAGGGTGTCTGCTCAGGTTAGGGGGTAGTCCTTTTCATGTCATACACACACACAATGTAGTCCTTTTCATGTCATACACACACACAATGTTATGTGAACACCTGCATTTAATAAAAATTAGGGCCCATAGACACCTGAAGCAGTCAGAGTTTTCAAAGAATTAAAAATTTTATCTGCGTGTGTGTGTGTGTGTGTGTGTGTGTGTGTGTGTGTGTGTGTGTGTGAGAGTGTGTGTGTGTGTGTGCGCGCGCGCGCGGGTGTGCGGGTATGTGTGTATGTGTGTGTGTGGTGTGTGTGGTGTGTGTATGTCTGTGTGTGTATGTGTATGTATGTATGTGTGTGTGTGTGTGTATGTGGTATGTGTGTGTGTGCATGTGTGTGTGGTGTGTGAGTGTGTGTATGTGTGTGGTGTATGTGTGTATGTGTGTGTGTATGTGTGTGTATGTATGTTTGTGTGTGTTGTGTATGTGTGTGTGTGTGTGTGTGTGTGTGGTGTGTGTGTGTGTGTGTGGTGTGTGTGTGTATGTGTATGTGTGTATGTGTGTGTGTATGTGTGTGTATGTATGTTTGTGTGTGGTGTGTGTGTGTGTGTGTGTGACCATCTGACTCTGTTTCACCACTTTCCTCTCACTCTGCCATTAGCCCAGCAGAACTTTCCAGTAAGAAATTGTTTTAAAGAAAATTTAAGCCAGGCACAGTAGTATACACCTTTAGTCCCAGCATTTAGGAGGCAGAGGCAGGCGGATCTCTTTGAGTTCAAAGCTAGTCTGATTTTCCTAGCGAGTTCCATGCCAGCCTGGGCTATATAATGTGACTGTCTCAGAAAAAAACAGACAAAAACAAAAACCCAGCTCTATTTGAGCGATTAGGAGTTTTGGAGGCAGATCTTTTAAAACTTTTTTATGGTTGTTGCTTGTTCACTGTGTAGCTCAGGTTGGTCTAGAATTTACTATGTAGTCCAGGCTGGCCTCAAACGTGAAGCAATCACCCACCCTACATTAGTCTAAGTCTATGCTATAGGGATGAATAACCACACCCAGCAGCAATGATCATTTCTGTTAGACACACCTGACCTTTTATTTTATTTTTTTAATTTTTCAATGAATCATGTCTAAGGCCATTTCCTTCACAAATCATTTCCTATTTGAGAAATAAATGATCATACAGACTAAAGCAGTTTAGCTTCTAATAATAAATAACCTTGCCTTCTTCAGCCCGGAGATCTATCTGAAGATTACCTATATGGAAATATTGTTACTTTAGAAAGTCACTCTGAGGTTTCAGCTTCCGAGTGGCACAGCACAGCACGGGAAGGTGCTTGTGGGCAGGCCTGAACCCGAGTTGGCTTCCTGGGTCCTACAAGGTATCAGGAGAGAACTGATTCCTGAGAGCTGTCCCCGATATCCACAGACAACCTTGTGCAAACACATGTGCCCCTGTAGCTACACAGATAGCATAAAATAAACCTTTTAAAAAAGAGAATTACAGAGATTTCTAGGAAACACTGACATGGGCGATGGATCTTGCCCTGTGTTACAGCGATGAAGATGAAGCCCTGTACCAGAAGGTGTCTTCAGAGCAGAGCCAAGTGGAGCATCTTGGGGACTTGCTGCTACACTGCCAGCAGTGTGGGTTGGCAGGCGATTTCTTCATCTTTTGTCTGAAGGTAAGAACCACACAGTTAGACCAATCCATTCTGGGCTAGCTCTAGGAGAGCCTTTGTCTTTATAAACGTTCATAAGTTTAGGTCCTTAAACTTAGCTTCCAGTTTAGGACAAATATACAGAAGCAAAAGAGTAATTAACTCAGCTGCTCATCGGCTCTGGAGCGGACCAGGGAAGGGCCGTCAGTGGAACCAGTGTGCTCTGCTTACTCTGCTAGTCATCTGCATTGAAATGTTAGACAGGAACAAAGCTGCCTTGTTAGTCTATGAAAGGGTTAATCTTTGCTCCGTGTTGACGGTAAGATCTCTTTTGAAGTTAATAGCAGGTTCTGCAGCCACAGAGTAATCCCTTATCCTGGTGTGCAGGCAGGTATTTGGAAACTCAGCCATTCTGCCTCCTCATTTCGCTCTGTAACCACTATTTTGGAAACGGACAGGGAACGGTTCACGACCAACATCAAGAAGGGAACCGGGGTCAGAGGTCATCATTGAACATGAGTCATTGAATCGAGACGGACCATAGACGACCACAGGCGAGAGAGTTCACACAGGACTCTCTCATAGACGTCTAATTCCTACTCACCACCGACCCTTGCCCTTCGACTACAAAGATCTTGAAGAAGTAGGGATGTTTCTTTTGGTGCTTTCTCATCTCTATGTTCAGGCCCATTTCTGTATCAGCCACACACTCTGATGTCTAAGGAGGTGTGAGCCCATTTGTATGCTTTGTTTCCAGCTGCTCTTTGGGTAGGAACACTGACTGCTTTCGCAGAAGACCTGAGTTCAGTTCTCAGCACATACATGCTGGCTCCACAACCTTTAACTCCAGTTCCAGAGGATCCTTCTGACCTCTATATGCAACACACACACACACACACACACACACACACACACACACACAGAGAGAGAGAGAGAGAGAGAGAGAGAGAGAGAGAATCCATACACACATGTAGGCAAAACACTCATGTAGGCAAAACACTCATACACATAAAATAAAAATAAATGAATCTCCAGTAGTGGTGGCACACGCCTTTAATCCCAGCACTCGGGAGGCAGAGGCAGGCGGATTTCTGAGTTCGAGGCCAGCCTGGTCTACAGAGTGAGTTCCAGGACAGCCAGGACTGCACAGAGAAACCCTGTCTCGAAAAACCTAAATAAATAAACAAATAAATAAATAAATAAAATGAACCTCTTTTTTTAAAGGGCCCAAATCTTTTTTTTTTTTTTTTAAGATTTATTTTATTTTATTATATGTAAGTACACTGTAGCTGTCCTCAGACACTTCAGAAGAGGGAGCCAGATCTCGTTACGGATGGTTGTGAGCCACCATGTGGTTGCTGGGATTTGAACTTATCACCTTCGGAAGAGCAGTCGGGTGCTCTTACCCGCTGAGCCATCTCACCAGCCCCCCCAAATCTTTTTTTTAAGTGCCCCAATCAGCCAAGTGTGGTGATACATGCCTGTGATAGCAGAGGTCTGGAAGCTGAGGCAGGAAAACGATTTTGAATTTCAGGCCAGCACAGGTTATTTAAGGAGACTGTTTCCAAAACAAACAAAACAAAATGCTACCACCACGCAATCAAAGGCCTTTATTCTAAATCCCAGTTTGTTTGTTATTTGAAGGGTCTCATGTGGCCTGTGTGGCCTCACACTGGTTAGCCAGTGATGACCTTGAACTTCTGCTCTTCCTGTCTACTTCCTGAGTCCTAGGATTACAGGCATGCGTTGTACAGTTCTTGTGATGGAACCTAGGAATACACGCATACTAGGCAAGTCCTCTACCAACTAAGCTGTATCCAGTCAACCCAAACCCCTTAAACTATGGGTCCTGATTCCAGAGGAGGTCACATAGGAAATGGGGGGTGGGGGTGGGGGTGGGGAGGGGGTACAAAACCTTTGTCAACACTAAAAGATTTCTGAACTCAAAATAGCCAAAACGTAATTCAACACGAGATGGGGAATGAGCTCAGGATGTTTCTGAGAGCTCTTGGACCACTCAGCCTCACTAAGGCCTTAGTTCTGAGCACATAGCATCTGCACTTTGCACCGCACACGCCGTCATGCCATTCAGCTCAATGAGCAAGCCAGAGATATTTCCAGTCAGATTTGAGGTCATTGTAGGCTGTAAAGCACAGCCCCTCTGCTCTCATAGAGGCCATGGTTTAACAGTGGGAACAGAGACCATCATTCTTTACAGGCAAATCATAAACTAGTATTTCTAAAGCACAGCCCCTGCTCTCATAGAGGCAATGGTTTAACAGTGGGGAGAGAGACCATCATTCTTTTTTTTTTTAAAGATTTATTTTATTTATTATATGTAAGTACACTGTAGCTGTCTTCAGACATTCCAGAAGAGGGCGCCAGATCTCATAATGGATGGTTGTGAGCCACCATGTGGATGCTGGGATTTGAACTTATCACCTTCGGAAGAGCAGTCGGGTGCTCTTACCCGTTGAGCCATCTCACCAGACCCGAGACCATCATTCTTTACAGGCAAATCATAAAATAGTATGAGTTTTTGTTTTTGTTTTTTTGTTTTGGTTTTTCGAGACAGGGTTTCTCTTTATAGCCCTGGCTGTACTGGAACTCATTTTGTAGACCAGGCTGGCCTCGAACTCAGAAATCCACCTGCCTCTGCCTCCTGAGTGCTGGGATTAAAGGTATGCGCCACCACTGCCCAGCTAGTATGTTTATAAATTTTATTGCATTTTGATTTTTTATTTTAAAAAATCGTTGGTTGAGGGGCTGGAGAGAAGCTCAGGTTAGGAGCATTTGCTGCTCTTCCAGAGGCTGTCAGTTATGTTCTCAGCATCCATGTCAGGCCAGTCTACCTACATGAGCACCACAGAATCTGGCATCCCTTCTACCCATCTTGGGTTTCTGTACTCACATGGACATACCCCTGTCCCCACCGACACATGTATAATGATAAATATTTAAAAATTTCTGGTTGGGCTGCTGAACTTGATCTTTCATTAAAAAAAAAAAAATCATGAAATGAGTTTTGGCCTTGGATTAGGTCAGAATTTTGAATAAGTTCTGAAATAGCCCTTGATTGATTTCTCCTATTTTCATATATATATATATATATATATATATATATATATATATATATATATATATATATATATATATATATGGAAAGCTGAATTTTAAGCACTGATGATAAAAAAAAAGAAAAGTGTGGATGTGCTCTAAGAAACACTGAAGATGCTGTGTTTTCTGCAGTATCAAATCATCACGATTGAATCCTTAATGTAAAATTAATCAAGCATGACGTCTCATTAGTATGCAAATTTATTCATCTTTAATAGAGGGTAAAAGCATATGTATGCCAAAGAATTGTTTTAAAGTCAATTTCCTTATAATTCATTGCCACTATAGGCTTGACCAGTATACCTACTTTATGCTCATCCTATACATGGAGTTGTATTAAGATTCCTCAGAGAAAAGAGATTGTGAGTTGAAATGTTAAGAAAGCCCTGCTTGAAACCAGGGAAACTTTATCTTGGCAAAATTGACATTTGATCTAGATAAGTGTGTTCTTCGGTGTGGTTGTCTTGTTCTTTGTTGGATATTTATACCATCTGTGACCCCTACCCACTAAATGCCTTTGTTATCCCCCAATTATGACAACCAAAATGCCCTGCAGGCATTTCAAAATGTCCCCTGGGGAGGAAAATTACCCAAGCACCGGTGAACAGTGTCACTCTCAGCTGTCAGCTACTTTAGCAAATCACTAATTGTGAGGGAATTTAAGGTTTTCCCTTTCCATGGGAATTCACAATGGAGAAGCTTACCAAACCAACAATAATGAATTCTCCGTTAATAGAGGTTTATTTCTGATTTGTCTTAAAGGAAAGTCTTCTAATGGTCTCTAAAAGAACTTTGCCTAAGTTACATCTCTGAGGGCTCAGTTCAAGGAAGGTTTGTGACAGAATTGTGAAAGTGTAATAAAAAGTCAAACAAGTCCTTTGGGGGGGGACGGGGGAGGTGGGGTGTTTTTTGAGACAGGGTTTCTCTGTGTAGCCCTGGCTGTCCTGGAACTCACTCTGTAGACCAGATTGGTCTCAAACTCAGAAATCTGCCTGCCTTTAGTGGTCCTGGGCTCTCTCTGTAGCTTCAGTGGGCCTCGAACCTGCAATCCTCTTCCCCCAGGTGCCTGAGGAGCTGAGACTTCAGGAGTATGTAGACACAGGTCAATTCCTCGCACATAAACTTCCTACGTCTTTCCTGTGTGTCCTTGGTGCGGCTGCCTCCCTTCATGTCTCCTCTCTCCCTGCTTTAGGAGTTGTCTCATCTGCTGGAGGACAGAGAAGCTGAGTTCACTCCCAAGCCCTCCTGCTCTGCCAGCCTCCGGGAGTTTGAGCACCACCAGACGCTGCTCATAGAAGAGCAGGAGCGGAAGCTGCAGGTTCTGCAGCTGCTGGCTGTTCTGTGTGAGAGGATGTCTGAGCAGATATTCACACACATCACTCAGGTGAGTGGCTGTCACACTCTGGATCCAGCCTGCTGGTATTTTGGTTTCTTTACATTTTTTTTTTAAATAAATGTAACTTAACTGGGCATGGTGGTATATACCTTTAATCCCAGTACTTGGGGGCAGAAGTAGGCAGATCTTTGTAAGTGGGAGGCCAGCTTTGTCTACAGAGTGAATTCCAGGCCAGACAGAGCTATGTACTGAGACCCTGTCTCAAAAATAGTAGTTTAGAGTGCAATTTGATATCCCCCTTTCCATGTTTCTTGGAATTCTGGTTAAACATGAAGGCGCTTACTTAAGTTTACTAGCTGAATTCATACCAGTAGTCTTACATACTACTCCGTGTGCTTAACATGCTCCCGATGTGAACCTTATCTAAGAAAACTCCAAGAACTGCTTTACATATTTTTTATGATGTAGTGATATTCAACTTCGAATACAAATAAACTCATCTAGTCTTTAAAAAATATACCACTACCTATCTGGCTTTTAGAGGCTTTGATTTAGTTTGCCAAAATAAGAGCCTAAAGGTCTTTTTTTTTTTTTTCAAGTTGCACATGGGTCAGAGGTTGTGAATGGAGGGAAGGTGTGATGGCTCACTCACTGTGCAAATATGAGAAGGAGCATTTGGATCCTCAGTGCCCACCTAGACAGCTGGGTATGACTGTGCATGTGCCTGTAACCCCAGCTCTGTGGGGTTATGCACAAAAGATCTGCTGCAGCTTGCTGACCCACCAGCATAGGGTCAGCCTCAGTGAGGGGCTCTGGGTCAAATAAATAGGGTAGACAGGAATAGAGCACCTGACATCCTCCTCTGGCCCCTTCATACACATATGCACATGTACATACATATGTGTGCATATGCCACACACAAATACACACATTAGTTGAGAACAATTGGAATTCAAATTTGAAAAACAAGTCTTACCCTTAGCATGGTTGTACACACTTTCTGTCCCAGCACTCAGGAGACAGAGGCAGGAGGATCTCTAAGGTCAAGATCAGCCTGGTCTATAGAGCAAGTCCTAGGACAGCCAGAGCTACACAGAAAAACTCTGGAAAAACCAAGCAACCAACCAGCCAGACAGACAAACAAACAAACAAACAACAAACAAACAAACAACAAACAAACAAGAAACTGTGAAATGGGAACTTCTGGTTTCTTTGGAAAGTCAGTTATGTCAAATGATGTTTTGGTGGGCACACAGGTGAAAGGATGTTTTGCTGAAGCAGACACAGGAAAGGACACATGATGTTTAGAAAGAATATAAATATGACCCCACAGACAGTGGGAGCTCAAGCATTGGTTTGTCTTGCTTCAGCCTGCTAGTCTTTGCTGACAACACGGATGTATTGGTTTGCTCTATATTACATTGTTGAGCTTCACGTGTGGTGACTTCATAGAGGGAAACTTACCAAAAAGCTTCTCCTGAGGTTCCTGTGCCTTCTTGCCACCTCAGTGGACTTGGGCCGATTGGCAAGCCTCAGGGTTTCTTCTGGATTGAACTGCCTTCACTGATTCATGTGCTGTGTCTGCCAAGTGGACTGGACTGCAGATGTTGGTTTGTGTGTGGTGTTTGCTAGTGAACCGGACTGAGAAGAAGGAAGGCTGGGATCATCTCAGAGAACCATTCCTAAACAGGTCCACTCCCCTGCATCCTCAGAGAACCATTCCTAAACAGGTCCACTCCCTGTGTCCTCAGAGAACCATTCCTAAACAGGTCCACTCCCCTGCATCCTCAGAGAACCATTCCTAAACAGGTCCACTCCCCTGCATCCTCAGAGAACCATTCCTAAACAGGTCCACTCCCCTGCATCCTCAGAGAACCATTCCTAAACAGGTCCACTCCCCTGTGTCCTGATAGTCTTTCTTTTCCACTACCTCTAGGGGTAGTGGGCTAGAGGGGAGGTTGAACTCTTATTAAAGTAGGCTGTAAAAAAAAAATGCCTACAAAACTGTTAATAAGACCACTTTAAATGTTATGCACCCTCCGATTCACAGCTTGTCTCCATAGCGTTCTGTGCAGTTTTAAGATATTCTAAAACCAATGCTTTCAGAGTAGAGTTGCTGAGTGGGTCAGTTCCTGTAGCGTATTGACTGAGACATAATTTTTACTAACTTCTTAAAGAGTAGGAGAGAAAAGTAAAAATACATAGGCAGTACAGGGACTGTATTTTACCACTTCACTAAATCAGTTGTGCCTGGCTGGTGAAGAGTCATTTGTAAGATGGTATGATTGTCACACTTAAATCTGATCCTCCATGTCTTTGTATGGTTGTCATTGTCATCTGCAGTCCGTGTTGCTAAGCAGCGCATCACTGAGAGCTCCTGCTGAGAATGCTAGCTGCCTAGCTGCTGCCTATCAGCTCTGACTTAGCTTGCCTGTTTAATGGGAACTATGTTCCTGGTTTCTGCCCAAGCCCCTCATGCCTTCAGTTCACTGACCTCATGTTGCTCTGCAGGGTGATTTGTTTTGTATGGTTCCTGACAACTTCCTCATCCAGGCTTGTGTCTGTGTCAGGGGGCTGGGTGGAAGGGGACATGGTTTAAAAACTGATAGAGCCTGTGCCTCTGCACTTCCCTCCCTCGCTGCTAATTAAGAAACCGTAGGGTTAGGTCTAGGTCGCTACAAAAGATGTGCTGACCTATTGCATCGGCCTTCCCACAGGTTATTCAAAATGCACCAGAACAAAAGAACTACCAGGAAGTACCAAAGTGTGCTTTATGGTCTCACTGCTAGGGATGACATTGGCATATTATTTTGAAACACATGAGCACGTTCACATGCACACACACAAAGAAAATAAAGTATATGTCATTTGGTTAATATTATCAGGGATAAAGATTTTTAGTATAAGGAAAATGTATAAAAACCAAAGAACTAGCATAAAATCCGTATACTCTTGAATAACAGGTGGAGATATTAGTGTGAGTGAATGATTGTTTTTCTCTAAAAACAGTGGATATTTCCTAGTGTGGTCCCCTGTCATTGCCAGGAACAATGACAGTCCGCAGCAGTTAAGTGCCCTAGTTCCCGAGTGCAGACTATAAAAACCATTCCGACTCAGAGTACTCAGCGCTCTCTGGGGTGAAGGTGGATTTGAGGGCTAGGGTGGAGATTGGACATTATAAGCTTCAAGGCAGCTTGATGTGCCCAGGCACAAGGAAGCCATCTGAATTTAATGGGGTCGTGGCAGTGGCAGTCAGGAGCCACCTTGAAGGGACGCTTGTTGCAACACACAGCACAACTGCAGCATTCAGGGGAACAATAGCTGCAGCAGGCACATCAAAGATAGAAAGGGAGGTGGTTTTGTTTTGTTTTGTTTTTGTTTTTCGAGACAGGGTTTCTCTGTGTAGCCCTGGCTGCCCTGGAACTCACTCTGTAGACCAGCCTGGCCTCGAACTCAGAAATCCACCTGCCTCTGCCTCCCAAGTGCTGGGATTAAAGGCATGTGCCACCACTGCCCGGCAGAAAAGGAGGTTTTAAACCTCTCAGGATTCCTTAGAGATTGTCAGGGTCTCTGGTCGCTACGTTGTAAGTTGATAATCAAGGAGAACAAGGAAAGCACGTGTCCTGCCTTTCCTGTAGTGATCAGATCCCATCTTCATCAGATACACAATGGAGAATTTTCCATAGGAGAATAACAGGCTAGCAACTAGTTGATAGAGTGCTTGCCTTCTGGGACAATCACAGCCAAACCATTCAGAAGGACCTAGAAAACTACTTCTCAAATCTCTAATGATTTCATGGGTTTAGGGAGTGAACACCATTGCCTGCAAATGGTTAGAAGGGCTGTGGATAGAATATTTTTATGTTCCCAGTGAAATTGACTGCCCCCTCCTTTTATAAAATTTTCAAGTATGAAGTAAATTTTAGTAATTATTCTATTTATTTTTGGTTTTGGGTTTTGAGAGTGTTTCACTGTGTATCCCTGACTGACCTGGAACTTGCTATATAGACCAGTCTGGAGAACTCATAGAGATCCTCCTGCCTCTGCCCCCCTAGTGCTGGGATTACATTTGTGTACCACCATTCTTGGCTTTTTCTTTTTGTGTGTGTATAGCATGTATTAATTGAACATATTAATGAGGACGATTTGTTGAGAGAATTTCCTAGTGAATACCTTGTACCTACTTCCTGTGTAGATATTGGAGTATAATTTATTGTACTCCATCATACCTTCTTTCATGATTTTATTCCTCTGCGTCTTATTTTTCAGTACATTACAGGGTTAATGCAGACAGCAGTGCATGCTGTGGCAAGTATTTTGGACAGATTGGTCTTCTGTCACCATCAATGGCCAAACAGGTTGCCGTGTGTGCCCACATGTGTGCAGTAGGAAGTATAGGACACTTGGGAAGGATTCTGACCTTAGCACAGAACCTTGACCCTGAATCCAATTAAGGAAATGCAGATGCTAGAGTGCTGTGTTAGCAAAGGCCAGAGGAAGCAATCAGCCAGGTCCAAACTGTGAGAATCTGCAGTGCCTGTGTGTCTGCTTCTTCACCAAATAAATGGCATTTAAAAAAAGGGGAAGTCAGCTGGGTGTGGTAGTACACACCTTTAATCCCAGCAATGAAGAGGCAGAGGTAGGCAGATCTCTGTGAGTTCGAGGCCATCCTGGTCTACATAGTGAGTTCCAGGACAGTCAGAGCTACATAGTGAGACCCTGTCTCAAAAAAGCCTAAATGAATGGATGGACGGATGGGTGGATGGGTGAGTGGGTGAATGAATAAATGAATAAATAAGGGAACCAGTAGTAAATTTAGATAAACACCAGGGGGGCTGGAGAGATGGCTCTGTCAGTTACGTGCTTACCACGCAAGCATGAGGACCTGAGTTTGGATCCCCATGTGAGAAGCTGGGCTTGGCAGAGTTCATCTGTAACCCCAACACTTGTGGGGTTGGGAGAGGGTGGTGGAGACAAGCAGATATCTGGCTCTTAACTACTCAGGCCGCCTGCCAATTGGTGAGAATTATGTTCAATGAGATACCCTATCTTCTAAAGTCAAAAGCAATGGAGGAAAATGCCTAAAGTTAACCTGTGTGTACACAAACACATACACAAATACATTTAACAAATTATAGGCAAATTGTGGCTAGGCATGGTGGCATGCACCTTTAATGCGAACACTCAGGAGGTACAGCAGGCTATGCCTGAGTCTCAGGCCTTTCTGGTCTACATAGAAAGTTTAGAACCTGTCTTAAAGAGAAAGAAATTATATGAGATATTCCTTATAACAGCTGTGGGCCAGGCATTAAGCTCAGCTTAAAAAATATTTTTAAAAGAAAGCAAAGAATGTCATATGGTAGTACTTTCATTATGAAGTGTGTCAGATGGTGATCATTTCTGGAGGAAGATGGAATAAGGAAAAGGGATAGTAAGTAGGTGGCTGTGGAGAGCCACATTGAAGAGATGACCTGTAGCCAGGGAGGGTGCGAAGAGTGTTCCAGAGAGAGGGACGATCCCCAAGTGTATCAGGACCAGCAGGAAAGGAGACAGTAACAGTTGGAAGCTACGGAACCATAGCTGATCAGCAGCCTGAGAAACTGGGAGACGGAGCATCTGCACAGAAAGGAGAAGCATTGAATGAATCTCAACAGAGCTGCTGAAATATCTTTTTTTAAAAAGGGAGCCAGGAATCAAGGTGGGGTATGCCCATAATCCTAGCACAGAGGTGAGGCAGGAGGATTGCCACAACTACATAGTGACATTGTCTCAGTAAGCAAAGACAGACAGACAGACAGACAGACAGACAGACAGACAGAAAAGTCTCTCCCTGAAGCAAGTGTGGCATTGCTTCAGAAACAGTGCGAGTTCCTTCTGCAGCAGCCTGGACATAGCAGATGCAGTGAGTAAATAGGAATGGTACTGAGTGCAGATCGTAACACAGTTCTAAGGCTGTCTGAGACTTAGGGAACCTTTGTAACCCTCTTCTTCCCCAGCGAACCAATAGAGGCTTTAAAATTACTTTTAAAAAAATGTCTTATGCTGTACACATGTGTATAGGGTAGGCGTCACATGGAGGTCACCGGATGGCTTTGTGAGTTGGTTCTTGGGCTCCAGTGAGTAGACTCAGTTGACTGGTTTGCATGGCAAGAACTGTCCCCTGCTGAACCATCTCACCAGCTTAGAGGTTTCTTCTTACCCAGTGCTGAACTCAGGGGCTTTGGCTGTGGGTGGGAGTCGCATCTGAAGAGTAGGAGACTTGCGCTGTGTGGGATATGTCCTGTGTGGATGTGTCCTGTCTCATCTCTCCCCACCTGATTCTGCATCTACTGAGTCAACTGCTCATAATTACTTCACTCTTTAATAATAACATTAGGTATTTGCTGTTTACCAGGCTCCTTTCTGAACCCATGACGGGTATTAACTCATTTAATCCTCTTAATGACCCTATGGAGATGTGTAACTTGCTGACCAAGTGCTGACAGAGTGGAAGGGGCTGGCGGCTGACTTGATTGTGTGCATTTCAGCAGCCTCCTGAGGGATGCTGAACTCGGAGGAGCTCTGACTTGGGTCAGAGTCAATTGAAAAACTCCCCTGAGTTCCAAGAGGCTTCAGTCACTGAGGACCTCTTGGGTCGGCAGCCCCATCAGAATCACAAAAAGTGGGAAGCCAGGTAAAGCTGCTGTCAAAATGGCGCTCCAGGAAGGAAGTCTGGTTAGACATTGCAGTGATCCTACATGTGGGGGAAAGATCAAGAAGTTCATTCTCAAAAACAAACAAACAAAAAAAAGAAGTTCATTCTCATCCTTGGCTACATAGCGACTGGGAGGCAAGCCTAGGCTATATCACAGTCTATCTCAGTGTCCTTCCAACAAACAATAAGGAAGTTTGGGAGAAAAGATACTTTTATTGATTATATACATTAATAAATGGCTCTTCCTTCATAGTTAACAGTTCCTAGGTTTTAAATATTTTTTTTAATTCTTTGAATTTTTATACATTTATATGGTGTATTTTATCATATCCATCCACTACCTTCATTCAGCTCTCCCAGTGCCACGCCAGCCTTTTTCTCTCTTCAGTTTCCTGCTCTCTTGATTCTCAGTTGTTTGTTTTATGTTTGCATGTATACCAACAGAACTCTTCTGTTTCTCTGGGAAGCCCTGGCTGTCCTAGAACTTGCTCTGTAGACCAGGTTAGCCTTGAACTCAGATTTACCTGCCTCTGCCTCCCAAGGTATTGAGATTAAAGCATAGCTTCCAGCCTTTTAAAACCAGGTACAAGCCGGACGTGGTGGTGGCGCGTCTTTAATCCCAGCACTTGGGAGGCAGAGGCAGGCGGATTTCTGAGTTCGAGGCCAGCCTGGTCTACAGAGTGAGTTCCAGGACAGCCAGGGCTACACAGAGAAACCCTGTCTCGAAAAAACCAAACCAAACCAAACAAAACAAAAACCAGGTACATAGTGGGTGAGGTGAGAAGGCTCAGTGCATTAAGGTGCTTGCCACCAAGTCTCACAGCCTGAGGTCAGTCCCTAGAACCCATTTGGTGCAAAGAGAGAACTCACTCCTAAACTGCTCTAACTTTCACACAAATGTGGCATGTGCACTTGTGGACACACACAGGGATAAACAAATGTAATGTTTTTAACAATTTAAAAAAATGCCTAGGAAGGAGCTTAGGAAAGCTAGTTCTAGCAATTAACAAATCTTGTGCTAACATAGAAGCTAAATAAAAGCAAGGCACCCTTTAAAATTTTTTTCTCTGGCTTAACTAGATGGCCCCAAATGGTTTATAAATCAGTAAAGTCTCAGGGTTAGAGAGGAGGTGGGTTTCCGGCATTGTTTCCATTCGAGGAACATTTAAATAACCTTTGCAGTTTCCTGCCTTGCCCCAGAAGACAAGTGTTAACAGGCCATTCTCCTGGCTTTAAGCTTGCAGTGAGGGTTCTAGCATAGCATGTGATTTGTCCAGAGAGTTAAACATGCAGCCTTGCATAGTGTTTAGAGGCTTATTATGGCCTATCTCAACTTTCCCATTTTCAAAATGATATCTCCCCTTTGAGCCATTAATCCTGAATATCCACGTGTGCATGTGTACGTGCATGAATGCCTGTCTGCTGTTGTTTAATCGTGATTATACCAGGCTCAGTTCAAATGATGCTGACCAAATTAATTCCATTGAAAGGTTGTTGGTAGTCTGTATAAAACCTTACATATGAATGATGGTAAGTCTGTAAAAATAGTGACACTTAGAATTTGACTCTGGATTTCTTACAGGTTGATTGAGGACGCTGGCTTATAAATAATGCCAGGAACCTTCTCCCCTGTTCATTGCTTACTAGAATTAGATTGTCATGTGAATCTGAGAAATCTCCAAGGAGGAAACCTCCTTCAGAGAACATTTTAGATGACCAGAAAGTACTACTTACTTTTCATTTGATAGTATATGTGTATATGAGCACTATCGTGTGAGCATGTACGTATGAAGGTCAGAGGGTGACCTTGGACATTCATTTTCTATCTCCTGCCAACTTGATTTTGAAGTAAGATATCTCTTGTCACTTGCTGCTGTGCTATATAAACCCCAGGCAGGCTGCCCTGTCAGGTTCCTTTCAGCTGGGCCTCCTTGACTTTGTAATATTGCTCCCGTCTCTGCCTCCCGTGTCACTGTAGGAGTGCTGGGTCACAGACACGTGCTGCCATTTCCAGCAGTGGGTTCTGGATCTAAACCTGTAATTAGGCTTACAAGGCAGGTGCTTTCAACCTAGTTATCTCCCAGGCACAGAGTTTATTTTTTTAGTTTTAGGGTCACAACAAAATTGAGCAGATACAGACGTTTCTCAGATATTTCCTGTGCCCACATGTCCCTAGACTCCCCATTGTTACCAAAGAGCAATGGCTTTTTAGAATTCTTTACCTCATGTGTGTGTGTATGTGTGTGTGTGTGTGTGTGTGTGTGTGTGTGTGTGTCTCCTGGGGACTCAGCCCTTTCACTGTGGGGAGCAGGCATGGCCAAATGACCAAAGATGGCACCTGGCTCTATGCCAAACCCCGTGACCTCACTTGTTTATCCCAGTCTCAGTCATGCCCAATAAAAGCAGTGCGTGTAACTCGTTGGAGAGATTAGTGCAACATCTCGCGATACCATTCTATCAGCCAATCCTACATGCTGCCTTGGATGTGTGCGTCTATGATTGGGTGGTGTGAGGTGGTGTGAGAATGGAAGTATAAATTGAGGGCAGCCCCAGATGAGGTGGGACAGAGACCAGAGACCAGCGTAGCAGACAGAGACCAGATGAGGAGACTGGACCAGTGTTAGAGAGCGCCAGCAGCGTTAGGCCAGACAGCAGCAGATGAAGAGAGCATCACCAGCATTAGAGAGCAGTGTAGGAGAGACCAGAGTGAGTGAGTGAACAGCTGCAGCTGTATGAAACCTGAGAGAGAGAGAGAGAAGCAGAATAAAGCAGAAGCTGCGAAGGCAAGCTGCTCTGAAACCACCTTGGTGTCCTGTGTCATTTATTCCCATCTCCCACTGTCTCTGCTGGTCAGAGACATGTAGGCACGTGACATTTCACCTGCTAGGCAAACAGTGTACCCTGAGCTACATTCTGGGCTCTTTGTTGTAACTGAGGAATCCACACAGCCACATCAGTATGACTCCCAGTCTACAGCTTACATTAGGGTTCACTCTGGGGCTTGTACTATTAATAGGTTCTACATGTCTGCCATCCTGTTTCCTAAAAATAGGTTCACTATCAATCTGCCCCCTGAACTCTGTCTAGTTCTCCTCTCTCTCTCTCTCTCTCTCTCTCTCACCTGTATCCTTGTAGATCGCTTCCTCTCACTTTGTATTATTTCTTCTCACTAATATTCCTCCATGTCTTTTCATGGCTTGCTAGCTCACCAACAGTGCTAAATGATCTCCCATTGTCTTGACAAGTCTGTTTATGCACTCACCTTATTAAGGTCGTCTCAGTCACCTTTGAGCTTCGAGATTCATGACTAGAGCTGCTATAAACAACCATCTACAGGTTCTTCTGTGAGCATAAGTTTCTACCTCCTTTGGTAAATATCAAATGCAGTGGCTGGGGCAAAAGAAAATTCTTTGCTTTATAAGTGATGGATTCTTGGGACAGAGTTTTTAGCTCAATGGTAGAACCCTTGCCTAACATGTGCAAGTACTTGCTTGCCAGTACTGAATTTAAAAATGGGTGGATAGATAGATAAATAGATAGTTAGATAGAATGCCAGGAGTAACAGATGCTTATACTCCCAGCACTTAGGAGGAAATCAGTCATTCATGACTATGCTCTGCTGTGTATCCATTGGAGGCTAGCTTGGGCTACATCTTCATCTCAACAGATAAGTACATTGCTTGCCTAGCATGCAAGAAGCCCTGAGTCTGATTTTCCACCACCACATTAACTGGGCTTAGTGACACATACCTATAATCCCAACACTTGGGAACTGAAAGCAGGAAGGGCAGAAGTCCAAGACCATCCTTAACTACTTAGCAAATTTGAGGCCAGCCTGGGCAATATGATTACATGAGACCCTGTATCAAAAAGAAAAAAAAAAGAGAGAGATTGATACTCTGCATATGAAAGACTCGGAAGCTTCTGCATTGTTAAACTCCTCCTGAAGGTGCTGGGTGGAGTAGATTGTTTAGAGTGCTATATCCTCATGGGTTCTCCTCTCCATCTCGACATTTGGCTATTACTGTTTCTTTTAAACCATCCTATATAAACTGGCAGGTGTATAACAGAAACCCATGAAAAACAGAGCAGAAAAGCACAGAGCGCCGCTTCTGCTACCCAGGAACAGCTGTGCCGTGCTCATGATGCAAAGGGGACAGTACAGACGTCAGATGGATGGATTCACTCATGCTAATTTCCTTCTCTGGCAGGTAGTGGACTTTGTGGCAGCAACACTGCAGAGAGCCTGTGCAGGCCTGGCTCATGAGGCAGAGAGCACCGTGGAATCCCAAACCCTGAGCATGTCCATGGGGCTGGTGGCTGTCCTGCTAGGAGGAGCTGTTCAGGTGAGCGTAACTTGAGTGTCACATGGGGAGAGGACCTGCTGCCCTTCCTCCATACCTTCGTGGAAAGCAAGAATGGATATTGCACCCAGGAGAACTGGGATGGCCAAGCTGGGTTGCTGATGAGAATCATCTCCAACATAGATGACAAGCCTGCCACTTCACAGTGGCCTGCGCAGATGTCACGTCAAAAGGGAAGGGCTCTTTCCTACTTGGAACGAGCTTGTTTTGGAAACAGTAAGCAAAGTGTTTTGCGCCTGAGGCAGACACTTAGCTCTCTGGCTCCCACTCTTCAAAGGGTTGGTGGGAAATCCCTAGCAACCCCCTGGTGGCTCAGATGGCATCAGTTCCACAGTTTCACGTTAGCTCAGGACCTATTGTTAAGCACATACCGTGCAGTATGCTTGAGCATGTTGCCAGTCACTTTTAAGAGTTTTGTTTTGATTTTGTTTGAGACAGAATCTCATGTAGCCCAGGCTGGCCTTGGATTCACTTGATCTTAGCCAAAAGGCCGAGAAGCAATTGGCCTTGCTGATGTTTTGTTTTCCTGTCTACCTTCCAAGAGCTGGGATCACAGGTGTGCACCACCATGGCCAGCTTAGCTTATGTGGTTTGTACATAATTAATTTCTAGGTTTTTTGTTTGTTGTTTTGTTCTTTCGAGACAGGGTTTCTCTGTATAGCCCTGGCTGTCCTGGAACTCACTTAGTAGAACAGGCTGGCCTCGAACTCAGAAATCTGCCTGCCTCTGCTTCCCCAGTGCTGGGATTAAAGGCGTGCGCCACCACGCCCGGCTCTAATTTCTAGTTTTTAAGATCTATTTCTATTTTTAAATTGTGTGTGTGCGTGTGTCTATGTGTACATGAGTGTAGGTGCCTGCTGAGACTAGAGGAGGGTATCAGATCCCCTGAAGCCAGATATACAAATGACTGTGAGCCTCTTGACATGGGCACTGGGGATTACACAGAGGTCCTTTGCCCAGTGAGCCATCTCTCCAGCTCTAATTTATAGTTTTAAAAAATCTATTAATTCAAACATTATTGGTTACATATTTGCCACATGCCAGATATTGAGCTAAAAGATCTTGGAATATAGCAGTGGGCAAGACGGACATGGCTTATATCTCATACGACAGCCCAGGAAGGGAGGCACACACAGAATGACTATTTAAAAATATGAGTAGAGTTGAGTGGAATCCCTCCAAAGAAGAGGGAAGGGAACGGAGGGGACATAACATCTAAGCTAGGCCAAGAGGTCTTCAGTGAGCAGATGGGATTGAACTAGACCTGAAGAGGAGTGTGTGTGTGAGTGGGTAGAACCCAGGAAGGAAGCCTTCCATTAGAGAAACTCATGCAATGGCTCGGAATCAGAGAAAAGCCCCGTTGGTTTTCTTGAGGCTCTGATAGGAGGAAGTTGTAAAGCTCCAGGGCAGCACAGCCAAAGGAAAAGGAGAGGCAGGGCCAGACCGTGCTTGTGAGACCTGAGTGTGAGGGTGACTGGTTAAGGAGAGGCAGGGCCAGACCATGCTTGTGAGACCTGAGTGTGAGGGTGACTGGTTAAGGAGAGGCAGGGCCAGACCGTGCTCATGAGGGTGACTGGCTAATTGGGTGACACATTAAGCAAGGAGACTGCAAGAAAGTAGGCCAGTGTCAGAGCAGGTGTCACGGAATCAAGCTTCACGCCCTTGAGAAGGGAGCCCGCGGGGATACATTTTTGAGTTTGAGCATTTTCAAATCTGGTTGGATTTTTTTTTTTTTTGGTTTTTTCGAGACAGGGTTTCTCTGTGTAGCCCTGGCTGTCCTGGAACTCACTTTGTAGACCAGGCTGGCCTCGAACTCAGAAATCCGCCTGCCTCTGCCTCCCGAGTGCTAGAATTAAAGGCATTGCCTTTATGCCTGGCTCTCTGGTTGATTCTTGACATACTAGATTTTGCCTTTCTCTAGACTTTTTTTTTCACCCTGTGGGTTGTTTGTGTGTGTGTGTGTGTGTGTGTGTGTGTGTTTTGTTTTGTTTTCTGCTCTGAGATTAAACCCAGGGCCTTTCACTTGCCCCTGTGAAACATCTCCAGCAGTTTAACAAGGGTGCCCAGCCAGCAGCCCATGGCCGGCAGACTGGGTCCCAAGACTACAACATTAATTTCAATGTCAAAAGGTAGGGCACTCCTACCTATTCCTAAGGAGAAAAATATATTTTTTAAAGATTTATTTATTATATGTAAGTACACTGTAGCTGTCCTCAGATACTCCAGAAGAAGGCATCAGATTTCATTACGGATGATTGTGAGCCACCATGTGGTTGCTGGGATTTGAACTCGGGACCTTCGGAAGAGCAGTCGGCGCTCTTAATCACTGAGCCATCTCGCCAGCCCCCGAAAAATATTTTTTTATTAGATATTTTCTTTATTTACATTTCAAATGCTATCCTGAAAGTACCCTATGGAGAAAAAAGATTTTTATCTGCGTTAGTTGTCAATATGAATCCATTTCTCACTGGATTTACATTCCTAATTTTATATTTTGTATGTCATCTGAAAAAAATAAGCTTTTGGCTAAGGTTCCAGAGTCATATGAAATGTAACAAGGAAGGGTTCACAGATGGAATAGCTTAAGTTGAATTATTATTGGATTTAATTAGCTTAGTTGAGTTTTGTTTTCTGATTGAATATTAATTTGGATAGTATCTGTAGGTTGAAAGCATTGATTGTGCGCAATCTTCTTATTTAGTACTTATTTTAGACAAAGAGAACAACTGGGAAAGCAATCACTGGGCTCTCCTATTACTGCATTTTTAGAGCCCGTTGTTGGAGGCCGTGCTTCGCTTGCTGTCTCTGCACAGCCCTGGCCCATCCTTGCCGTCCTGTGAGCCATCCTGACTCATTACCACTTCCTGGGCTCCCCTGATTTTGCAGTTTAAGTGAACATACATCATCTTGTTTACTTTTGCCCTAAATTTGCTGATTTATTGTTTCCTGCTGGATTCATTCATTTGTAAGAGTTCCTCTTCCTCCTCCTCATCTACTTTTTTTTTTCTTTCTGGTTTTCTCTGTTCTGTGCAGCCCTGGCTGTCCTATAACTTGCACTGTATACCAGGCTGGTCTTGAACTCATAGACCCATCTGCCTCTGCTTAGACCTCTGCCACTGCCTGGCAAAGGTGCCTTTTATTATTATTATTATTATTATTATTATTATTATTATTATTATAAATTTACTTTGTGTGTATGAATGTTTTGCCTCTGTGTATGTATGTGTGCCACGTGTGTGCCTGGGGCTGCAGGAGGTCAGAAGAGGGTCTTAGGATCTCCTGGACCTGGAGTTTGGATGGTTCTGAACCACCATGTTGGATGCTAGGATTTGAATGCAGGTTCTCTGGAAGAGTAGCCAGTGCTTTTAACAGCTGCGTCATCTATCTCTCCAGCCCTGTAAGGCTTCTTAGTAATGCTGGGTTTTGTCTTGTATTCACAATAAGGTCACACTTGAAAAATCCTGGTTGACTATGTCACTCTTTAGAGCCTAGAACATTTTCCCTGATTGTTTTGGCCAATGAAACAGAATCTAACAGCATCGGGCCTTTCTTCATTCCTTTCTGATTCATGTAAGTAAGGTGATTATTAAAACATCCTGTCTGGGGGGCTGGTGAGATGGCTCAGCGGGTAAGAGCACCCGACTGCTCTTCCAAAGGTGATGAGTTCAAATCCCAGCAACCACATGGTGGCTCACAACCATCCGATCTGGCTCCCTCTTCTGGAGTGTCTGAAGACAGCTACAGTGTACTTACGTATAATAAATAAAATAAATCTTTAAAAAAAAAAAAAAAAAAAAAAAAAACATCCTGTCTGGGAAAAGGAGTTAGTGTGGAGAAGTGCAAGTTAAGATTGCTAACAAGGGGCGGGCTAGCGAGATGGCTCAGTAGGTACAAGCACTGACAGCTCTTCCAAAGGTCCTGAGTTCAAATCCCAGCAACAACATGGTGGCTCACAACCACCCGTAATAAGATCTGATGCCCTCTTCTGGTGTGTCTGAAGATACCTACAGTGTACTTAAGTATAATAATAAATAAATCTTTAAATAAAAAAAAGATTGCTAACAAGGGGGGCTGGAGAGAAGGCTCGGTGATTAAGATCACTGACTGTTCTTCTGAAGGTCCTGAGTTCAAATCCCAGCAACCACATGGTGGCTCACAACCATCTGTAAAAAAATCTGGCGACCTCTTCTGGAGTGTCTGAAGACAGCTACAGTGTACTAACATATAACAAATAAATAAATATTTAAATATTAAAAAAAAAAAAGGTTGCTAACAAGATGACTGTAATTCCACGTTCATTTTCTAAATTCCAGGCTTGGTCATCACTAAAGTATTACATTGGGGAGTCTTCCCTGTCCCTTCAAGAAGCAGTTTCTTTTTTTTTTTTTTGGGTTTTTCAAGGCAGGGCTTCTCTGTGTAGCCCTGGCTGTCCTGGAACTCACTCTGTAGACCAGGCTGGCCTCAAACTCAGAAATCCACCTGCCTCTGCCTCCCAAGTGCTGGGATTAAAGGCATGTGCCACCACGCCTGTGGGCCTGCTATTCCCCTGGTTGGTGATGCTGAGCAGACCATTCTGGCCTTTCTTTAGGAAATGTATTACCTAAAGGCTGGACTCATAATCTTTAGGCCCAGATTTCATAGTAAATTTCACTACTGAGAGAGCAAAGGTATATCTTTCTCTAAAGGGATAGCCATCTTCAACTTACACCATACTATCCAGGTCTTCATGTCTCCTCCTCCCCTCCCCTCCCCTCCCCTCCCTTCCTCTCCCCTCTTTGTCCGTCCATCCTATCTTCCTTTCTTTGTCAAAGGCCATTGGTTGAACTCTTCATTTATAAAAACTTTCACCCGAGGACAGCTCCGAGGTAGAGTTCTTGTTGCTCTTGGAGACATGGGTCTGGTTTGCTGTGCCCACATGGCCCTCACAACCATCTGTAACTCCAGTTGCAGGGGACCTGATGCCTCTCCTAGCCTTCTGAGGATCTGCACTCACGTGGTGCACAGACATACATGCAGACAAACCATTGGTAAACATAAAATAAAATAAATCTCAAAAAATATCCCATTGTTATAAGCATATGCCTATATTTTAGGTGTAGTTGACGAACATAGCAGAACCATAGCAAAACAGAGACTTGTGTGGAACAGTAGTGAGCAAACTAGAGGTCTGCCTCAGAGTGGGGAAGCCAAGGGTGGGAGCTCCTGCTAGAGCCTGTTGGGTCAGCAAGGAGAATGAACTGGTTCCACTTCTGCCCTTTCCCCCTTCACTGGGCTGGCCACTCTATAGAACATCATTCATTCTTAATTGCTGTTGCCTCAAGCAGGCACTTCCTGCTTACTGCCCGTTGTTAGCAAGCCTGCCACAGCAACTAATAAACAGCATGGGTGGATGACAAATGGCAGGAAGCAAGAAGAAAGGAAAATATTTTAAACTAAGGAGGCAGTGATTTTTTTTTCTTTTAAATACTTATCAAAGGGCATAGACTTTTAAAGGTTTAAGAACACCGCTCTCCCTTAACGAGCACCCTTCAGACCTCAGTAACTAATGTGTGAGGACAGCATTAGTCATGAGTTGCTACAGGGAAAGGAGAGCTTGTTATCCTCTAGGTAACTCACACGGGTCTCAGAAGTTCAAGCATTTATGGTAGGTAGATGGTCAGCGTCAGAACAAGCCCTTGCTGAGGACGGGCAGTTCTGTCAAGCAGGGCCCTGTGCAAGCTAAGCCCTTGCTGTAGCCCTCAGCTTAGCTTGCATCTCTGCATGACCGTTCACACATCCAGAGCTACAGGACATCTCAGGGGTCTGCTCTGTCACTCTCTGTCTGGTCCCTTGAGACAGTCTCTCATCATCTCACCAGCCCTGAGATAACTCACAGGCCTCTGTGCAGCCATTCCCAGCTTTTTACACGGGTGCTGGGGTTCAAACTCAGATCTTCATGCTTACACACGAGTGCCTTACCACCAAACTGTCTGCTCTGCCCCTAATCTTACATCTTTTTTTTTTTTTTAAATGTGGTTAACAACAAGATGGCTCAGGAGGCAAAGGCGTTTGCTGCACAAACCTGAAAACCTGAGCTCAGTCCCGGCATTGTGTAAAAGCAAAAGGAGAGAGCCGATGCCACGAGACTGCCCTCTGACCTGCACATGCATGACGAGGCACTTGTGTCCCACAACCATGTGCATGCATAAGTACATGTGTGCACACACATGCACGATAAATACAAGTAATTTTTAAAACAATCTTTAAGTTAGCTACAGACTATTTGTTTCCAGTGCCTTCAGCGTTTGAGATTAATCCATCTAACTATGGAGTTGTCTTCATTGTATTCATTTATAAACACTGTTACGGATTTTCAGAGCCTTTTGTAGTGTTTTGTTTTGTTTTGTTTTGTTTTGTTTTTCGAGACAGGGTTTCTCTGTATAGCCCTGGATGTCCTGGAACTCACTTTGTAGACCAGGCTGGCCTCGAACTCAGAAATCCGCCTGCCTCTGCCTCCTGAGTGCTGGGATTAAAGGCGTGTGCCACCATGCCCGGCCCCTTTTGTAGTTTTTTATGAAATGATTTCTGTTGCTACCAGTGTCCAGTGAAAGGTTTTTTTGTTTTTGTTTTTTTCTTTTAATGCCTGTTTTAAAGGACTACAGCATTGAGATAAATGCTTCAAAGATCTAAAATCTGGTTAGGTATAGTGGTGCACACATTTAGTCCCAGCACTTGACAGTCAGAGGCAGGCAGATCTCTGTGAGTTCAAAGCTAGTCTGGTCTTCAAGGTGAATTAGGATAGCCAGGACTCTGTAGAGAGACCCTGTCTTGAAAACAAAACAAAACAAAACAAAACAAAACAAAACAAAACAAAAGCAAAACAAAATAAAAGGATCTAGAATGTTTAAGGACTGCCAATATCCAAAAACCTTGCAGAAATCAGTATTTTTAAAAAATTTATTATTTATTTGTATGTATGTGTGCACCTGTGTATGTGTGTGTCTGTAGCTGTGTGTACATGTGTGTAGGCACCTGTGTGTGTTCATGTGTGTAGGCACCTGTGTATGTACATGTGTGTATGTACCTGTGTGTGTACATGTATGCACGCACCTGTGTATGTACATGTGTGTATGTACCTGTGTGTGTACATGTGTGTATGCACTGTGTGTGTACATGTGTGCATGCACCTGTGTGTATACATGTGTGTATGTACCTGTGTGTATGCACTGTGTGTATGCACCTATGTGTGTACATGTGTGCATGCACCTGTGTGTGTGTACATGTATGTGTGCACATGTGTGTGTGCACATGTGTGTGTGTACAGAGACCTGAGCAGGGAATGGGGTGTCCTTCTCTATTACTCTCTACCTATTGTCGAGGCAGGGTCTTTTTTTGAACCTAAGGCTCACAGTTTCTCTGCTATGCTAGAAGCCAGGGATCCTCCTGTCTTCCCCCAACTTGGAGCTGGGATTACAGAGATGCATGAAAAATGTGGCTTATTGTGTGGGTACTGGGTTGTGAGCTCTAGTCCCTCAGTAGTAAAGGATGGCTTTTAGGCATAATTTAATTTTTATATGCCAAGCTATGACTTTTTGTTTATTTTATTTTTCTTTTAAGACTGGCTGACAGGCTGTTCTAGAACTCATTATATAGATCAGTCTGGCCTTGAATTCAGGGTAGTTCTCCTGCTCCAGCTTTGCCATTGTGATGACATGCATGAGCCACACTGCCAGGATTGTAACCTCTTGACTTTACAATCAGCTGTGTTCCAGTTGACAATTCTGGACATCTTACTTAAGTGTCTATTTCAGATGCAGGAACTAATGGCGCTCTCCCTCAAAATACAGTGTGTTCTTGTTCACTTAGAAGGTGCCTCTGTGTGGCAGTGCTCAGTACTTGTTAGCTGCAATTATGTAGCAAATAGCTCTTGAATGTTTGTCTGGGTAATGCTGAGTGCATCATGAACATGATGTGACTGTTGTCCCTATGTGCACTTGGTAACACTGCCCACATTAGTTTTTAACCTACTAGTTTTATATTTCCTTTTATAGTTGAAGTCAAGTGATTTTGCCATCCTGAAGCAGCTGCTGCCTCTGTTGGAGAGGGTCTCTAACACATACCCTGACCTTGTCATCCAAGAACTCGCCGCTGATCTCCGAATTACCATCTCCACTCATGGAGCCTTCTCCTCTGAGACAGTCAGCACAGCAGCCCAGAGTACCCTAAACCAAAAGGACCCGGGACAGAAAATAGAAGAACAGCGACAAACCAGTCATGACATATCCACAGAGGGAGCTCAGAAGCCTCCCAGAACAGGCCAAGGTTCCAGTGAGCCCTGCACTGCCACAAGCCAGCCACCTGGAAATATAACCACAGAACAGTTCCGGGAGGTTCTCTTATCTGCCTGTGATCCCGAGGTTCCAACCCGAGCTGCTGCCCTCCGCACTCTTTCCCGCTGGATAGAGCAGAGAGAAGTGAGGGCCCTGGAGGAACAAAAGAAGCTACTCCAGGTGAGTAGACAATGCTGCCCAGGCATAGGACGGACGCGGTGCAGGCAGCTGCCCAGGGCTAATATTCAACTCAGGGCCTTTGCTCTTTGAGACAGGATCTCACTGTGGATCCCTGGCTAACCTGGAACTCAGAGATCCACCTGCTCTGCCTGCCGAGTGCTGGGATTAAAGGCGTGCGCTCTCATGACCAGCCCAACTCGGGTATATTTTTAAACATTTAAGCGATTGCTGTTTTGGATTATCCTCCAGGGACTTAAATTGTTGAGAAGTCAGATTAAGGTAGGAAGGGTGTTGAGCAGGGTGCCAGAGTTTTTGTATATAAGCAATGTGGTGGGTAACTGGAAAGAAAAGTGGGCAAGGCTGATTTTCATCCCGCTTTAGCTAAACTGCCAAGTGTTAGCATATGAAAGACAGGCAGTGGGCTAGCATGAACAAACTCCCAGAGTTGGGATGGTACCCATCCCAGGTAAACCCCACCTCTGACTGGGTCTCTCCTAGAGGAGCATTGGGTCTAACTGGCTCTCCTCCTCTCTTTTGCCTCCAAAAAGCTGTCCTGGGTGTTCTAGACTGGCATAGCAGCATGCATACTGCTTCGTTGGGATTTTTTCCTTTTGTGGAAGTCTTTGGGACTTGAGTGTAGGCTAGAGTAAGAACAATGGGCCTGGAAACTACTGCCTGGGAACAGTCTCAGCTTCTTGGACAGTGCTCAAGACAGCGCTCAACCCTTCTGAGCTTTGGTAGTGATGGCGGTGATCTAGCGATCTGTCTAGTCCTTAGACTGCAATTGTAACCCTGGTGGAAAACATCTGTTGTAGTTAGCATGGTACTGGAACTACTGTACAGTTTGCTCTTTTGCAAACTATATATTGAGTACCTGTTTTTTTGTTGTTGTTGTGGTTGTTTTGTTTTGTTGTTTTTTGAGCCAAGCCATGTATCTCACTGACAACTGTCTCTCATCCTCACAGCTGCAATATGTGTTCTCTTCATCCTGCAGATGAAACACAGACACATGCCAAGGACTTTCTGTCAGGGAAATAATATTGAAACTCACAAATCTTCTCTGAGTAGCTCTCATCCCCTAACCATCCATTAGTATGCTGCTTTAGATGTGTGCTGGGACCACCATTGCAATTCCTTTAACTGCATGTAATCTTCATCTACCGTGTTCACCACCTTCTGCCCGTGATTTTTAATAAGAAATGTAAATTGCTAGGGATACTCCACAAATGTATCTCGTGTGTGTGTGTGTGTGTGTGTGTGTGTGTGTGTGTGTGTGTGTGTGTTTTCGCGCGTGCGCATGGAGGCTAGAGGTCAGCATCGGGTGTCTTCCTCCACCACTCTCCGTCTTATTTTCAGACAGAGTCTCTCACTGGACCTGGGACTCACCAGTTGGTTAAGCTAACTGACTGTCTGGCAAGCTTATATGATGCTTCTGTCTCCTCCTACCAGTGCTGAGCTTTGAAACAGGATGTGGAAGATCTTCAGGTCTTGATGCTTGCACAGCAGACCTTTTTCCCTCATCTTCTTCCCTCCCTCCCTCCCTCCCTCCCTCCCTCCCTCCTTCCCCCTCTCTCTCTCTCTCTTTTTTTTCTGCGACAGTCTCAGGTAGCCCCAGGCTGTTCTTGAACTTGGTCCATCATCCAAGGGTGATCCTGAAACCCAGATCTTCTTCACTCTGTATCCAAAGGGCTGGGATTACAAGCATGTCCCATCATGTCAGACTTATTTTTTAATTAAAAGGGGGGAGGGAGCTTATGTAGACCAGACTGACTTTGAACTCCTGATCCTCCTACCTACCAAGTGCTGAGATCACAGGCATGTATCCCCACACTCCTGTCCCTTTTATTTTTTAAATTAGTTTTTGGTTATCATTCAAGGCAATAGGTTTTATTGTGAAATTTTTGTATTCCTGTATCATTATATATATATTTCTTTCTCTTTTTTGTTTTGTTTGTTTTGGGTTGTTTTTTGTTGTTGTTGTTTTGTTTTTTGTATAGAATAGACTTTAGTTAGGGCATGGGGAGGGGAGTTAAGAGGGTAGTAGAGGCAGAGAAAGGCAGAGAGAGGGAGTAGAGAAGTAGAGGCCAGCCATGAGCACATGGAGAGAGAAGGGGGAAGGGAATGGGAAAGAGGTGGGGGATGTGGTGTGGTGGTGGTGCACAGAGCAGGACAAGAAGGCAAGAGACCAAGAGAACAAAAACTATATTTTCTTCTCTTTGTCCCCTGTGTTTTTTTTCTCACTGATGTGATAACACACTGGACAAGAAGTTTAAGGAGAGGGTCAGTTTGGTTCATAGTTTGAGAACGCAGTCTGTGGGCTGGAGAGATGTCTCAGTGGTTAAGAACACTGACTGCTCTTCCAGAGGTCTTGGGTTCAATTCTCAGCAACCATGTGGTGGCTCACAAGCATCTGTAATGGGATCTGATGCCCTCTTCTAGTGTGTCTGGAAGACAGCAACATTGTATTCACTTACATAAAATAAATAAATAATGAGAGAGAGAGAGAGAGAGAGCAGTTGGTGACAGCAGAAGTCTGCCGCTCACTGTGTACTGCAGCAGGAGGCAGAGACTCAGGGATGCTCAGCTCCTCTCTTCTTTAAAGAATAATATGCAAGCATGTTTGGTCACACTTACATTTTTATTTTGTATGGACAGATAGGGGAGATGTATGGGCATCACAGCAAGTATGTGGCACTTTGAGGACAGATTGTAAAGAGTTGGTTCAGATCGTCTCCCTCCGCAGCAGCCACCGTTGCTTGCTCAGCCAATCACTGGCTTCCTTTCCCCTTTTGATTCAGTCCTAGACCCTGACTCATGGAGTCATGCCACCCACAGTCAGGGTGGCTCTTCCACCTCAAGTAATTCACAGATGTGCCCAGAGGTTTTTTTCTGGGGTGACTCTGAACCTCATGCAGCTGATGATCAAGATTAGCCAGCTCACCTCCCACACCCGGCCTCCTGATCCCTTTCTGGACTCTTGCTGATCCCCTTCTTCTCCCAGATAAAACCCCTTCTGCTGTCCTGACATGTATATTTTTAACCCTCTCATTCCTCTCTTCTGCCTTTTAAACTTCTTGTTTTAGGAAGGGTTTCTATTGCTATGACCAAAAGCAACTTTGAGGAGAAGAGGACTTATTTGTCTTGCATATCCTAAGTTGCAGTCCATTTGGGGAGGTCAAAGCAGAAGCTCAGAGCAGGACCATGAAGGCAGGAGCTGATGCAAAAGCTGTGGAGTTGTACTGCTTCCTGGCTTGCTCCTCTTGGCTTGCTCCCAGCATCCAGGACCACCTGCCCAGAATCGGTCCCACCCACAATGGGCTGGGCCCACCCACATCAGTTCTTAATCAAGAAAATGCCCTCCAGCTTTGCCTACAGGCCAATCTGATGATGGACATTTTCTTGATTGAGGTTTTCCCTTTCCAGATGACAGAAACTAGCTGAGATACCTGCCAAGTGTTTGTGAAGTGTTTTAAAATATCTACTTATGCTCATGGCTGCTAATCTAGATGAAGTCTCCCTCATTCCATATGCAATCACAGCGTCTTCCAACCTCGTCATCTTCCCATCCAGACTAACCTTGGCTTTCCCTCGGTAGAGTAGACACCAGCAGCATGAAGTCAAGCCTGTCCAGCAAAGGACACGGCATGGTATGTGAGCAGGCTCTCCTACCAGCAGCCCTTTACAACAAGCAGAAGGAGCATGGGCACATGCCACTGCCTTTCCCTGGTGCCCATGTTAGGGCCTAAGTTTAACATGGCATCAGAGTGTCTTCTAGGCACACCATACTGCATTTGTCACCCTAATAGTTTCCAAATTTGGCAAAGAATGAGAGTAGTTTGTTAGCAGTGTCTATCAAAGGGCTACAATTTGCAAGATACTTAAAAAGTAGAATAGATATAAAATTGCCACTGTAATAATATCATGGTCTTCCTTGGAATCCCATATGTCGTGTTTGCTCAGGGGAATGGATCAGACTATCTGTATCTGGTCACTTGTGTTGAAAATTTGTCCATGGGTTAGCACAGATGAGGATTATTCTTCTTAAAAAGTTGTATGAGTCAGGTGTTGTGGTGCACTGGGAAAGGCAGAGGCAAGTGGACCTCTGTGAGTTCAGGGCCAACCTGGTCTACAAAGAGAGATTCAGGACAGCTTAGGACTATACAGAGAAACCCTGTCTCAACCCAACCCAACCCAATCCCAAGTTTTATGACATTATTGTGTGTGAGTATGATGTACATGTGTGAGTGTGAGCACGCGTGTGCTGCAGTGTGCTGTACGGGGCAGAGGATGAGTTTTGGGAGTTGGTTTCTTCATTCACCATGGGCTCCAGGTCCAGGGATCAAACTCAGGCTGCTAGGTTTGCACACCAGGTTTTTACTTTCTGGTTGTTCTCATACATGTTGATTGCCATGATTAGTGAGTGCTTGATGACCTCAAGAAGTCCCCCCCACCCCGCCGGGCATGGTGGGGCACGCCTTTAATCCCAGCACTCGGGAGGCAGAGGCAGGCAGATTTCTGAGTTCGAGGCCAGCCTGGTCTACAAAGTGAGTTCCAGGACAGCCAGGGCTATACAGAGAAACCTTGTCTCAAAAAAACAAAACAAAACAAAAAAAAACAAAGAAGTTTTTCCCCCAATCATTCCCCTTTAAACTATTAAACTTCAAACAAATATACTGTTTTCCTCACACAGTTCTATGTCAGACCAGTTTCTACCAAGAGGAAAAGCATGTATCTCTCTCATAGGCAGGAGATATCTGCATCTTTCTTGCTCTTTGAGGATTGTCTGTTTTGTACTTCCAGATATTCCTGGAGAACTTGGAGCATGAAGACTCTTTTGTGTATCTATCTGCAATTCAGGGTAAGTAAACGTGGACAAAGATGGTATCATGTTCCTTGAGGGGCACAACCACAAAATAACTGGCTGTTTGTCCATCTTTCTGCTTCCTAAGTGTGTCGCTCTGAGTGATAATAGCATTCCTGGAAAGTTTCAGTGTCTCACAATAATGACATTTCATGTTTACTTTGTCACTGTATAGATGAATTCCTATTTCCTTCAGTTGAGAGAGGTAAAGAATGGTTCATATATGAACTCTTACAATGTTAACTGGGGGCCAGTGAGGTAGCTCAGCAGGTAAAGGCACAGCCACTTAGCCTGAGTGTGATCCCCTGATCCACATAGTGGAAGGGGAGGACTGATTCCTGCAAGTTGTCCTCTGACTGCCACATATATGTGCATGTGTACACACACATATGCACATGTGCACACACACACACACACACACACACACACACACACACACACATATTTATGCACAAAGAAAAAAGCTACAAAGTTTTTTGTGTTTTCAAATGGTTTAATTTTTATGGTTTCTTTATTTTATCATTTTTGGTTGGTTGTTTTGTTTCTGTTTTGTGTGTGTGTGTGTGTGTGTGTGTGTGTGTATGTGTGTGTGTGTGTGTGTGTGTGTGTGTGTGTGTGGTGTGCTGGGGAGTAAATCCAGGCCCTCATGCAAGTAAACACTAGTAAGCTAGACCTCAACCTCAGCTTCAGGTATTTAATATTTCTTTATTAAAAAAAGAGTTATGGGGCTCTGAGTGTATGCTGCTCTTACAGGAACCACAGTGAGATCTACAGCTCCAGCTCCATAGAATCTAATGCTCTCCTTGTGGACATTGCACATATGCACATACCCATGTAAATATACATATAAATAATTAATAAAATATTTTTTAAAGGCATATGGAGCCAGGCATGGTGATACATACCTTTAATCCAACACTCAGGAAGCAGAGCCAGGAGGATCTCTATGAGTTCAAGGCCAGCCAGGTCTACATAGTAAGTTCTAGGACAACCAGAGCTATATAATAGGGAAACCCTGCTTCAAAAAAACAAAAAACAAACAAACAAAACGCAAACATGTGGAGCTGGAACGCAGCTCCAGTTTGAACCCTCACACTGGGGAGGAAACATGGGAATCATTTTATTTCTTTCCTGAGATTCTTTGTTCACTGCTTTCTACTGGTTTATAGATTCCAGACCTAGAGGGAAATAGAAAGTTAGGACTCTTTTCAAAAAGATGAGAATCATACCACAAGACAGCTGGAGTTAGCCATTTCCTTTAGTGCCAAGAGCTCGGACTCTGGAGGCAGACCGCCTAGGTGCACCTGCCCCTCAGCTGAACAGACTTTGCTGTACAGTTTACTGCTCCTGTGCTCTAGTTTCTTAAGAGTTCAAATGGAGCCCAGTGTGTACATTAGTTTTCTTTCTAATTGTTACAACATTCTCGACCAAAACTAAAAAGCACCTTTCTGAAGGGAAGTATTTGTTAGGCTTACAGTTTGAGAGTCCTGTCCGTCTGTCTGTTCGTCCGTCCATCATGGCGGAAGGCAGGACAGCAGGAGGTGAAGCATCCACAGGGAGGCGGAAAAGGGTGACTGGCAGCTTCCTGTTGTTTCTGGGGAACACCAGCGTGTGAAAATGGTACTGTCCACATTTAAGGTGGTTCTTCCCACCTCAACTAACTGAGCATAGAGGTTCCCTCACTGGTACGCCCAGAGGCTTATTGCCAGCCCTAGCAACGTGACAACATTACCTAGTCACACGAGGAAAATACAGTGGTAGCTCTACGCATGAGTGCCTGGTTGTCCCTGCTCAGTGGCCTATTCTTGTATGGCTGTCAGAAGTGTCAGAAGACAAGTATGAATGCTAGAGGCAGTTTCTAGGGACAGCTATCCTGCCGCTTCTCTTTCATTCTTTTGACCAAAGCAAGTCATGTGGCCTACACACAGTCAGGGGTGAGAACGATGCTCTATGCCTGCAGTGGGACAGACAGTGAGTCTAATAGTGAAGGGCATGGCTGCAGACTGGTACCCACAGTGCAGCTCCTCACACTGCTGTGTTCTGTTCACCTAGAAGCAGGGCTCACAACAAACACAACGGTACATCCAGGCTCCTACGGCCTTGATATTCCTGAATGCAACTTGGGCTTGCTCTATACAGACAATTTTTGAAGCTTAAGAGAGCACAGAGGAGAAAGAGGAGTACAGTAGCGAGGGCCTGAGTTTAAGAATTCTTTCTTTACACAGCAAATAAGCCTTGAGTGCCTACTCCATATGAGACTCTTAGCTGAGTTACTAAGACTAGGGTAAAAGACAAAAAGCACAGTAAAGGAGACAAAGTGACCATCCAGGATGTAGGAGGACGGCTAGGAGAGTTGAGAGTTTCTGGAAAAGGTGATGGACCTGCAGCTGTGGAGGTCAGACCAGGCTGGGCTCAGCAGGGCACAGGAGGCCCCGTGAGGCTACAGGGCATAAAGTGACACTTATGGAAGCCAGAGAAATCAATGAATGGAGAGCTCACAACTCCTCTAAATGCAAGTCTTAGAAGCCAAGTCACCAGCGCTTTTCCCAGGAGAAGATGTGTTTCACAGACTTTCTTTTTCGTTTTGAGGGCTGGGTTTTTTGAAGCAGCATCGTGCTATTCTACTGTGGCAGCCTTGTAGCTTGGGAAAAGCTTGGCTGGTTAACCCTCTGAGCTCATTGGCCTCTGGGACCAGCTATAAAAACTGCAGCTGTGGTGTCCTGTGTGTTTTCACTGGTTTTAATTGATGTGCTAATCAGTCAGTAGCTAATTTGGTGATGAAAAACAGGGCAGGTAGGAAGATGTAGAATTTCTGTTCTCACCTCCCCAGGATGGACAGATTGGAGTAATTGATGTTTTTGGTGCCTGTAATGTGTACTTAAAAGCCAAGGCCTTAGGTGAATTTCCCATTAAGAAAAGCAGGAGATGAATTTTCCCACCTGTGTGGTCAGTGCCCCTTGCACAGGCCCAACTCATTCCAAGGAGCTGCTTCCCCCTCAGGACACGGGGTACTAGAGACGCTCTGGAGACTGTGAATGCCTTTCCGGCTTTGTTTCTCTTAGACTGTCTACATGGCTCCATGGGAAGTTTCTGTTCAGTGTAGTAAGATTTTGGAAATGTTTGTGCATGCTCACCAATTTTGTTTACAGTAAAGCAGCGAGCAGCGAGGGGCTGAGTAAACTCATCTGTACAGGGAATAGCCATTCTTGCCTGATTTAAGAATTCCAGCTATGTGGGCTGTCTGTCCATGGAGAACTAAATTTCTGAATAGTTAAAGTTGAAGTTTGTGGAAAAATATCTGCATATCTGCTCTTCATCCTCCCGGGAAGGTGCTGGTGTTTTGGCTATCCCAGCAGTTGCTTCAGACAGAAAACTGTGTTGAAAGTTGCTGAGTTCTATGCTGAGGGTAGTGGCACAAACCTTTTAATTCTAGCACTGGGAGGCAGAGAGGCCCCGGGAGGCAGAGACTGGGGCATCTTTGTGAGTTTCTGGTCTACATAGTGAGTTTGAGGCCAGCCAGGGCTACTTAGTGATACCATGTTGCAAAAAGTGAAAAAAAATTTTTTTCAATGACAGGGAAATGTATACAAAGTAAAAGTCTTCCCTCTCCGCCAAATAGGAGTTAAGATATGTCCTTGGTTGTTCTTTAATGTGTTGAGGGGTTGGCAATTTTTTTAGTGTGTGGGTGTGTGTATTGCATGCACATATATGTATAAGTATGCATATGTACACATGCATGAGGAAGCCAGAAGCTGACACTGTAACCTTTGCTGATTTCTCCCATTTTATTTACTGAAGCAGTGTCTCTCTCTAGCTGAACCTGGAACCTCCTGATTTGACTAATCTGATTGGTTAGCTCACCCAGGGATTCTCTGTCTCTGTCACCTAAATGCTGACATGACAGGTGGCTACCATATCCACCCAGATTTTATGTGGGATCTGGGTTCAAACTCTGGTCCTCGCGCTTGCGTGGCGAGCAAGCCAAGCATCTTACCTCCCGAGCCATTTCCTCAGCCTGCACTGTAGGACTCTAAGGACAGTTTTGTTGTTCAGTAATGAATGTGATAAATACATGAGTGATACTCTTTAGCAAACTCTTATAGCCAGACAATTATCCAGCTCTGTCTTATAGCCAGACAATTTATCAATAGATCTGCTCAAATGCCTCGAAGTCACTGCCCTTGAAGAACATTCTGCATTTCAGGGGTCCAAATGATCTCTCTCAGCATCAAAAGAATCTTTAGCTGCAGTGGTGTTTTTGGAAGAATGATGGTATTGAATCCAGGGCCCCTTGCATACTACAGAGGCACATTACCAGCCAGGCAGTGGCACACGCCTTCAATCCCACCACTCAGGAGGCAGAGGCAAGTGGATCTCTGAGTTCAAGACCAGCCTGGTCTACAGAGCAAGTTCCAAGACAGCCAGGGCTATACACAGAGAAACCCTGTCTCAAAAAATCAAAAACAAAGCAAAGGCACACTACCACTGAGCTTCACACTTAGGCCCAAGATGCCTTTGGATAAAACAATTATAATAAACTTAAAGGAAGGAAGGATGGAGGGAGGGAGGGAGGGAGGAAGGAAGGAAAGAAAGAAAGAGAAACCCATACCCCGAGCCAGGCATAGGAGGTGAAAGTGTGCTGTTGTGTAAGGAAGGGAATATAGGCATCTGACATGCCCAGACAAACCATACCCTTCCCACCCCCTCTCTTTTTCCATTTCTTTCAAAGCACCAAAGGGAGTGAAGGCAAAAGGCACGGGGGCGGGGGGGGGGGGAGTATAAAAAGATGACAAGATTTTTACAGAGTTTCAAACTGAGCAGAATTACAAGCCTTGACTTGCTAGGCACCAACCTTTGTCTTAGGCTCCAATTTCTACCTCAAGTTAAAGTAAGTCAAGAAACCATTAGCTGAAAATAATTCTCTCTCCCTTAAAGAATCATCTTATTGGATTTGGCATGGAAATTTGGAATGTAGTCCTGTGAAGTTTGCTTTCTCCATTTATGTCCTTGAAACAGGAAGATTTCTTTCTGCTCTGATCCGGTTTCTGTAAAGCCTAGCTGAGGACTGATGGAGTATCTAGTGTCTCTCCTTAGGCATTCAGTAAAGCCCTGAGATCAGCAGGGAAGTAAACATTGTCCTCATCCTTTATAATTTACACTTGAGATGTAATTTACATTTCTAAAATGTCCCAAATTGTAAAAATGCAATTCAGTGTTTCTTAGTATGTAGAGATGTTACGCCAACATTTGAGAAGGCAAGACAGGAAGTTCTACTGTTCAAAGTCACCCTTGGCCACAAAGTAAGTTTAATGCCAGCCTGAGCTATGTCTTTCTGAGCCCCTTTCCCCATAAAAAAGGTGGGTTTGGGGAGACATCTCAGATGGTAAAGTGCTCACCTCGGGATCCTGAGGACCCAAGTTCCATTTCCAAGAGTGTGTAAGACAAGCTCAGGTGGAAGCACCTGTCTGTCCCTGGCACTGGGGGAGAGAGACAGGAGGATTGCTGGCACTTACTGCCCATCCAGCCTCGCTGACTTGGTAAGTGCCCTGTTCAGTGAGAGACTGTGCTCAAAAGAAGGTGGAGGGAGACTGAGGAAGACACTAATGTTGACTTCTGACCACTCCACGCATTCACACATATATAGTGCACAAATGCACACGTGTGAACATAAATATGCATACACATACACCCCAACACACAAAAGATTTGGACAGTGTGGTGGCTTCAATAAGAATGGGCCTCATGGGTCTCCCCCTCCCTGAAGGTGTCCCAAGGGCACACCCTGGAGAAGACCCCCCACGGCTGAAGACTACATCTTGTTTAAATTTGACAAGCCAGTCAATGTGGAGAGCGGCAATCAAGAACACCCAGGAGACATCCTGCTGAACACGACCGTGTTCTGACTCTTAAGAGCGACAGTTTGGAAATCAGTAAAGAAACCAAAGACAAATGATTAGAAGATGGCTATTTCTGAATAGGAAATTTTGAGTATGGTGTTGCAGAGGGAATCGTGGATTCTGGTCTAAACCCTATTTCAGCCTTTCGACTTTCAGTTATTCAGAACTCTGCTGTTTGGGCCATTCTTTTTTTTTTTTTTTCTCCCGAGACAGGGTTTCTCTGTATAGCCTTGGCGGTCCTGGAACTCACTCTGTAGACCAGGCTGGCCTCAAACTCATAAATTCACCTGCCTCTGCCTCCCAAGTGCTGGGATTAAAGGCGTGCGCCACTGCTGCCCGGCTTGTTTGGGCCATTCTTAATGAGATTCATATTTAAAAAGTCACCAGTTGATCTGCTTAGAAACCAACACATCCTTTCTTTTTTCTTTTTCTTTTCCTCGTTCTGGTCAACCCTGCTCGTTCTAGTCTTGCCCGCTCACTCCGGCTGACCCCACTCGCTCAGGGCGGCCCCGCTTGCTCTGGCCATCCCGCTCACTCCAGTCACCCCGCTCGCTCCTGTCGGTCCCACTTGCTCTCTCCAGTCCAAGGATTCGTTTATTATTATTATTCATAAGTACGCTGTACCTGACTTCAGACGCACCAGAGGAGGGTGTCAGATCTCATTAAGGGTGGTTGTAAGCCACCATGTAGTTGCTGGGATTTGAACTCATCACCTTCAGAAGAGTAGTCGGGTGCTCTTACCCACTGAGCCATCTCACCAGCTCCCCAACACATCCTTTCTTATGACTCTTGATTAAAGATAATTAACACGTCCTCTTCTGTTTGGACTTGAACACTACCTCTCCTGAAGCCTACTGTAGATAATATGATTGTCATCTCCACTCGGACAGGGACTCTCTCTTCCCATGGATAACTGCATTCGTTTGAAGCTAGGCTGTCCTCCAGTTTGAACTTGACATAAACGTTTTACAATCCTGACAGCCTGTTAACATGACTGAGACTATTTTGGTATTATACTAATACACAAGAGTTGTACATATTGTTACATTCCTTAAAATTTGAGAAAACTAATGTTAAATACATTTTGTGAAGGGGGTTCTTTTGAACTTCACTTATTTTACTATTATAGACCCTCTTTAATAGACGATCAGGGAATATATATATATATATATATATATATATATATATATATAAAAGAATGGGCCTCAAAGACTCATATAGTTGGATGTATTCATCAAGGAGTGGCACTAACTGGTTGTGACCTTATTTGGGTAGGTGTGGCCTTGTTGGAAGAAGTGTGTCACTGGGGGCGGGCTTTGAGGTTTTAGAAGCCCAGTGGCTCTCTTCTTGCTGCCTATGGATCAAATGTAGAACTCTCAGCTCCTTCTTCAGCACCACGTCTGCTCACAGGCCGCTGTGCTCCCCGCCATAATGACAATGGAGTTAAACCTCTGAAACTGAAAGCAAGTCCTAACCAAATGCTTTCCTTTATAGAGTTGCCCTGCTTGTGATGTCTCCTCACAGCAACACAGCACTGAGAGAGACAGTCAGCCATCACTGCTGTCTGGTCTTAGGATATTTTTATTATCCTATACCCATATGAGTCACTCCCAGCAACTACTGATGGACATTTTTTCTTTCTACTTTGTAATTCTTGCCTTTGCGTATGCCAGGCAAGTGCTATATCACACCACTAAGCTCATCATTCCTAAGCCTTGTTTTGTCTCATAAATTGCCTGATCTAGACATTCACATAAATGGAGTTATATGGCAATGGAGTCAGACCCCTGTTTTTTTTTCTTTCCATAGATAATTTTTTTGTTTGTTTGTTTTTTGTTTTTTGAGACAGGGTTTCTCTGTATAGTCCTGGCTGTCCTGGAACTCACTCTGTAGACCAGGCTGGCCTTGAACTCAGAAATCTGCCTGCCTCTGCCTCCCAAGTGCTGGGATTAAAGGCGTGCGCCACCACGCCTGGCAGATAATTATTTTTTAAGGTTCTTCCTGACTGTAATATGGTTCATTCCTTTTTATAAACTACTTTTTCGTCAGTTGATAAACAGCTGAGTTGTTTGTATCTTTAATATCATCTCTCTCTGTGTGTGCATAGGTGTGAGAGAGAGGGGAGGGAAGAGAGAAACCGGGTAGCACACCTTTAATCCCAGCATTTAGGAGGCAGAGGCAGGTGGATTTCTGAGTTCAAGGACAGCCTGGTCTACATAGTGAGTTCTAGGACAGCCAGGGCTACACAGAGAAACCCTGTCTCAAAAAACCAAAAAGGCAGGGGTTGGGGGGAGTTGTGCACATGTTGAGGTTAGAAGACAACTTAGAGGAGCTTAGAGGAATCGGTTCTTTCCTTCTAGCTGGGTCTCAGGAACTAAACTCAGGCCACTGCTGAGCTGTCTTAATTGTCCAGTTTCTATTTCTCAGCTACTATGAACAGTGGTTTACAAAGTTTGTGTGTATGTGTTTTCATTTTCCCTTAGTATACAGCTGAGAGAACTGTTAGGTCACATAGTAACTCCATGCTTATCTATAAAGTGAGACTATTTCATATCATACCTAAAAATTAAGTTAGATGGACCATATATCTAAATGTAAGAGCTAAGTCAAGAGTATTTTCAAAAGTCAGCTGTACCATTTTATTTTCCTGCTTGCAATGAACAAAACCTCCACTATGCTAGTCAATGATTTTTAGTTTTCTGGCCTGTTTCTTTCAACCATCCTAAGGGGTATGAAGTGACATTGTGACATTTAGGTTTGTATTTTGCTGATGATGTTGAACACCTTTTCGCCAGGTTTTTTTTTCCATTTTAAAAATGTTTGTTAGAAAAACATCTATTCAGATCCTTCACCGTTTCCATTTTGGGCTATTTTATTTATTATTGGGTTATAATATTTCCTTGTGTATTCTGGAGTTAGTTTCCTTACCAAACATATGTTTGCAGGTGTTTTCTGCTAGTGTGTAGAATATCTTTTCTCTTCTATATGGTGCTGTTTAGAACACAGAAGCTTAGCCTTGATGAAATTTGATTTGTTAACCTTTTCTTCCATTGCTTCTAAGTTTTCGCTGAAGGTATGGAGGTGCCAGGTGTGGTGGCACACACACTCGCTCCTGAGGCCCGTGGATCTCTGTGAGGTCAAACTATTCTGGTCTACATTGTGAGCTCCAGGCCAGCCAGGAATACATAATGAGACCCTGTTTCAAATAGGAAAAGACAGTAGCTTTATTTGTATGTTTTCTTCTTACTGATTTAGCTCTTCTTAGATCCACGGTCCATTTTCAGCTAATTTTTAGATGTGATATGAAGTAGTCCCATTTTATAGACAAAGACTCTGGTACTTATCCTTAGCCTAACCCCTTCTCCAAGATCACTTAGAGGTTGTTTTATTTAGATCTTAGTCCTTTAAAAAAATATTTGTTTAATTGCTGTGCATGTGTATGTGCATGTACAAGAGAGAGAGAGAGAATATGTGTGAGTGTGTGTGTGTGTGTGTGTGTGTGTGTACAATCTGTAAGAGAGCCTGTTCTTTCTTTCTGTCCAGTGTATTGGTCCTAGGCTAAGTCAGTTCGTCACATGGGGTAGTGAGCACCCCCATCTTCTGTGCCCATCACATGAGGTAGTGAGCACCCCCATCTTCTGTGCCCATCACATGTGGTAGTGAGCACCCCCCATCTTCTGGGCCTGAGAGATTGCTCTTTACTTGCTAGGAGTAATAGGTTGTTCTAGAATTTTTCAAATAATAGTAGACATTGATCCTGTTGTTTGCTTTTACTCATGTGTGTGGGTGGCTTTTCTGCACATATGTTGGTGCATCATATGTATGTCTGCAGAGGCCAGAAGAGTACTAGACCCCCTGGAACTGAAGTTTCCAGCGATTGTGGGTAACCATGTGGGTTCTGGGAAGTGATTGTGGATCCTCTCAAGAGCAGCCAGTGCTTTTAACAGTTGAGCCATCTCTCCAGCCCCCTTGTTATTAGCCTTAAAAAAAAAAAAAAAAAGTAGCCGGACGTGGTGGCGCACGCCTTTAATCCCAGCACTCGGGAGGCAGAGGCAGGCGGATTTCTGAGTTCAAGGCCAGCCTGGTCTACAGAGTGAGTTCTAGGACAGCCAGGGCTATACAGAGAAACCCTGTCACAAAAAAAAAAAAAAAAAAAAAAAAAAAAAAGTAGCGGTAGCAAATGCCAGCACTCTGTCCCAGAGGTGGGGTTACCTCTGAGGCCTGCTTAGTCTACAGAGTAAGTGTCAGGACAGTCAGGGCTACACAGAGAAACAAACAACAAAATAACAAATACCCCCCAAAACAGAACAAAACAAAGAAAGGAAAGCAGAGCGCTGACAGATGCCAGTGATGCCCGTGATTCTCGGGCACTGAATTAATCAGCTGCTGAACAGCCACATTTGTCTCCTGCAGCCGCTGCTGGACAGCTGAGTTGTTTCCACATTTTGATCATTATTAATAACATGGATAAAAACATTGGATTCCATCAGTCATCCTGAAATATAATAAAGCACTATAGTTTTATCTATCTATCTATCTATCTATCTATCTATCTATCTATCTATCTATCATCTGTCTATATATCTATCACTCATCTGTGTCTGTCTATCTACTTTTTTGTTTTGTTTTTCGAGACAGGGTTTCTCTGTATAGCCCTGGCTGTCCTGGAACTCACTCTGTAGACCAGGCTGGCCTCAAACTCAGAAATCCACCTGCCTCTGCCTCCCAAGTGCTGGGATTAAAGACGTGCGCCACCACACCCGGCCTTCCCACCCCCCCACCCCACCCCCCAGGAAGAGCCTTATGTACTCTCATCTGGCCTTAGACTTGAAGTTCAAAGATGACCTTGAACTTCTGACTCTTTCCCCCTCCTCCCTAGTGCTAGAATTCCAGGCGTATGTCCCCATGTCAGGTTGGTTTATGTGTTGCTCAGGAGTGAACCATGGCTAGGCAAGCACTCTATCAATTCTTTGTTATTGTTTTTGTCATTTTATTTTAAAGGCAGATACTCTATTTAGCCTTGGCTAGCAAGGAACTCACTATGTAGACTTGCCTGGTCTTAAACTTACAGAGATCCACCTGCCTCTACCTTCCTAGTTCTAAAATTAAAGATGTACACCATCATGCCTGGCTCTCTAACAACAACAACTACTACTACTACTTCTACTACTACTACTACTACTACTTCTCCTTCTTCTATATATGTAATTATATACTTACACTGTAGCTATTTTTAGACACATCAGAAGAGGGCATCAGATCTCATTATGGATGGCTGTGAGCCACCATGTGGTTGTAGAATTTGAACTCAGGACCTTTGGAAGAGCAGTCAGTGCTCTTACCCGTTGAGCCATCTTACCAGCCCCTAACAACTTCTTAAATGAAGGTTTGCTGGTACTCGCAAAAGCTAGAGGAGTGTGAAGCTGGAACCAGTGTTTTTGCAGAGATTCCTAATCTTTTGTACTTTATCTTATTGTCATTCTCAGGGTCTACATGATGCCCACACCCCCTCTTTCACACTGGGGGTTGGGGGTATTTCAAATACTTAAGTTTCATAGTAGCTTTTTTTTTTTTTTTTTTTTGGCTTTTCGAGACAGGGTTTCTCTGTGTAGCCCTGGCTGTCCTGGAACTCACTCTGTAGACCAGGCTGGCCTCGAACTCAGAAATCCGCCTGCCTCTGCCTCCCGAGTGCTGGGATTAAAGGCGTGCGCCACCACGCCCGGCTTCATAGTAGCTTTATTTTTAGACTTCCTGACCAGTGGTTTCTTCTGTCAGTCAAAAACCAATATTCAGATTTATATCAGAGAACTTAGCAGATTGGTCCTTTTATCTATAAGGAAAAGAATAATAGCTACTTCACAATTACTTGCACTTTTCAGGATTGCCCTGGATAATTGTCCTGTCAGAGGATGGCAGTAGGTTGTGTAAAGTTACCACCTACTGAGTGCCTGTCAATCATAGCAACCCTGCAGGTTTCAGATGTTAACTGCCTGGCCCAGAGTGACACGCACTCAGACGCTAAGTGACAGGGCGAGGGTTTGAAAATAAGTCTCTGGTTCTAAAAGCCTTTGCCAGAGGTCGTGAGAGCCACAGTGTGGAGGATGCTTCACTCCAGGCTGAGTCTCGCCATGCTCTCTACTACAGGAACCAGGCTGCCTGCGGCAGTGGTTCCGTCATAAACCAGCTCTGTATAAGCAAGCTGATCTCATGAGTCCTTGCATTTGTCTTCGTCTGCCCGTTTGACAATGTAGGGTGCGACTTTTCAGGTCCTCTCTGGATCTTTGAGACGCATCACATCTCGCGCCCTGGCTCCACTTGCTTTCCTTCCCTTTCCGTCAGTGCTCACTGGCTCTCGGTACAACAGCTACTGTCATCGCTTAGGAGTATCAGGGAAGGCTTCAGATGTATATGGTCATCTGTTTTGTACTACTGTAACAATACCTGAGCCTGGTATTTACTTATAAAGGACAGAGGCTATTTTCTTACAGTTCTGTAAAGTTGAGATTCAGTTAATTTTCTGAAGGCAATTAGTGGGCAGGACCTTGGTGCTGCACCATCCTATGGCAGAAGGTGGGGTCTGAGGACCAGAGACAGGAAAGCGTGGAGAGCGAGAGACTGAACTCATCTTTTTCAGGACTCCCCAGTTCTGTGGCCTTGGCATTAATACATTTGTGAAAGCCGAGTCTTTGTGGCTTAGTCACCGCTTGTATTAGCCAGGCTTCTCTGGAAGAGCAGAACCAGCAGAGTCAATAATCAAGTTAGACGTGGGTCTATTAGATTGGCTCCTGCTATGTGGTTGGGAGGCAGCAATGCTTAGCTGGGGAGGCTAAAGGCCCATGGCTGCTCAGTCCACACGCTAGTGCTCAGCCCTCCCAACTGCTTCTGAACGTATGCAGGTCTGGAAAGGGAAGGGTATGGTGACTGTAATCTCAGCATTTAGGGAGTTGAGGCAGGTGGGCCATCAAAAGTTAAAGACCCATGTGCTCTCTATAGTGAGCTGTAGATGAGATTCTATCTCAGAGAGAAGAAAGGAGTGAAGGCCAAGGACATAGCTCAATGGTAGAGTGCTTACCTGACATGCACTAGGCCCCATTGAAAAGAAGTAGCAGCAGGCAGTGTACACACAAGGCCAGCTTCTTACACAGTAGCCCCTAAGTAGCAACAACCAAAACCCCTGCCACCTGATGGTAGATAAATAGAATCTGGTATATTTATACAATGAGATATTATTCGGTAGTAAAAATGAATGGAGTTCTACTGATTCATATTAGGGCATAAATAAACCTTGATAAGCAAAAGAAGTCAGACACAAAAAACTACATGTTATATGATTCCATTTATGTGCAATGTCCAAAATAAGTTAATCCATAGATATCCAAAGATATCAAAGATATCTATAGATTTATAGATATATAAATAATCCTTGATTTATGTGCAATATTCAAAATAAGTCAATCCATAGATATCAAAGAAGAGTAAGTGGTTCCTAGGGCCTGGGAGAGGAACAGTGTGTGACATATGGATTTGAGTTTCTTTTTGAAGTAGAATTATGTAGTGGTGATCATTGCACAATGTGTAAAATTGTACTCATGCTTACCAGCTATCCATTTTACGCTTTTTAAAGTTTGTATGTGTGCACATATCGACACACATGCATGCATGCAGGGTGTTAGGTCCTTCACAGCTGTAGTTGCAGGAGGGTGGGAGCCACAACATGGGTGCCAAGAACCAAACTCAGATCTTCATAAAGAGCAGCAGCAAGTCCTCTTCTGCATGGAGCCATCGCTGCACCCCCAGCTGATATGCTTTAAATATTAACTTAAAAATTCAGAGCAGGCCAGGACAGTGGTGGCACATGCCTTAATCTCAGCACTTGGGAGGAAGAGGCAGGTGGATTTCTGAGTTCGAGGCCAGCCTGGTCTATGAAGTGAGTTCCAGGACAGCCAAGGCTACACACAGAAACCCTGTTTTGAAAACAAAAACAAAGAAAAACAAACAAACAGACAACCCAAACCAAACCAAGACAAGATGAAATTCAGAAGAGTAGATTTTCATTAAATTCTTGGGAGTGTAAGGATGCAGGGGCAGAATTTAGACACAACTGGGGTAAGAAGCTGAAGCTGAAGGGAAGCAAAAGCCTGAAGATGGTCCAGAGAGGCAAAGACAGAGGAGGGTAGGCAGTGGGTTGTCAGGGAGTGTGCTGGGTGTGAAGGGGAGGGTGATCAAGCCGCTGGGAGCCATTTGCAGGCAGGCACTCCACCCTTCTGTGAGACTGCAGGGCACCTTTACTGGTGCCAGTCCCGCCTGGACCATGGTTTGGTAGCAGGATTGTTTTCTTTTTTTTTTTTTCCCCTCGAGACAGGGTTTCTCTGTATTGCCCTGGATTGTTTTCTGAATTGAAAGGGCAGTGTTTATTCATTGTTGTTCTTGCTCTCACTTTCACCCACAGTCTTAAATGCTGCCTATGGCCCAGAAGCAACTTGTTCCATTAGCTTCTCCCCACAAGGCTATGAGGAACCAATAGGCAAGGAGTGATGGAGTCAGCCCCCTAGCCCAAGGCTCTTATCCCCACTCCACCAGTGCCTCCCCCCTTCCTCAGGTTCCTAGGGCCGGGCCTCTGCTCTTACAGACAGTAGAACAGGCCACAGCAGCTGCACATGAGCCCGCTCATCCTTCATTTCACGGTTTCCAGAACTTCCTTCAAATCTCTCACCTCCTGTTCCTGTAGATGAGCTGCTAGCAAGGCAGCATCCTTGCAAAAGGCCAATGTAAGACAGTGTGGGGCGGAGTCACTGTAAATGTCTCCTTTGTAAGCTATTAAGGAATCAGTAAGGACCTTCCCTGAAGAATCACTATGTAAAATTTGCCCTCAAAGCCGGGCGTGGTGTCGCTCGCCTTTAATCCCAGCACTCGGGAGGCAGAGGCAGGCGGATTTCTGAGTTTGAGGCCAGCCTGGTCTACAAAGTGAGTTCCAGGACAGCCAGGGCTATACAGAGAAACCCTGTCTCAAAAACCAACCAACCAAACAAAAAATGCCCTCAAAATTACTACCTCCTCTTTTTTTAAAGTGAGACCTTTTTCTCTTTTTTTTTTTCTTTCTTTCTTTCTTTCTTTCTTTCTTTCTTTCTTTCTTTCTTTCTTTCTTTCTTTCTTTCTTTTTTGAAAAGAACAAATTAAAGAGAATAGAACAAAGAAAGAGTCCGTAAGTAAGATGCACCCCTGGTTAGCTTACATGCTCCATTCACTGGAGCTGTGCTGTGGTACCAGCTCTTCCTTCTCTTTCCCACACCACAAAGCAAGTAGCTTGCATTATCCTTCTTTTCAAATACAAATTAAAATACCTAACCTTACCAGATGTGATTAAGAGGATTCTTGAAGTTGTTCACACACTTAATAAGCCTAGTTACATTTTTTATTACTCTGACATAGATCCTGTTGCTGAATCATAAGTTTAGCATGTTTTGTTTTAATGAAGCATCGATTTCCCCTTCTCCAGTCATGTCAGATCTTGGGCAGTGGTGGGAAAATGCCCCTCCATGGTGTCTGCTCAGTGTACCAACCTGTTTGAGATTTGGATTTATACTTTGATGATTGGTTTTACTTCCTGATCAGGGCTGCCTCTGCTGGTCCCTAAGGAGGAAAGTGAGCTGGGAATGAACTGACCTCAGGGAGAGACTGGCAGACCCTGAGGGTCCGGAGGTCTAATTAGGTCGTCTTGACATGCTGTTGCCAGGGCAGTTGCTAAGGTTTCCTTTCTTAGAAGGCCTTTTTCAAGGAACATCTCTGCATGTTGTGTCCAACATTTGTAATCCTGTAGTGTTGACTTGACTTTATATAGGAACCAAAAGAGAAGTGAGGGCTTTGGAGGTGGCTTCGTTTGTAAAGTACACACTCTTGCAGGTATGGGGACCTGGAATTGGATCCTCACCAGAACCCACATAAAAGCATCTATAACTGTAATGTGTGTGTGTGTGTGTGTGTGTGTGTTGGGGGAAGAATAGACAGAGACTGGCAAGTCCCCAGAGTTCACTCACCAGTCTGCGTAGTTAAATAGATGAGCTCCAGATTCAATGAGAGACTGTCTCAAAAATAAGAAGGGGCTGGCATGATTATTCTTTAAATGTGCCAGCTGCCACACCCATTGACCCGACTTCAATCCCCAGAACCCCCATGGTGGAAGGAGAGCACCAGTTCCCACTAGTGGTACTCTGGCCTCCACACGTGTGCTATGGCACGTATATGACTTCCCCTGCCCCTGAAAAATGAATAAATAAGCATGTAATTAAAACATTTTAATTAGAGGGTTAAAGAGATGACTCACTCAGTAGTTGGCATCTCTTCCAGAGGACACCAGTTTGGTTCCCACAATCCACAAGGTGGTTTACAACCATCTGTAACTCCAGTTCCGGGAGATCCAACACTCTCTTCTGACCTCTGCAGGCATGCACATGTAGGGTGCACAGAGGCCATACATGAGGGTAAAACATTCACATAGAAGTAAAGGGAGAGGGCTGGTGAGATGGCTCAGCGGGTAAGAGCACCCGACTGCTCTTCCGAAGGTGATAAGTTCAAATCCCAGCATCCACATGGTGGCTCACAACCATCTGTAACGAGATCTGGCGCCCTCTTCTGGAGTGTCTGAAGACAGCTACAGTGTACTTACATATAATAAATAAAATAAAAAAAATAATAAAAAATAAATAAATTCAAAAAAAAGGAAGTAAAGGGAGAGAAATTAAAAGGTAGCTAGAGAAGGATAGAGGCTGCCAGGGGCTACCACTGACCTTCATATAAATGCACACATATTCACATACACAACACACAAACACAAAGAGAAATTAATGGGCTTTTCCTATGTTTTCCTGTGCTTTCTTTAGGATCTGTGTGTGTGTGTGTGTGTGTGTGTGTGTGTGTGTGTGTGTGTAGAGGGGGGGGGTTGAAGGGGAGGGAGGAGGAGTAGAGTGGGAAAGAGTATACGAATCCAGGTGCCTAAGGAGACCAGGGATGTTGGATCTCCTGAAGCTGGAGTTACAGGTGGTTGTGAGCTGCCATATTTATGTGTGCTCAGAACTGAACCTGGGTCCTACAAGAGAATCAAACTTTTTTAACCAATGAATATTTCTCTAGCCCTGAAATAAGTCTTTAAAAAACAGCTACACAGAGAAACCCTGTCTCGAAAAACCAAAAAAAAAAGTCTTTAAAAAACAAAGTTCGTAGACTGGAGAGATGACTTAGAGGTTAAGAGCAATGACTGTTCTTCCAGAGGTCCTGAGTTCAATTTCCAGCAACCACATGGTGGCTCACAACCATCTGTAATAGGATTCAATGCCCTCTTCTGGTGTGTCTGACAAGAGCAACAATATAGTCATACATATAAAATAAATAAAACTTTAAGAAAAAAAAAACAAATTTTGTAGAAGAGATTGACAGGCTTCTTTCTCTTTGGATTTGGTCAATAGTCAGAATTGAACCAGGGCAAAAGATAGTTGTAAAATATTATATTATCTTTTCCTTTTTTTACTCTTCATAGTTAAGTGTTTATTTATTCCTTTAGCAGTTTGGTTTGGTTTGTTTTTTTCTTTTTCTGTTTCTTTTTCTTTTTCTTTTTCTTTTTCTTTTTCTTTTTCTTTTTCTTTTTTTTTCCGAGACAGGGTTTCTCTGTATAGCCTTGGCTGTCCTGAAACTCACTCTGTAGACCAGGCTGGCCTTGAACTCAGAAATCCGCCTGCCTCTGCCTCCTACGTGCTGGGATTAAAGGTGTGTGCCACTACCACCTGGCTGGTTTGGTTTTTTCGAGACAGGGTTTCTCTGTGTAGCCCTGGTTGTCCTGGAACTTACTCTGTAGACCCACCAGGCTGGCCTTGAACTCAGAAATCCACCTGCCTCTGCCTCCCAAGTGTTAGAATTAAAGGCGTGTGCCACCACTGCCTTTAGCAGTTTTGTATTAAACAGTATTTATTGTGTTTGAGAATGTGTTGTAGGAAAGCTTCAGAGAACAATAGCCATGTTCTGCCTTCATGGAGTTTATGGTCAGAGGGCCAGTGTGCAGTCATGGTGTGCCTTCATGGCGTGTACGGTCAGAGGGTTTCACTGGACAGAGCGGGGAGGGGCATGGAACCCGTTCTACAGAGCTCAAGGATTAGTAATTTGCACAGTGAAGCCTGGATGAAGAGTGTTCCAAACTGTGGGGACAGCAAAGGCAAATCAGAAGCAAGGGCTATGTGAGCACAGTGTTTCCTGGATTCTTGGGACTGGTGAAGTGGGTGGGCTATGTGGGCTCCGAGCATGGGCAAGCTCGTTGTAACAAGACAGCCTCATCTCTTTCTCAGCAGTCTCTGTTGCTTTAAAACTAACCATGAGGAATTTGAAAACAGTCCCTGTCCTGGGCCATCTCTCTGCCTTGTGGGACACTATCCCATAGCTCTGAGTCACCTTGTCCTCCTCTCTAACACTCACACACAGAGCTTTCTCCTCGCTGCTGACAGACATGCTGTTCTCTGTCTCTAATCTGTTTTATGAAAAGCAGCAAAAATGCATGGCTGTGCTGTGCAGATCTCTGAGAACACAGCCCGTAGCATTATGAAAGTCATTCTGATTGCACAGGAGAATAGCAGAGTCCTGTAGAGTTATTTTAGGCCAATAGTTTTGTTTTCACTTTTCTGTCCTAACAGTAGAATTCATTTTCAAATGAGTCTAACAGCACCAAGCAGTCAGGTGATTTTTTTTTTCTTCTTTGTGCCTTTCTACTTCTGGCTTTTCATGTTTTCTAGTATGAACATGTCTGGCTTTTATAATCAAGAGAATTTTTTTTTTAAATTATATGTCTGCCACAGGAAGCTGAATTGTTTCATGATGACAAGGTTCAGGGACTAGTACAGATTGAAACAGATGGCTCCCTCTGTTGTAGTACCCCCTGATGACCCTTTCACAACCAGGGATTACCAAAGCACAGAGTGACCATGGCTTCTTCACCATGAAATTATACAAGACAGCAGGAACCTTACTGACAAACAGATGTGGGTTTTCCCCCCCAGCTAGTGCTTTTCTTAATGAAATGGTTGCTTAGAAACCAGACCATAATAATAACTTTTCTATATTTAGTCTGTGAAATGATTCAGTTTGCAAAGTTATTAAGTCAGAGAATGCTAATTAGATAGAACTGAACTCGCCCATTATTTCTTGTCTGGCAGTTCAGCAACTAAAGGGTTAAATTGGCTGCATCTCCTCCAGCATGACTCTCCAGATGCTCCTCATAACAGGGGACCCACCAGGAAAACGACAGCTCCTGCTCCAATCTTTCCTGGGCCACTCAGGAGTGCCCTGGTGGCGCCTGCTCCCTCACTGCGGTGTGTGTTTGACGCTGTCCCATGTTCTAGTTATTAGGCTCCTGAGAAGATCAGTTAGGTCAGCGGGCCAAAAGTTGTATGTGAAAGAATGAAAATAAACTCAATTCACAATAAGTTCACTGAAACAGCAGTGTGAAAAGAAGAAGCTAGGACTGAAGATGGTTTAGAATGACAGAATTTAGAAGTGGATATTCTGCTGTGCATTACTGGCAATAGGAAATCTTTTACTATATTTGGCAGGCAGTTAAAGCAAGTATTTTAGTCAGATGTGGTAGTGAATACCTATAATCCCAGGAAGGATGATGGAGAATTCTAGTTGACCCTGTGTTACAGAGTGAAACATTGCCTAAATCAAACAAAAATCTTACCTTGAAACTAAATAAAATCGAGGGGAAAGTAGATATCTGCTTTTCTTTAATCAGTAACCAAACACAAAAAAATAAGGCCCAATAATACTTCAGATACTAGATTTGTTGCTCACAAATGAAGAAATAATTCTGCTTACTGAATTTAAAGAAATACACGATAAGCTGGGTAGTGGTGGTGCACACCTTAAAAGGCAAGCAGTTCATACCTTTATCACATAAGGAGTTTCTAGATACTAATAAGAAAGGCACCTAGTAGGTAAATACATAAATAGGCAATTTTTAACTGAGACTTTGGTTCTCTCTTGGTAAGAAAATTAATTAGAACATTTTGAAGTGCGGTTTTATGTTTGTACCTGTGATGTGGGTTGTCTCTCTTTGGGGAATTTACCCTGAGGGCTTAGTGGGAGCCGGGTCCTACAGCGGTTCTTTGAAAGCCTGTGTGAGAGGCTTTGTGAAGAGCCTTGGAGGGCTGCACTCTTAGTTGAATATTTAGTGAGTGGAGTGTTTTGCTGTTTACTTGGTTGGTTAGGGTTTTTGTTTGTTTATTTTGTTTGAGACCATCTTTCCCAGGCTGGCCTCAAACTCACCCTGTAGCCAAACCCTGGGAACCACTGAGTTACAGTCACCAGCTCTCCCTTTGTATTTCCTTTAATTTATTTTTGTTTGTTTTGAGACTGCCTCCTAGGCTACCCCCATCTCTCTATGTAGCCAAGGATGACCTTGAACTTCTGATCCTCCTACCTCTGCCCTCTGAGTTCTGGGATTACAAACTGTACCTCCAGGCCATTTGATGCAGTGCTGGGGCTGGACCTCAGCTTCACGCCATCACTCACCACCTGTGCTCCATCCCCAGCTGGTCCTGCTTGATGCAACCATTCATCTGCCCATCTTCCAGAAGCCCTGCTTTCATTTTACATCCTTTCTCTATTCCTCTTTTGCCCCCTCTCCTTGAACCCTTATGATGCACAAAACATATGCTGTAGCACACAGAGTCTTGTGATCAACTGGAGAAGCACTGCTGGCTCCATTTGTTTTGGTTTTGTTTTTGATTTTTTGCAGTCCAGCCATTGTCCCCCTCTTGCTCCCCGCCCCCCAGTTCCTTATCCCATTTCTCCTTCCCCTTGTTTCCAAGAGATATTCCCACCACCACCACCAGACCTCCCCACTTCCTGGGGCCTCCAGTCTCTTGAGGGTTAGGTGCGTCTTCTCACACTGAGGCCAGACCCGACAGTCCTCTGCTGTATATATGTCAGGGCTTTGGACCATCTCATGTATGCTGCCTGGTTGGTGGCTCAGTGTCTGGGTTAGTTGAGACTGTTGGTCTTCCTATGGGGTCGCCCTCCTCCTCAGCTTCTTCCAGCCTTCCTCTAATTCGACCACAGGGGTCCCTGACTACAGTCCAATGGTTGGGTGTAAGTATCTTCATCTGTCTCAGTCAGCTGCTTTTTGGCCCTCTCAGAGGACGAGCAAGCTAGGCTCCTGTCTGTAAGCACCCCATAGCATCAGTAATAGTGTCAGGTCTTAGATCCTCCCCTTGAGATGGATTCCAGGCTGGGCTGATTACTGGATCTCCTTTCCCTCACAGTCTCTTCTCCATTTTTGTTCCTGCAGTTCTTTTAGACAGGCACAATTCTGAGTCAGAATTTTCAACTGTGGGAAGGCAACCCCATCCCTCCACTTTACGCCCTGTCTTTCTACTGGTGGTAGACTCTTGGAGTTCCTCTCCCCACTGTTGGACATTTCATCCGAGGTCCTTCTCTTTGAGTCCTGACAGTCTCTCACCTCCCAGGTCTGCATTTCTGTCACTAAGTAACAAGCTCAGGATCTGCTGATTAGTGGATGAGAGAACTGTCCCTGACTTAATGCTAACATGTGTATTACTATTGTTTTAATTAACCATTTACTCCTCTGTTTTGTTGTTGCAGTACTAAGAATTGAGCCTAGGGCTTCACAAATGTTAGACAAGCTGTCTACGATTGAGTTATAGTTCTAGCCTCCTTTTAACTTTTTTCTTTTTTCTTTTTGGTGGATATGGTCTGCTTGTTTGTGTGTATGGATGTGGGTATACTTGGGGTGAATATTGACGTTGAGTATCTTCTTTTTTTTTTTTTTTTTTGGTTTTTCGAGACAGGGTTTCTCTGTGTAGCCCTGGCTGTCCTGGAACTCACTTTGTAGACCAGGCTGGCCTCGAACTCAGAAATCCACCGGCCTCCCGAGTGCTGGGATTAAAGGCGTGCGCCACCACGCCCGGCTCACATTGAGTATCCTTTTTAGAGACAGGGTTTCTCTGTATAGCCCTGGCTGTCCTGGAACTCATTCTGTAGACCAGGCTGGCCTTGAACTCTTAAGTCCACCTGCCTCTGCCTCCCAAGTGCTGAGATTAAAGGCGAGTGCCACCACTGCCCAGCAGAGTATCTTTTTTTTTTTTAAAGATTTATTTATTTATTTACACTGTAGCTCTCTTCAGACACATCAGAAGGTAGCATCAGATCCCATTACAGATGGTTGTGAGCCACATGTGGCTGATGGGAATTGAACTCAGGACCTCTGGAAGAGCAGTCAGTCAGTGCTCTTGACTGCTGAGCCATCTCTCCAGTTCCCTTGAGTGTCTTTCTTGACCCCCACCCCTAACCCCTACTCCACCTTATTTGTTGGCAGGATCTCTTGTTGAACCTTGAGCTTGCTGTCTTAGCCAGTCTAGCTAGCCAGATGGCTTTCCTGTCTCAGCTGAATCCCAAACTGAGATTATGTGTGCTGCCATGCAAAGCCGTCTTCCAAGTAGACTCTGAGGATTAGAACCCCATCTTCAAGCTCCTACAGCAAGCATTTTTCCCAATGAACCATCTTACCAAACCTCTTAGCTTTTAATTTTTTCTCTTTTATTGTGAGACATGGCCTCATTAAGTTGCCCAGGCTGGCTTTGAACTCACATTGTAGTGCTGGTAGGCCTTGGACTTGGACTTTAGAGTCCTTGTACTGTAAAGCCTTCAGAGTGCAGTGGATACAGACGTGCACTACCACGCCTGGGTCTATTTTTTCCCCCTTTTTAAAGATTTATTTATTTTATGTGTATGAGTGTTCTGATGTATGTATGTATGTATATCACATGTGTGTCTGGTGCCTGTAGAGGTCAGAGAAGGGCATTGGATCTTTTGGAACTATAGTTATAGATGGTTTGCAAGCCACTGTGGATGCTGGCATCAGCTAAAAGCAGCAGGTCCTCTTATGCCTGAACCTTCCCTCAAGCCCCCTGCATTCTCTCTCTCTCTTTTTTTTTTTTTTTTTGTTTTTGAAACAGGGTTTCTCTGAATAGCCCTGGCTGGCCTGGAACTCACTTTGTAGACCAGGCTGGCCTTGAACTCAGAAATCTCCCTGCCTCTGCCTCCCAAGTACTGGGATTAAAGGCGTGTGCCACCTCCGCCCGGCTTAAATTTATTTTTTATGTGTATTTTTGAATGCCTCTCTATGTATGTGTGTGTACTACGTGCATGCATGGTGCCCTTGAGGGCCAGAAGAGGGCATTGGGCCCTCTAGAAGTGGAGATACAGGTGGTTACGAGCTGCCATTAGGTGCTGGGAATCAAATCTGGGTCCCCTACAAGACCAGCAAGTGCTCTTAACTTTGGAGCCACCTCTTCAGACCCTCAAGCTCAATTTTTAGATAATTATTTACAGCCGGGCGTGTAACATCAGCATTTTGGGTCACTTACCTTGTTTAGTCAGGATCTCACTATATAGTAATGGCTGACCTAGAGCTTATCGTGTATCCCAAGCTAGCCTCAGACTCTTGACCCTCACACCCCAGCCTCCCAAGCCATGGGATCACAGGTGTGCACCGCCACACCTGGAATATTTTGTTTTCTTGTTTACTTCTTTGTAGTGTTTGTGTCTTTTACAGTGACCTATCATTTTCTCACCCTGGGACAGAATCAAAGCAAAGTTACTTAATTTTTTTTTAAAAAGATGTATATGGGTGTTTTACCTGAATGCATGCTATGAACCAGTTGTGTGCAGTGCCCCTAGAGTCCAGAAGAGAGGGATCTCCTAGGACTGGAGTCACAGACAGTTGTAGCTGCTATGTGGGTAGAGGGAATCGAACCTCTATCCTCTGGGAGAACAACCAATGCTCTTAACTGCAGAGTCTACTCTCTGCTCCCCAATGTCACTTTTTAATGGTCCTCCTTTCTCCTCTGTTTACAGATCTCTTACTCTCCTTGCCTTTTGCCATGCCGGTAATTGAACCCATGGCCTAACTCGTGCTAAACAAATGTTCTGCCTCTAAGCCGCCTTGTCAGTTCTAACCACATCTTTTTATAAGTTGGTACTTTCTGCGGGATTTGGATCTGATGGGTGAAAGTCAGTCCCTGACCAGGTCTGGTAACTCCTGAGGCTATAGGCAGAGTGCTCCTGTGTGCACACGTTTGCAGGAGAGAAGTGCTTCTGCAGCGTGTTAACTGCAGCCCTGCTTGGTCTTGATGATGGTGTAGTTATAAGCCCTGGGCATCGTGGTTGCTGGTTTTGCAATGATCACTTTCTCTAAGTCAGTTATCGTCTTAGGTTCCTGTCACCATGCTTGCCTAGTCACCTTATTAGTACATCTGCTAGGCGTAACTAAGGGGAAAGGGCACGTTAAGAAGAGCCTCTACCCTGTCTCTGTCACTGGCTGGCACCCCAGGCATAAGGAGACCCTGAGCAAGTAGAAGATCAGCCCCATCTTGCCCAAGCTTTAGGGCTAGTGACTGCCATCAGTCAGCTCTGCTGATGCAGCAGCTTCTCTGTAGGCCGGAGGTGAAATGGCACTAGAACCCAGGGTTCAGTTGGCCCCTCCTGCCCTGTCACCCAGGTGCTGAGTACACAGAGCAGTGGTTACCTGCCTCGGCTTGAGGGCTGCAAGAGGTGTAGAGATGACTCAGGGAGTGAATCAGCTCAAGTTCTCCGTAAAGTCAGGGGCCCTGCTGGTCTTCTTACCAGTAACTGTCTCTTGGTGTGCTTCCTCACTCTGTGAAAGCGTGTAAAGAGAAGTTAATGAACTATAGAAGTGATCCCTGAAAATGTCTCTGGAGAATTCAGCAAGTGACATCTTTATTTCTCACTCATGAGCAGCTGAAATGCAGGGTGCTCTGAATACACAGAGCAGTGATTACTGTCAAAGCTGTGGCCGCCTGCGCTCTCGCTCTCTCTCTCTCCCCCCCCCTCTGTATTGTGTGTGTGTGTGTGTGTGTGTGTGTGTGTGTGTGTGTGTGAGGGGGGGGATTTATGTGTACATGGTGTGTGTGAGCACCCTCGTGTGTAGGTGTGGCATATACACATGTGTGCACTTCAGTGCTCATGTGTAGGTCAGAGGCCAACTTGAGGTGTCAGGCCTGCATTGTCACCGCATCCCTCGTCTGAGGTGGTCTCGGTTGCTCACCACTGCCAGCCTCCCATCTCGCCCTAGGGACACAGGGAGTACAGATGTCCACTGCCTTACCCAGCAACGCATGAGCTCTGACGATTCAGACTTGGGTTGTCAGACTTTACCCACTGAGCTGTCTCCACAGCCTACTTGATGGTTTTCTTGATCTCTACTCTCTTATTGCTTCTCTCTGGGCTCACCTATAAGCTCTTACTTGGTAGAGGCAGCCCTGGGAAGACCAGCTAGAGGGCTTGCCGGGGCCTATAAAACTGTTGGGTGGGGGAGTTTGAGCAGTTGGTTACAAAGCAGGCTGAAGCCCTCGCTTTCCATTTCCCATTTGTGTGATTCTTCTTGCATCGCTAATGCTGGCAACATTTCACATTAGAAGTATTTGTAAATTGCATTAACATCACTAAGTCTCTTTTTCACAAGCTAAATAAATATACAAGTGGAAAAAAGTATTCCCCAGGAAGCCCACCTGGACCCTGTGAATGCGTACTTGGTACACAGTGTGGGCCACCGCTCCCTGTGGACCTCGGAGTCCTGCAGAAAGTGCATGTCCTGGAGCAAGGCTGGTGTTGCCTGTTCTTGAAATCATGAGGTTTGCTATCTTTAGGGTTAGAGTGCTGTGAGGCTTGTGCTATTCCTGTAGTCATTTCCCCGGGCACTGCTGCCAGGTGGGCCGTGGTGTGAGGGATGGCAGCTCCGCTTTGCCATGTGCCAGCTCTGTTCCCAACTCTCTGTTCTTCACTGTCTCCTCAGTAAAATTAGAAATGATAATGGGTCCTCTTCAAAGGACTGACTGACTGCGCATCGATGGGATGGGCGCGTGCAATGGGCGCATGCGCAGTGCTTGGTGTTTGCAGGACACTGGTGTGGTGTGTGTTAGTGATTTCCTGTTAGTTTCTTAGGGATAATGTTCCGTGGGGCAGGGATGCTCATTTGGTAACGTGCTTGCTGTGCAAATATGAGGCCCTGAGGTTCACCTGATTCCTGGCACTCACATAAAACCCAGATGTAGCCGTGTGCACTGATGGTCCCAGAGCTGGGAAGGCAGAGACAGGGACATCCCAGGGCTCACTAGCCAGTCTAGTCAACTGGTGAGACTTTGTCTCTAAAGAGGAGAGGTGACTAAGAAAGACACCTCTGACCGCCACATATGTATGCACAGATAACCAAGGCTGGGCATTGTGGCACACACCTGTATACCACTCAGATGGTAGGATTCAAGTGTTAGCCTTAGCTACAATTAGCTGATTCAAGTCCAGCCTTAGCTACATATGGAATTTAAGACTAGCTGGGCTACACGAGACTCTGTCTTACCTCAAAAAATAAGAATGGAGGGTGGTTATAATCATCAGAGTGCAGGTTAAATGTGTATGCAATCATTAAAGAACAAACTCAGTAAGTGTTTAAAAGAGGAAAAAATATAATTTCATGATTCAGGGAACTTCTGTGTGGCTGTCAGTAAGCACAGGTTCACATAGTCAAAGTGGAAATTAGGAAACTACTTAAACTTCACAGTATTACCTTGGGTATGGATTTATTACTTGGATCCTTATTAAAGAGCTCACTGAGATAGATGAGTGGGTAAACACTCTTGTTGACCTGAGTTTGATCTGCAGAACCCACGTAATGAAAGTGACTCCCACAAATTGTCCTCTGACTTTCCCATGCCCTCCAGGACATGCTTGAGCAAGCACACACACAAACACAAACAAATAAAATAACTAAGAGTGAAAAGATTTGATAGCTAGCTAGCTGCTCTAGGTTCTTACTGATCTTCAGCCGTTGGACACCAGTGTTCCTTAGTGTAACCCTGCTTTGGTTCAGACTTGACTAACACTATCCTGCCTCTGTATGAATTTTTAGACCTGTCTATAGTCAGCACAGCTTTGGAGCCTTCATAATTAAATATCATATTGGCATGCCTGATGTTATCATTCATTGTAATTACAAAGACAGCCGTTATGCAGTCGAGATCTCCACACTTCCTTGATATAATAACCAGCTTCCCTAGTTTGTGCAATTTCCTGGAATTTGGGTGTTGAAATTATCATTAGTTTCCACTGTAATGAGAACGCCCCTACATCAGCGGACATACCTGGCTGAGGCCTGGCCTCCCTCTTCCTTTCCCTTCTGACATGGTCTCCATTTCTTTGTAATCTAGAGTCACAAGAGAGAGCAATACATAATCACTGATTGTTTCTTTGTAATCATAAAGAAAGGTTCTTTGCATCTGATTCCTTCTCCTTGTCTTTTGTCTCCTCTGTCTGTCTGTCTGTCTGTCTCTCTCTCTCTCTTTCTCTCTCCCCCTCCTCCACCTTCCTTTCTCTCTCCTTTGTCAGGCTAGCCTTAATGTATGTAACCCAGGCCGGCCTTGAATTTATGACTCTCCTCTGCCTCCCAAATGCTGGGATTGTGGGAGTCATTGCTGTGTTCAGCAGACCACTTCTCTGGACTCTTTTTCATTGTCCTTTCAAACTAGAACTTCTCCTACAGATGGATACATATCTTGTCTTTCTAGTTTTCAAAATAAATTTATTAATTACGTTGAATAACATTCTTTGTTGTTGCTTTTTGAGACAGCATTTCTCTCAATTGCTCAGGCTTGTCTGGAATTATGTATCCCGGGCTGGCTTTCCACAGCCTTCTGAGTGCTGGGGTCACAGGCCCGAGACTATGCCCAGTATTTGGACACTGCTATCTGCCTGTCTTAGTCAGGGTTTCTATTCCTGCACAAACATCATGACCAAGAAGCAAGTTGGGGAGGAAAGGGTTTATTCGGCTTACACTTCCATACTGTTGTTCATCACCAAAGGAAGTCAGGACTGGAACTTAAGCAGGAGCTGATGCAGAAGCCATGGAGGGATGTTCTTTACTGGCTTGCTTCCCTTGGCTTGCTCAGCCTNTCAGCCTGCTCTCTTATAGAACCCAAGACTGCCAGCCCAGAGATGGTCCCACCCACAAGGGGCCCTTGATCACTAATTGAGAAAATGCCTCACAGCTAGATCTCATGGAGGCATTTCCTCAACTGAAACTCCTTTTTCTGTGATAATTCCAGCTGTGTCAAGTTGACACAAACCTAGCCAGTACACTGCCCTACTTTTATCCCACTAGTTTGAAGGCCCAAAGATCATTTCCAGCTTTCAGTTTTCTCTTGGCAACAGGGTCTTGCTGTAGCCCAAGCTGGCTTCAGTCTTGTCATCCCCCTGCACCCTGTCTCTGGGTGCCGAGATGTCAGTGTGCCCTATTACTTGGTTCACCTCTCTAACTTCTAAAAATACTTTTGTCTAATAATGACCTCTCTGATTCTAGAGAAAATGCTTATATGAATCTTTCTTGTTGAAGAAAAAGTTGGACATCATCTACTCTTTTCTTTTTAATTATTATCCCATTATTTTATGTGTATGAGTATTTTGTTTACATGGCTGTGTACTGCTTGTGTATATTGCCCATAGAAGCCAGAGGGGTCGGATTCCCTGAAGCAGCCATGTGGGTGCAGGGAACTGAACCCGGGACTTCTGGAATAGCAAGCAACGAGCCATCTCTCCAGTCCTGTCTGCTCCTTTCCTACACCCGAGAGGCGGGCTGAGTGCAAGTGCAGACACAGTCATAATCAACATGGGCTTGTGTTTGTTTGGTTAGGGTTTTTGGAGACATGCTCATACAGCCTAGAATGACCTCAAACTCACCATGTAATTGAGTATAGCTTTGAACTTGTGATCTTTTTACCTTTACTTCCCACGGGTTAGAATTACACATGGATGCTACCATGTACAGCCATTCCTCCTTCCCCTCCCCCTCCCCTCTTTTAAAGACCTACCCTTTAAATTTTTTTAAGATTTTTTTTTAATGTATTTGTATGTATGTGTGTACACTCCGTGTACTTGTGCACAGAAGCAGAAGAGGGTGCTGGTTCTCCTGGAACTGATGTTGTGATTGTAAGTTTCTTTGTTAGTGCTGGAAACAGAACCCTGGTTTTCTACAGGAGTAACGTGTGCTCTAATACCTGGCCCACCCCATTCCAACTTTTGACTGTATCTTTAGGCAGTGTTTGCTGCTGGCCCTGTGGATGTTCATCGGGGAGTAAAGCCCAGTGATCAGCCTGTCTTCTACATTTGCTTCCTCAAGTACTTGTCCCTAAGTGTTTCCAGAGGACCCCACAGTTCTGCCAAATATATACCATCGTTCTGCTCCTTGTTCTGTTGGTTGCTCTGGACCGCAGACACTTGTCTCAGACTGCTCCTGTGGACTTACACCTTCCCTTCCCTTCTCCCCACCCTCTGCCTCATTCTCCTACCCCTCCCCTCCCATCCTCCCCCCTCCAGGCCTCCATTGCCACTTAAGGGAGATTTAAGGAAGATGAAAACATAGATATTTGTGGTTATGATGCCACATTTGGTCGCAAATGTAGCTTAGATTTCCATGTCTATTCTGGTAGTATTTGATAAATGTGTATTTCCTCTGTTTTAAGTACAGTTGAATTCTGAACACACTGTTCTAATCTCAGTTTTCCCTTAATAATGGGACTTGGAATTAATTCCGTAACAGCTCTTAAAAAGCTGCAGCTTCATCTGTGTGGGGGAGGGGCACCGGGTTTCACTGATGAATGACCGTGGTTTAACCAGCTTTCAATTCATTAGCATTTAATTTGATTTGAGTCATTTTTATTATAAATAGTGCTACAGTGATGATTTTTATGCATAGTAATGATCTACTTGTACTGATGTGTGTTAGAATAAATTCTTAGAGTAGAATTTCTGACTTAATGCAGAATTTAGATAGTTTTTTAACCCAGTGGACCATTCTCACCATTTTCTTAAGGATGCATGACATTCTATGAAATGTGAAATCTTGACTTTTCCCTCGTTTAGCTCACAGGAAGCCATTTTCTTTTACACTGCAGGGGCAGCCAAAGCCAGCTTGGAGCCGAGACTCTGCCCTTGGCAGTGCATTTCCCTCGGCATCTGAGATATGCCATGCTGTTTTAGCCTATTTTTATCTGTCTAAAAGCCTGAAAAAGAAGACAAGAAGTGCTCTCTATTTGGATTTTTGTTTAGATCTATCGGGCACTTGGGAAATAAGAGAATGAGAAGTTCAAGGTCATCCTCAGCTATAGGATGAGTTTAAGGCCAGCCTGGGTTACATGAAAAACTGTCTCCAAAAAGGGGGAGGGGGAAGGAAGCAAAGTAATACATAGAAATATAAGGGGGCTCAGCGTAGACGTGTGGGGGGGGGCTCAGCGTAGACGTGTGTGCGCATAGTCCTAGCGTGAGGGAGGCAGAGGCAGACCAACCTGCTCTACACAGTGTGTTACAGGCCTCCAGGACTGTGACCAACCTGCTCTACACAGTGAGTTACAAGCCTCCAGGACTATATAATGAGATCCTGTTGTTGTCCCCTTCCCCTTCCTCTTCCTCGTCCTCTTCTTCCTCTTCTCGATTTTTCAAAACAGGGTTCTTTGTGTACATCTTGCTGTATCTGGCTGAGATCCTGTCTTAAAAGGGAGAAGAGAGAGAGGGAGGGAGGGAGGGAGGGAGGGAGAGAGAGAGAGAGAGAGAGAGAGAGAGAGAGAGAGATTAGAGAGAAAGAAGGAGGAGGAGCAAGATAGTTCAGTGGGTAGAGGCACCTGCTGCCAAGCCCCGGGACCTGAGTTTAATCTCTGGTATTAACATGGTGGAAGGAGAGAACCAACTCCTGCAAGTTCTCCTCTGACCTCCACATACACACATGGCACATGCACATACACATACATAAATACATGCAATAAAAATTTAAATTGTACCTGTTCATAGTGTGCCATGCAATCTTTCAGTACATGTAGGTAATAGCTTTCTGAGATACTGTATTCACTTCCTTCATCATAGGGTTCATCCACGTATACAGTTTAAGCTAGAGATGCAGTCAGTGGCCCTGCTGAATCCCCAGCACTAGAAATAATCATCTGTACAGTTCGTGAAATCCAGATGTGGTAGTATGTGGTTATACGCCATCATTTGGGAGGCCGGGGCAGGAGGATCAGAAGTTCAGAAGCCTGGGCTAAATAAATCGTGACACTCTCCCTTAAAACAATAATAACAGCACTTGGGAGGCAGAGGCAGGCGGATTTCTGAGTTCGAAGCCAGCCTGGTCTACAAAGTGAGATCCAGGACAGCCAGGGCTACACAGAGAAACCCTGTCTCAAACAAAACAAAACAAACAAACAAACAAAAAAGCAACACAATAAATAACAACAGGTTTTTCCTTATTACAAAGTTCTGGGATTTAAGACATGTGTCATCATACCCAGAATTTGTATATGTGTGTGTGTGTGTGTGTCACAGAGAGAGAAAGAGAGAGGGAGGGAGGGAGGGAGGGAGGGAAGGAAGGAAGGGAGGAAGGAAGGAAGGAAGGAAGGAAGGGAGGAAGGAGAGAATATGAGAGAATGAATATGATATGCTGGGGCCCTCAGAGGCCAAGGGCATTCGAGCCCCTGGAATTGGAGGGTAACTAGAGCTAAACTCAGGTCCAGTGCAAGAGCAGTTCATACTCAACCTCTGACCCATCTCTATCCCCAAACAACAATTTTTTTAAAGTGTACAATTGAGTAGGGTTTTGTTGTTGTTTGTTTCTTTGTTTGTTTAGTTAGTTTTTTAAAACAGGGTTTCTCTGTGTAGTTCTGGCTATCCTGGAACTCACTCTGTAGATCAGGCTGGCCTTAATCTCAGAAATCCACCTGCCTCTGCCTCCCAAGTGCTGGGATTAAAGGCGTGTGCCACCACTGCCCAGCTTGAGTAGGTTTTTTTTTTTTAATAGTCATAGGATGCGTGTCATTTTGACAGTAAGTTCTAGAGTGTTTTGAATCACTCAAAAAAGATGCTGTATTCAGTAGTGGTGGCTCCTCACTCATCCAACACCACAGCCTTAGCTAACCACCTCATCTGCATGCAGATTGGCCTCATCAGAGTGGCCCGTGTAAATGTAAATGGAGTCGTACAATCTGTGTGGTTTGTATGCCCCTTACAGTTTTGTTTGCAGAAGCGCCAGCAGAGCTGGAATGAGTAGGTAGTTTCCCCGATTCCACAAGTACTTTGGGTGGTTGTTATCTGCCCAGGAAAGAGGAGGCAGGTTAGTTGTGGAGTTGGGACGGCTTAGCTGGCTCCCAAGATGGAGCCAGTCAGCACCACCATTTAGAGCTATCCATCTTAGAGTGATGATGCGAAGCCAGCCTTCCCCTGCTCTCACTGTCTCCTGTGAAAGGCTCTACAGATCACTTGGCAGCCTGCTAAGGGATCATCTTGGGGGAGAGACGGTTACTTTGCAAGGCTTCTTGTTTTGTTATAAGATGGACTTTGAGGAAGAGTTTCCAGTTCACCTACGCTGTATGCTGTGACTCGGCTATGACGGAGCTGAATCCCGTGAACCCTCCTGGTTCGCCTTCACCTTTCCTCTGCACATCTCACCTGCTGCCTAGCACCCTGGCAGCAGTCAGCTCCTGTAGTCAGAGTGGAAGGCACCTTGATGGTTCATGTGCTGACCCTGAAGTTGGCCCATTTTGCAAATTACAAAGGGAATTGCCAGGTGGGAGGGACCAAAGGTTATGTGTAGGTGATAAAAACCCTTGACATGACAGTGTTAGAGTAATAACCATGAAAATCTAAAATAAATGCAATCTTACTCTTTGCACTGTCATGGTCCTCACCTTTATATGTGGTTCTCACTGCCTGGTGAGTAAGGCTGGCGTATCCTGTATCCCACAGATCCACTCTAAGGTAGCAGCTGTATTCTAGAAGGAAAACCTCAAGTGGTAGTCAAAGGGCCCTCAGTAGTTGTCTGTGGAATGGCCTAGCAGGACAATGATAAATTGGCAGGTAAATCCAGGACTATGGGAAGCAGGCTGTGCTCAGCCATTGGTGCCCTTTTTGTGGAAGAGTTGGTAGTAAATGCTGCCTGGTGGTGCTTCAAGTTCAGATTGCAGAAAGAGAAAAGAAAAGAAATCTAAAAGGGGCTGTCGCAGCTAGGGTTTCTGTTGCTGTGATGAACCACCATTACCAAAGCAACTTGGGTAAGAAAGGGCTCATTTGGCTTATGCTTTCACATCATAGTTCATCACTGAAGGATGGCCAGGACAGGAGCTCACACAGGGCAGGAAGCTGGAGGCAGGAGCTGTTTGCAGAGGCCAGGCAGGGTGCTGCTAACTGGCTTTCTCCTCGTGGCTTGCTCAGCCTGCTTTTCTTATAGCGTCTAGGACCACTAGCTGTGGGATGCCATTACCCACAATGGGCTGGGCCTTCCCCATCAATCACTAATTAAGAAAATGTCCTGCAGTCTGATCTTATGGAAGCATCTTCTCAATTGAGGTTCCTTCTCAAATAGCTCTAGCCTTTGTCAAGTTGACACGGGATGTTAGAAGGTTGGAGAACTGAGAAAAAAGACAGAAGGAAAGGAAAGGAAAGGAAAGGAAAGGAAAGGAAAGGAAAGGAAAGGAAAGGAAAGGAAAGGAAAGGAAAGGAAAGGAAAGGAAAGGAAAGGAAAGTCCAGGTAATGGCAGTGCACACCTTTAATCCTAGCACTTTGGAGGCAGAGGCAAGCAGATCTCTGTGAGTTCAAGGCCAGCCTGATGTACAATGTGAGTCCAGGACAGCCAGCGCTACACAAAGAAACCCTGTCTTGAAACATAAACTAGTGTTTATTAGCTTCTGTGCCCAAAAAGCCTGCTGAGCAGTCCAGTCAGACCTGGAGGCTCAGAGACTCTATCCAGGATCTTCCCTTCCCTCCTCTTGTAGCTTGCTTCTTGTTTCTATGTTGATGTCTTGCTGGGTGGGTTTTATCTTCACAGTGGCCACTGGAAGTCTAGGACACTAAACAAAGGGGTGATGGGCTACCTTTTCTTGGAGTTCCAATATGGATTCTAGACTCCCTTCCTATTTCTGAACCAATCATTGTAATTTGTCAGCCTAGGAATGGGGCAGAGTTTTGTAATTTGTCAGCCTGAGTCCCATCCAGAGGGAGGGCAGGTAGGTTTCCAGCACACTTAAGTAGTCCTCAGACAGACTGGGAGCGTGGACCACTGATTCCCAAAGGAACCCCAAGGTGGTGTCAGGAGACATAGAGAGACACAGCTATATGTCTGAGCTTGTTTGGCTAGAATAGTATGTCTGAAGAAGTAAATAACTATTTATGCTAAAGACTGGAAAAAGAGAGAAAATAGAAATAAACGCTAGCAGGAGAGACATTAGGAGAGGATGGTTTCAGAATCCTAGATAACAAAGTTCTGTCCAGCAAACGCCCCTTCCTTCCCCCACTGTTCACTGCAAAGCACTGCTCTACTCCCCAAAGGGAAGAACATCCACAGGCTCTCTGAGTGTGGGCCCCAAATGAGAAGCGGCCGCAGCAAGGCTTTGCCATCCATCCATCTTCTTTCTTAGGAAACAATTCATTTACCTTTTCTTTAAGTCACAGACATATTTCCTAAGCTAGAATATTCCCTGATTCTACCCGGAACTTCCAAAACTTCCCCATCAGTTTACACAGTAGAGTGGTGGGCTGCATTCCCTTCCTATCAGCCTGAAACTCCACATGAGCAGAGCTTCTGCCTACTTGATGTCTGAGCCCACGTACAGAGGCTTCCCAGGTGGGCAGATGGGTCAGCCCTCAGCAGGTGCAGAGTGGAGATGGTGGGTGTCATGTAAAGGAGAGAAGAGTAGACTCACAACCTATACTATAGGACAGAGTATGCAGCCGTGCCTGAAGATGGTCAGGTTAGTCAAGAGAATGCAGACCAGAATATAAATAATTATACATCCCCAAAGTGCTGCTGCTTCTCCTTTACCATCCATTCTTGGCTGCTACTTCCTCCTCTTCCTCTTCTTCCTCTTCCTCTTCTCCCTCTTCCTCCTCCTCTTCCTCCATCCCTCCCTCCCTTCCTCCCTTCCTTCCTCTTCTTCCTCCTCCTTTCCCTCTTACTCCCTCCTTCCCTCCCTCCCTCCCTTCCTTTCTTCCTTCCTCCTCTTCCTCCTCTCCCTCTTATTCCTCCTCCTCTTCCTTCCTCCTCATCTTCTTTCTTCCTCCTCCTCCCCTCCTTGTTTTTCTTCTCTTTCCCTCCATGGCCTTTAAAACAGCTTCAGTTTGCAACCCTGTCTGCTATGGAGTCTGCTATCTGTAGCCTAGACACCTGCTATCTGTGGTCCAAACTCCTGCTATCTGTGGCCCAGACTCCTGCTATCTGTGGCCTCTACTCCTGGTTCTTCTGGGCCCCGTGATTGCAGGTGTAAAGCTCCACATCTGGCTCTTTGAACCTTTTCTACTCATTCGTTCATGACCCACGAGCAAATAGTTACTGAACACCTACTGTGTGCTGGCCTGTTTCTAGGCGTTGGGGATATAGCATGGAATAAAACCAAATCATTGACTATGTGGTCTGCATTGCAAGGAGAAGAGTAAGCAACCCATAAAGGAGCATGTGAGCGGACAGCAGTGCTCTGTGCTCAGGAGAGAAGGGAGCAGGCAGGAGGGTCAGGTGATGGCTGGACCAAGACCTTAGGAGGTGGGGATCTAGCCAGCAGTCTGCCAGAGGAGAAGCCCCTGCTAGAGCAGAGGAAGTGAGGCCCAGAAACAGACCAGGAACAGCTTGCTATACTAAAAGTTAAAAATAACAAACAAACGGACAAAACTTAGGTAGGCAGAATTGTTTAGGACAAGGGAGCAAAGGATAGCATACTCAGAGAGGGTTCCTTGGTCCTTGGGTTTCGGAGAGAGAGATGGGGCAAGACAGAGCGGACAGAGGAATGGATGGGGCTTCTTCAGGGGAAAAGAAGAACCATTGAGGGGTTGGCACACAGAATGAAGGGGGCTCATTTGTATTTTTAAACAGTTGTTCCCACCATATGCAGTAAGGGTGGAAGCAGGCAGAACAATTAGAGGCTTAGGAAAAGCAGACCTGGCGTTGGTGACCTGAGAGGCTGAGCTACAAGCGGGGAGCCTTGGAAACATTTCCTTCTTTTCATGTGGTTTCTTTTTCCTGCCTGCAGGAGAAATGCACATCTTCCCTTTAGAAGGGGATGGATAACCTTTCCTCTCTGAGCAAGAATTTCTCCAGTGTGGAGAGCAGCAGGCTTATTCTCTAAGGTCCTTTCCCCTTTACTGCATCCATGCTGAGGTTGAGTACAGAGCTGGGCTCAGGTGTGGTAGCACTTTTGTAGGGTACATACTATGGAGACCCTGCATGGATGGTGGAAGGGATCCAGGAAATTGGCCATCAGCTGAGATCTGATACCTGCCGTGCCCAGAAGGCTCTGAAAATGGGGAACTTGCTATGACAATCACAGTTTTACAAGAGAAATGAGACTGTAATGAAGAGCTATGGCAAAGGTAGGAAGCACTGCTGGGCTTTGGGCTGACGTCCGCAGAACGTTTCCACTCATCAAATCCTAGAATCGTAAAATCCGGAGGATCCCTAGTAGTCCCTTGCTGCTGTGCCAATTCCAGCCATGACTTATAGGGATCTAGCCTGTACTGCAGATGTCCATAGCTCGTAGATTACAGAATGTCCATGGCTGTGCCTTAGAGCCCTGGCTAGGATTAGCAAATCCAGAGATCTGGGTTCCCAGTCACCATCTTCCACTTACAACTGTCAACTGTCCTAATAGAGACAGCCTTGGCCCGCAGTGTTTCAGGTAGGTTTAAGTGTGGGCTGCTGAGATGGATGGCTTAGAGTCAAGGTGCCATGCCACCAAGGCTCATGGCCTAAGTTCAATACCCAGGATGCAGGTGGGAGAAAGGACAGAATTGACTCTTACACTTGTCCTCTGATACACACACACACACACATTAATGAATGTAAAAATAAATAAATAAATCTATCTTTGTATTCATCCCATCACAGGATAGATATCTAGGTTACTTGTCTCCCCATCCTAAATAATGAGTTCTTTCTTTCTGTTTTGAACCCCAGGGGTTGCCCTTCTCTCAGATGTGTACCCTGAAGAAATCTTGGTTGATCTGTTGGCCAAATACGACAGTGGGAAAGACAAGCACAGCCCTGAGACCCGAATGAAGGTTGGCGAGGTCCTGATGCGAGTTGTCAGATCACTGGGTGAGTTTTGTTTGTTTACTCCATTCCTCTGAAACTGGGCAGTGCAGTACTGCTCTGTCTGTTTACTGGAAGGCTCGTTCTGCTGGCAGGTGAGGACCGATCGGTGATGATGACTATTTAGGGATTGAACATATGCTCAGCCAAACCTATGTGAAGATTTCTTTCCCATGGCTGCTTAGTTTCCCTGTCCAAGAGCTGTGCTTTGCTGGGGTCCGTGTGAGTGGGCTGGGCTCTCAGTATGTGGGCTAGCTGACCTGAGATACACTGTTCAGGCAGTACTCAAGCAGGTGGGCCTCCACATCACAGCCTGCTGCCTCAGCTGCTAGAGCGCTGGGTGCCCCCAGCTTGGAGGCCAATATATAATGGACCTGAAAAGAGACTTCACACCTGAGAGCAGCAAGTCCACCACGGTGAAATCCAAGCAGGCCAGGGAATGGAGAACTAGCGAGGACTGTCTGCCGTGCTAGGTTGCCAGTATGTCTGGTCGCAACCAGTTTCCCAACCAGTCCTTTAAGCAAGTTGTTAGAGCTGTGGTGGATGTGAGGCTGTGGCAGTGTATCCAGGATTCCTTCGCCGATGAGTGATAGCACGAAGAACGGATCCACCAACGTGAAGTTGCTCTCTGCCTAGAAGCTGCAGAGCTGTTTTCTGGCTGGGTTAGGGATCCTCTTCTCTCCTTCCTGGTGCTTCTTTATTCAGTGTCCTCATATACAAATGAGAATATTCATACTACATAAGGCCATATTCAAATAATAAATTTAAAAGAAGCAAGTGGACCTAGTGACTGTGATCCCAGCTATTGAGGAGGCTGAGGTTGGGGGTGGGGGGGAGTGTCATAGTTCAAGTCCTGCCTGCTTTACAGAAAGAGTTCAAAAACAACCTGCCCAACTTAGTGAATCCCTACCTCCAAAGTTAGGGATATAGCTCAATGGTAGGTAGAGTGCTTTCCTAAACTCTTTAAGGGCCTGGGTTCAATCCCTAATATTACCAAAAAATAAAATAAAAATAGAAATAACCCAGAAAGTTTAAGAAAAACAGAAGCCATAAAGGGGGTACAAGAGAGATGACTCAGACCATACCAGAAAGCCCCAGCTGTCCTGGAACTTGCTCTGTAGACCAGGCTGGCCTCAAACTCACAGAGATCCGCCTGCCTCGGCCTCCCAAGTGCTGGAGTTAAAGGCATGTGCCACTCCTGGCCAGTCATATCTTATTCACATCATCATCCAACACCCATTATCTGAAAATCTGAAATCCCAAATGGTCCAAAATCTGAGTTTTTTGAGTGTTTGTCATGACGTCATAAGTGGAAATTTCTGTACCACAAAACTTTGTTTTATTAAACAAAAATATTTTTAAGTAAAATTGCTTTCAGTTTATGCATACAATGGTACTCAAAGCAGAAATGAATTTTGTATTTCTACTTAGGCATGTTCAAGTATTGCAAAGTTCAGAAAGTTATGACATCTGAAGAGCTCTGATACTCAGCTTCTTGGATAAGCGGGCAGCACCTGTGCCAGTGTGCCGGGTGCACAGAGGGTGGTCCTTGTGCCAGTGTGCTAGGTGCACAGAAAGAGAACCTTATGCCAGTGTGCCGGGTGCACAGAGGGAGGGCCTTGTGCCAGTGTGCCGGGTGCACAGAGGGAGGGCCTTGTGCCAGTGTGCCGGGTGCACAGAGAGAGGACCTTGTGCCAGTGTGCTGGGTGCACAGAGAGAGGACCTTGTGCCAGTGTGCCGGGTGCACAGAGAGAGGACCTTGGAGCCCTTTACAGGTAAATAAGGCTTACCTGTGTGGCACAGCAGTATCTTATTGTGCTAATGTGTGAGCAGCGTGTTATGAAGCTGGCCTATTTCGCACCCCAGTTGCCTTGCCTGGGCCTTGTTCCCAAGTCATCAGTTTGTAGTGGTGAGGAGGGAGCTGGGTGCAGTACAGTGCCGCCTGCACTTGGCCTCCCCTTAGCGCCTAGGTGGTGGTGGGAAAGCAGCAAGAGTTCATTTCGCTTTCTGTTTTTAAAACTTGGGCTGGCTGTGGTAGCAGAGACAGGCACGTCTCTGTGAGTTCAAGACCAGCATGGTCCACATAGTAAGTTCCAGGCAGCCAGGCCTACGTAGTGATGCTCTCAAAAATCAAAATCAGTCAAACAAATATAAGACAAAATAAAAAAATCCTTCCAGGTAGACTATATAATCAGCAATGCTTGCAGTGCACTGATTTTATGGCACTCGGTGTTCTTACTACCCACTCAAATCAAAAACACCCAATAACCCATAAAGCTTCCATTTGCCCTTTCTGGTCTGCCTGCCCCAGAGTTAAGCAATCTTCTGAAAAAAATTTCTTTATCATTTTCAGTTTACTTTGATTGTTCTTGAACCTCATTTTAATGGAATTAAACCTCCTGTTTCTAGTGTGCTGGGAGAGCCAGGCACTTGTGAACTAGGATAAATCTGGAGGTGTAAATGTACTATACTTCTTTGTTGCTGTGCCTTGAGGGGCATAGAGTTGTCAGGTCACACACTCTCAGTGATGTTGAGCTTGACCCTGGTCTTTCCAGGGGGGTCTCTTTGTTGTAGACCTTTTAACTGCCGTGGGTTAACTAATCATGGACAATCTTATCTAGATACATTTTTTCTGGTTTTGGCATTTTTTTATTACTTCATTTATTTCTTGAGTTCATAATTTCATTGTTTTCTCCTTCCATTTCCTCCCTCCATACTCTCCCATATACCTCCCATATTCTGGTTTTTGCTGTCTTTCAAACTTATGGCCCGTTTTTTCATTAATGGTATAGCATGCATATATGTATATGTAATGACTGACCCTTTGGTACTGGATAACCAGTTGGTGGCTTGTCCCTAGGAAGGCTGTTTCTTCTGCTCTCAGCTTTCCTTGGTTGCCTGGAGTTCTTTGTGTGGGGTGCAGGCCCCAGGGTCTTCCCCCGTCCACTTTGGTATGTCTATCATTGTTCTTGATTAGCACATCTCTAGGAAGTCATGTTGGTGAGACTTCATGGATATGCTACTACTACTTCTTCCTCCTCCTCCTCTTCCCCCTGTTTTTAGACAAACCCTGCTTAGTAGCCCAGGTTAGCCTTACACATGCAGTCTTCCTGCTTCAGCTTCTCAAATGCTGAATTTGAGGATTAGAGATCTATGGTGCCATACCCAGACAGGATTTCATTTTATAAAGTTTTATTTTTATTATTTTTAGCTTTGTGTGTGTGCAAGTATTTTGGAATTTAGACACACTGGACTACTGGCTGTGGAGTTACAGGTGGTCATGAGCTACCTGATTTGGGTGCTGGGAATTGAGGTCCTCCCTAAGAGTAGTATGCAGTCTTGGGCAGGCAGATCTCTGAGTTCAAGGTCAGCATGGTCTACAGAGCTAGGTCTAAGGCAGCCAAGGCTACAAAAGAAACCCTGTCTTGAAAAACAGACAGACAGACAGACAGACAGACAGAAAGAGAGAAAGAGAGAAAGAGAGAAAGAGAGAAAGAGAGAAAGGAGGGGAGGGGAGGGGAGGGGAGGACTATGCATTCTACCTGCTGAGCCATCTCTCCATCCCTACAATTTCATTTTTTTGAGTCTGTGTATTTAAAGATCTTGAATCATTGATGTTTATAGTATAGATATTTTCTTCTTCTGTTGTTAATATTTTAGTTTTGTTTCTGAAACACAGTTATAATTTTGTTTGTTTTGGTATAGGTAAATCTATCTTTCTCTCTGTGTGTGTGTGTGTGTGTCCCTTTTGATGTAGAGATCATTGTGGCAGGATCTTGGCTTTGTTTGTCTTTTTAAAGAAACTATTCAATTTTTTTTTAACTTTTAGAAATGTAATCGTAACAAATTGTTATCAGTCATCCCGAATATTTTTCCATCTGTTTCCTCTTGTGTGGTCCAATGTTGATATTGATAGTAATCTGTGTGCTATTATGTAATATTGCATTAAAAGAAAAACCACCTAGGAACATGTAAGACATTGACTGGGTGTGCTGACATACAGCCATAAATAGCACTAGGAAGGTGGAGCTGGGAGATCTGGAGATCCAGGGTATCCTCCTCTACGTAGTGAAGTTGAGGCCAGCTGGGACTTCAGGAGACTCATCCTGCAGTTGCTTAACAGTTATGTAAACTTCTGGGGGACATTTTTTTTTTTTTTTGTTTTTTTGTTTTTTCGAGACAGGGTTTCTCTGTGTAGCCCTGGCTGTCCTGGCACTCACTTTGTAGACCAGGCTGGCCTCGAACTCAGAAATCCGCCTGCTTCTGCCTCCCGAGTGCTGGGATTAAAGGCGTGCGCCACCACGCCCGGCCATTTTTTTTTTTTTGAGACAGGGTTTCTCTGTGTAGCCCTGGCTGTCCTGGAACTCACTTTCTCTGTGTAGCCCTGGCTGTCCTGGAACTCACTTTGTAGACCAGGCTAGCTTCGAACTCAGAAATCTGCCTCCCTCTGCCTCCCAAGTGCTGGGATTAAAAGATTAAAGGCGTACGCCACCATGCCCGGCTACTGGGGGACATCTTTGTATGAATGACATACTCCAAATGTTCTCTGTTCCTCAACCTAAGGAGTCCCTCTGCTGCCCCAGGTATATGCTGACATGTCACACAACCTAAGATGCATTTCCAGGCTTAGTTTCTCATTCTTAAAAATTATTCATCCCTGGGGATGGAGCTGTGGCTTCGTGGTTAAAGCATGTGCTGCTCTTCCCAAGGACCTGAGTTTGATTCCTAGCACCCATCATCAGGCAGCTCAGACCTGCCGGTAAGTCCAGCACCAGGGGGATCTGATGGCTGTGGCTTCCACAATTCCCTGCACTTATGTACACACCCCCCACAGAAACATAATTTTAAAAATAAATCTTTTAAGGTATTATTTATTCATTTCCATAGAACACCCACAGATTCTCTTACATTTGGGAATTTCTTACACAGCTACCTTCATGTATTTTCTACCACTCATGTTAGCACATTTTTCATTTTGGTATGGGTTGCTGAGAATCAAACCCACGGCCTTGTGCATTCTAGGCAAGGGCCCTGCTCCTGAGTTATGCGCTCAGAATGTTGCAAGGATAGCTCTCTGCTACCTGCCTTCAGAGCCCGTGGCCACCGTTGAAGTAACTCTATGCTTTTCCCTTTGTCTTCCATCTGACCTCTTTAATGGACCAGAAGCTGAGCTACTAACTGCCTCCTGTGCTTAGGGATGCACTTTTTCCCCACCATGAGGAATGGGTAAGAGTAAAGATTGGGTTTATTGTTGTTGTTGTTACTTTGCTTTTTAAAATTGGTTTAGTTGAATTTTGGGGTGTGACGCTAGGGATTGAAGCCAGGACCTCACACATGCTAAGCACACACTTGACCACTGAGTCACACTCATCAGGAGTTACAAATAAAAAGTATGTGGTTCCTTTTCAAGATTTGTAGGTCACAAATCTTTGATGCAAAGCTATTAACAATCCTGCCTGTAGTGATATCCAACTACTTTCTGAATTTGAATTTATCAAGTTAGAAACCACAAATTCCTCATTGTCTGTCCTTTCTAATGTTCAGAATTCTTTTTTTGTTTGTTTGGTTTTGGTTTTGGTTTTTTGAGACAGGGTTTCTCTTTATAGCCCTGGCTGTCCTGGAACTCACTCTGTAGACCAGGCTGGCCTCAAACTCAGAAATCCTCCTGCCTCTGCCTCCCGAGTTCTGGGATTAAAGGCGTGTGCCACCACTGCCTGGCTCAAAATTCTTTATCTTGAATATTTTCCCCACCTTCTCCATCTTGGGAATAAGGACATCGTAGTTCAGTTCAGAGACATTTACTGAAGTGAGTGTGACTGTCCTCTTAGAACTGAAGACCCTGAAAGAGGGAGTCAGGAGTTTTAGGCCAGCCTGGGCTGCATAGCAAGATGCTTGGGGAGGAGGCAGGAAGGAAGGAAGAGAGACAGAGAGACATGCAAACTCAGACATTTATTGAGTAGCCACTTAATGGTAGACCTGTGGACAGCTGAAAATTGGGGCAGGAAGCTTTGAGGTCAGCTCGAGGTGACAGTGGTGGGGAGGGAGCTGCCGTGGCATTGTGCAGACATACCTGACTGTGGCAGCGTGCGAGCGCAGAGACTGTGTTGCTAGTGTTCCCTCCCTTTGTTTTGTTTGTAGCACAGCATGGCTGAGCAGTCTGGGAAAGTAACTTTGCTATGGTTCAGAGATTTCTCCCCTCACAGCAGAGGTTTAAGGTGAAAGGTGGGAAGATATGTGAGTAATATGTCACCAGGCCGGACGCTCACAGACCTCAGCTGTACTAAGCCAGCAGAGCGGCGGATTGGAACTCACTCAGCGGGTTCTTTCTTTCTTTCTTTCTTTCTTTCTTTCTTTCTTTCTTTCTTTCTTTCTTTCTTTCTTTCTTTCTTTTTTTCTTTCTTTCACCAAGTTGGGCTCAAGCTTACTATGTAGTCAAGGCATAGCCTTGAACTCCTTCTCCTCCTGCCTCTACCTGGCAAGTCATGGAATTACAGATATGAACGCAACACACCTAGCTTTAGAATCATGTTTTTAGAGTCAGGGATATGGTGACTAGAAGTTCTTGCCGCAAGTGTTTGCAGACCTGAGTTTTGTTCCCAGAGCCTATGTAAAATCAGATGTGATAGTGTGTCCATAGGTCTGGTACTTCCACAGGAAGATGGAATTGGACACAGGCGCATCCCTGGAGGCTCCCAGGCCAGCCTGCCTGGCTTGCTCAGTGGCAAACAAGAGATTCTCTCTCCAACAAGATGAAGGATAAGGGCTAACAGCTAAGGTGGTCCTGTGACCTCAACACAGGCACCATAACATGCATGCCCCACCACATTACATACACTCACAGACACACAAACACACTCATAGACATACATGCACACACACATACACACCCTGCCACGTGTGATCTGGTCAGCACGGGTGTGGCTCAGCTCCTCAAGCCTTTAGACTCATATTATTTGGGAACAGTAATGTGGTCAGAGCTAAAGGCTCCAGTCTAATTTATTAGTTTATTTTAAAATATATAAATAGACCTTTCTCATCCCCCAATTATACAATAACACAAGGTTATTTCATATCATTTTTTAAAGTATTTGAAAGTATGAAAAACGAGACTCTCGTCATTTGTCAACTACTCATGGTTTAAATTTTACTTTCCTGAATGATGCTAAGGACTAGACCTAGGGTTTCGTGCTTGCGTGATCTATACCATTGAGCTACAGGGCCAGCCTTCAGGTTAGGTTTTAATCATTTTTTTCTCAGAATTATATTTATATGTATATTCTTGTTTTCATCTAACATTATTCATGAATACTTCTTTCATTTTATCTATTTATTCTGTAGTATATTTTTCTGTGTGATCTCTGTGTTTTTCTGTGTGTATGTGTGTGCATGCATATGCATGTGTGTATGTGTGTGTGTGTGTGTGTGTGTGTGTGTGTGTATCTGTGTGTCTGTGTGTGAGTGCTGTGTGTAGGTCAGAGGGCAGCATGCAGTAGTCCTCATCTTTCAGCATGCAGGTCCCAGGATTGTAAGGCTTAGCAGCAAGTGTCTTTACTTCAGAGTCCCCACTGAAGCCTGTTTTCTTTCTCCTTTACTTCCTGGCTTACTTTCTCTCATTCTCTTTCCTTTTCTTTTTAATGGTCTTACAATGTTGTCAAGGCTAGCCTTGAACTGTCAGCTCAAGCTATCCCTGTCCAGTTCATGAGTACCTTTCTATATCAATACCTTCCTAAAAATACAGTGGTTAACAGTTGTGTTATCGTCAATGACCTGAATGGGCCATGATGTAATTTAGATATCGTTCAGGGAGATGTTCTCTAATTAGGCTGATGCTAGTTTCTTTCTGATTGCAAGAAGAATGCTGCTGATTTTTCTATTCATTCCCTCTGGTTCCTTTGATTCCTTTCTTAGAATTGGCTCCTAGGGGAGAAATGATTAGGTTAGAGCACATGTGGGCTTCTAAGACTCTTTATTTTTACAGCGAGATTTTCCTTCAGAAATGTACATTTTGACAGCAATAAATGAGTCTGCCAGTGTCTCCCAGATAAAAACTCTCCCATGGTTTCTAACTAAACTTCCGAACCCATCCATTTGTCTCCCACTGTGTGTGCCTTTGCTCCACAGTGAGAGGGAAGGTGGAATGTGTGACTAAGTGAGAGCCTCTTGTGAGAGCAGCTACAGGCTGGTAGTGTCACCGAGAAGCAGAAAGAACTGCACTTGTCAATGATTTTTAGAGGAGGATGTAGTCTTTCAATCAGCAAGCTCAGACAGGTTTCGGTTTGCAGCATCAGACTTGTAAAGAGGAGAGTAGAAGGCCGAGGTCACGCCACTCCATCTGGAGTTTGCCTGTAGGACATCAGGAAACCAAGTTTGAATGAGGGTGGGGCAGAGGGCTCAACCGTGGGTCTTTGTTGGCATATGCCTTGGCAGGTGGAATTACCCAGAATCCCGAGGCAAAACCATGTCTTCTCTCAGCATACTCTTTTCCAGAGAAAAGGGTGGGTCTGGGCTTTAGGATGTATTTCTAACTGTTGAAACTTGCAAAACTCCCTGTGAACCCATTTCCATGCTGCCAGCTTGGACCTTATGTTTAAGGCTAGCAAACACTTTGCCCCTCAAAGTTCATTCAAGTGATGAGCAACCTAGGACCCACGTTTCTCCCAGCCCAACCAGCTCCAGAATAAAGCCCATAATCTGATTTTAGCAAACCTATAATCTGTCCGGAGACTAGTGTATTCGGTCTCAGATCCTGCTCTAACAACCCAACTTCTTCCAGCCAATTATAGAAAACAAAGGAAAATGGAACATAGTCAGCCTTCATACCCCTGCGTTCAGTTTCTCTTAATTTAACCAACTGTAGATTGAAGATATTTTTTTAATTGTGCACTCAGCATGTATGCAAACCTTTTCTTACAATTATCCTGAAAGCAATAAAATAGAAGAGCTATTTATATAGCATTTACGTTATAGTAGGTACTATAAGCCATCTAGAGATGAGCTAAAGTTTCTGGGAAGTTATGCATAGGTTTTATAAGGGACTTTCTTTCATGTAGATTTTGGAATCTGCCCGTGGATCCAGAGACCATTCCCTCACAGACCCTGAGTAACAGCTGTAATTGGATTTGTCTAACAGGCTGTGATGAGTTCCAGTTGGGTTAGCCTGGTAATTAAGATGAGATAATGACTATTAAATAGCTACATACTATTTTACAGAACAATGTCACAATTCACACCATCTATTCAATGAAAATTGTGACCTCCTTTCAAAGTGAAAGTTATTTTATCATTTGCTTTGATTGCAAAGAGTAAAAATGTCTTGTTTTAAGAAATATGAAGCAGGGCCGGGCGTGGTGGCGCACACCTTTAATCCCAGCACTCGGGAGGCAGAGGCAGGCGAATTTCTGAGTTCGAGGCCAGCCTGGTCTACAAAGTGAGTTCCAGGACAGCCAGGGCTATACAGAGAAACCCTGTCTCGAAAAACCAAAATAAATAAATAAATAAAAGAAAAGAAATATGAAGCTGAGTGCGTTAGCACAACTTTAATTCCAGCACTGGGGAGACAGAGGCAGACAGATCTCTGAGTTGGAGGCCAGCCTGGTCAACATAATGATGAGTTCCAGGACAGCCAGGGCTTTATAGCCCCTGTCTAAAATAAGAACAAATAAACTGAGATGGGGGAAGGAGAGACAGAGAGAGACACAGAAGTGGGGATAAGAAATATGACATATGAATCCAGAGGCTGGAGAGATGGCTCGATAGTTAAGACCACTGACTTCCAGCCAGGCGTGGTGGTGCACGCCTTTAGTCCCAGCACTTGGGAGGCAGAAGCAGGAACACACACACACACACACACACACACACACACACACACACACACGCGTGCACGTACACGCACACATGCACGCACACACAGAGTGTGGCCTAGTGATGTAGATGTAGCCAAGTGGAAGAGTGCTTGCTTAGCTTGTGAGAGGTCCTGGGTTTTATTTCCAGCACACACAAAAAACCAAAAAACCCAGAAAAACCCAAAAACCCAAAAAGCAACTCGAACACCAATACATTTTGATTTTAAGTGACCCGTATTGACCATGCAAAGGATGGTAATCACCTTTAGAAGTTTGTTGCTGATGAAGGGCTCAGTGCTTGACTCCAGATTTCCATGTAGATAGGGTAGTAGTAGGTAGGAGTCTTACATGTTAGACACATGATAGCCACATATATTCTGTGACGTGTGCGTGTGTGCACATGCACACATAAATTTGTTTAAAGCTAAATAATGTTAAGGACTTGGTTGTTGTCTCTGCAGTGCTGTGTTTATTGAGCCCAAGACCCCATGAGTTCTAAGCAAGTCTTCTATTGTCCTGCATGCAAACACACACATACACACATGCATATACATGCACACTTGCACACACACACATACACATATGCATGCACACACACGTGCCATTATGGAAGAGTAATTAGGTAGCTTGTCCAGTTAGCTTTATACTTTTTTAAAAATAAAAACATGCTCTTGCTAATATAGCCTAGACTGGCATTAAACCCATTGTCCTCCTGTCTTGGCTTCCTGCATGGTGGGTTTTGTGGGTATTACACTTACACCTGTTTTTCTTTTAATTATTAATGTGTAATAAGATTGATCATGATTTTTCAGACTTTGCCTCTGTTATCTAAATCATGATTGATTTCCTATTGCTAAGCTATTGGATCCCTTGATATAACCACTTAGTGTACTCTACGACTGCTTTGCTTGATCTTATTTTGTTACATGTTTGTGCCTTTTTTATGAAAGGACTATGGTATATAGTCTCAGATTTTTTGGAGGTGGGTATGGTTTCTTTAGATCATTGTTTTGGGTTTGTTTTAGGGCATTTCAATCTTCAGAAATGATTTAGGAATTGTTCTCTGTTCTCTCTCTCTTTTTTATTAAGATTTTGTATAGAGTTCATTGTTTTTTTCTAAGTACTTTATAGAATTTTCTTGTGAAGACATTTGGTAGTTCTCAATATGTGAGAGGTTTTTTGATGATTGTTTTTGTTTTTTGTTGAGACAGGATATCACTCTGAAGTACAGGCTAGTCTAAAATTCATTATAGTGGCTGCCCTTCTGCCTCAGCTTCTCAAGTTCTGGGGTCACAGGTATATGCTTCCATGACCAGCTGAAGAGTCTAACATTTCTTTTGTAGATACAAGACATCTAAGATTTTCTTTTCTTTTAAAGTCAATTTTACTGGTTAATGACTTAATTAAAGCAGTTTATTTATTATCTAAGTTATTGAATTGATCATAAAATGATTTAGCATTCTCTCACCATTTTGATGTTCGTAGGCTTAGTCTTGTTCCCTTGCTTCATTTTCCATGTTGGCAATTTGAACGTTCTCTTTCTGTCCTTCAACATGTGCAGTCTAGCTAGAGGTTTATTAACTGAGTGCAGCTTCCTTTTCAGCCAGCCAAGCTTCAGTCTCATTCATTTCTCCAATTGGCTTTTGGCTCTTTGGTTTATTGGTTTCTGTCTTCTATATCTATTTCATCCTATTTTAATAATTTATTATTGGAAAACAAATTACCTGGAAACATGGTCAGTTAAAGTGACAGATATTATATCCTAGTTTCTGTAGAGCAGGAGTCCAGGCAGGGCTTGGCTGAATGCCTCTCCTAAGGCTGGAAGGAAGCCTAACTGTAGTCATCTGAAGAATAAGCTGAAGGCAGAACCACTTTCAGTCTGACTCATTTTGTTAATGGTATTTGGTTTTCAGGCTGTTGGAGACTAAAAACCTCAGTTTTGTTTTAGCATCCTTTTTATATTGTGTGTGTGTTGGGTGTCTGTATGATATTGGGTATATGTTTGTGGCATTAGTGTGTGTATTCATATGTGCATGTGCATGCAGGTACAGCCACCCATGCATGTGGATACTAGACATAAGTGCTGGGTGATTTCCTCCCTCATTCTCCACCCTTTTTTTTTTTTTTTTTTTTTTTTTTTTTTTTTTTTTTTTTTTTTTTTTTTTGAAACAGGGTCTTATGTAGTCCAGGCTGGCACTGAACTTAGTATATAGCTGAGACGGTCATTATTCTTTTAAAAATATGTATTTTTATTGTGTGCATGTATGTATTATATATACATATATGTGTATGTGTATGTATATATATGAATATGATATGTGAATATGTGAGTGCAGGTTCCTTCAGAAGCCAGCATCCGATCCACTAGAGTTACAAGCACTTGTTAGAGCAGCCAGCATGTGTGCCCGTATCTCAACTCAGGTCCTCTGAAAGAGTAGGGTAAGCTCTTAACTACTGAGTCATTCTTCAGCCCCTCTTTTTATTATTCTTAATTTCCACTCTTGGGTTTACTGTGGCAAATAGTGTTGGGTACTTCGGTGCTATATAGCTGGGCATGGTGACGCACGCCTTTAGTCCCAGCACTTGGGAAGTAGAGACAGATGAATTTCTGAGTTTGAGGCCAGCCTGGTCTACAAAGTGAGTTCCAGGACAGCCAGGGATATACAGAGAAACCCTGTCTCGAAAAACAACAAAACAAAACAAAACAAAACAAAAAAAAGCTATTATAGCAGTTCAGAGGAAGAGCTGAGAGACTGCCATTTTTTGTTTAATAGATATAGAATTAGCATTCATCTAGCAACTGTTGTTCTCAGAGGATATTGAAAGATTCAAATGACCCTGCATGGTGGTACATACCTTAAGTTCCTCCACCCAGGTGACAGAGACAGGCAGATCTCTGTGAGTTCCAGGACAGTCAAGGCTGTTACACAGAGAAACTCTGTCTCAAAAAAAAACAAAAAACAAAAAAAGAAAATGAAATGGTTTATATGAAACTCTCTCTCTCTCTCTCTCTCTCTCTATATATATATATATATATATATATGAATGAAAATGAAATGGTTTATATGAAACTATCTAAAATGAAATGCTTTATATGAAACTATCTACAATATATGAATGTCGCTATAGAGATGCATGTATCCCTGTATTAACTCTGAGAGTGGGAATTTGAGATACCCAAGTAGAGAGGTTAGAGCATCTACTATGGCAGCCATTGGGCACATGAAGAAGAATTTGATGTATGTGGGACTTAATGTTGAGCAGCCTTTATTGGGGGTATGCATTGTGACATGTGCCATGATGCCTTGGGTTTCTTTCTTGACTCTTACCATGAAGTGGGGTAGACAAGTTGCATAATCTCTCTGTTCCACTCTATAAATTAGGGAGAATTGCAGCTACTACCTGAGTGGGCAGTTATACAATTAAACCAGTTTACACATGTAAAGTGTTTAGACCCAGCCTCTTTCTTTCCTGGTCAGGGTAGATAACTATGGCTAGAGGGCTTGTTTTTGTGTGAGAGCCTCACATTTCCTTATTCTCCCAGTAAGCAGCCCTTGGTCACTAAGTGTGTAATCATCCTGTCCAGCTGCTGGGCTAGGCACTTCTGATCTGCGTCTTCCCAAAACAGCTGGTTTTGACAGTTACTAATCATAAAATTACCATTTCTGGAGGAAAGGTAAGAGGTTCTAAGAATGAGTGGCTTCATCAGAGCCACACTAGACCAGAGACTCAGATTAGAAAGATGTTGCCTTAACCCAAACTGACCTAAATCAACATTTGTTTGGTTGGTTTTGTTTGGTTTGGGGAACAGGATCTCACTGTGTGGCTCTGGCTGTCCTGGAACTCAATATGTAAAAGAAGCTGGCCTTGAATTCACAGAGGTCCACAGGCCTCTGCCTCCCAAAGGCAAAGCCACTAAGTCTGACTTTGCCTGTTTGTTTTAATAAGAGAATTTATTTTTGGTAAGAACACAATAAAACCAAATTATGTTGAGACAATAGGCTGAAGAAACAAGGGTTTAGCAATTAAGAAAAGTTGGTTCCCAGCACTAGCGTGATAGGTCACAGCCAGCTGTGATCTAGTCCCAGAGGGTCTGATTTCCTCTTCTTTGGTGAACATATAGTACACTTAGGCACACACACAAATTGAATTTGTTTGTTTGTTTGTTTGTTTGTTTGTTAAGACAGGGTTTTTCTGTATAGCTCTGGCTAACCTGGAACTTGCTTTGTAGACCAGGCTGCCCTTAAACTGAGCTATCCTCCTGTTTCTGCCTTCTGCGAGATTAAAGGCGTGTGCCACCTCTGCCTGGTTTAATTTTTTTCTAATTTTAAAATTATACTGTAAACAGTATAATTAGAAAAACAACTGTCTGGTAATAGCATAAAGTCTTAGGGGGGCAGAGTGTATGTTGGTGACTACAACAGCAACTAGGGGTTTATTTCTGTAAAAAGAAAGGGAGCTTTTTGTGTAGGGATGGTAGAGTTCCACAAGCCATGGCCCTTAAGCCAAATCTAAGTCACTGCCCTTTTCTACATCTTGTCAGTTCAGAATGAATTTCTCAGTTCAGAACGGTTGGGAAGCAAGGAGAGAAAGAACAGCCCTTTCTTTGTGTCATAGTCGTGTGTGTGTGTGTGTGTGTGTGTGTGTGTGTGATAGTGTTGTAATTGTGTTCAGTGCAGTTTACAGTGCAGTTTACAGTACAGTTTACAGTGCAGTTTACAGTGCCCGCTAATAAAGTTCTATCCAAACAGTCTCAGTCATCTGCAAATTTCCTGTGGCTGCAAAGCTGAGAAGAAGCCGCTGAGTGGAAAGTGACCAAGGTGAGAAGCCTTCATGGACAGGCCTGCTGACTGACCCTTAGGGAGCCATTGCCAAGTTCCCAGTGTGTCTCATGGCAACCCTCACTGTTGGCTTCTCAGCTGTTACTCCTCGTTCTGAATTATCCCATGTTAGCTTCCAGCCTGTTCTTCCCATAGAAAGGTTCACAGCGTACATTCAGAGCGAACCCCCTTACCTTTTAAAATGTGATCTCTTTAAAGGGAGGGTGAGTAGGAATTGCTGTTTTACTCTTAAGTGACCAGCTGAAGTATTCACTGGTTGGAAGGGACCAGGTGCCATTGGTAAGGCATCCTTTCTTTAAAGTTAACAAACTAATTGTGCCTGCATGTTTCAGGATTCTGTTCTGTTGTTTTTATTTTTGGTGTTCTCATACATTTTCTCCCAACCCATTCCCTTATTCCAATTTAGACTCCGCTTCCTTGTATGTGTGAGAGAATATGGAACACTTAGGCACCCTCTTCACTCTTCTCTCTGCGAACTGTGAAATAGGCTTTTGCATTTTATTTTGACTTTTCAAATTGCAAATGACTAAACCAAAGATATGACTAAAAGACAATATTCCTCTAGGAAGAAAATACTACTTAATTTTTTATCTTATCGAACTAATATAATCAAAATGGCTATCCTGCCGAAAGCAATCTACCGATTCAATGCAATCCCCATCAAAATTCCAACTCAATTCTTCACTGAGATAGAAAGGGCAATTTGCAAATTCATCTGGAATAATAAAAAACCTAGGATAGCAAAAACTATTCTCAACAATAAAAGAACCTCTGGGGGAATCACCATGCCTGACATTAAGCTGTACTACAGAGCAATTGTGATAAAAANTATATGATGGAACACAGGGCCCACAATGGAGAAGCTAGAGATAGAACCCTAGGAGCTGAAGGGGTCTGCAACCCTAGAAGAGGAACAACAATATGAACTAACCAGAACCCCCAGAACATGTGTCTCTAGCTCTACATGTAGCAGAAGATGGCCTAGTCGGCCATCATTGGGTGGAGAGGCCCCTTGGTATTGTAATCTTCATATACCCCAATACAGGGGAACGCCAGGACCAAGAAGTGGGAGTGGGTGGGCAGGGGAACAGGGCGGGAGGGGGGGAACTTTCGGGATAACATTTGAAATGTAAATTAAGAAAATATCTAATAAAAACTAATTGATTAAAAAAAAAAAAAAGAAAGAAAGAAATTCACTAGCCAGGCAGTGGTGGCCCACGCCTTTAATCCCAGCACTAGGGAGGCAGAGGCAGGCGGATTTCTGAGTTTGAGGCCAGCCTGGTTTACAGAGTGAGTTCCAGGACAGCCAGGGCTATGCAGAGAAACCCTGTCTCGAAAAACAAAAACAAACAAACAAACAAAAAAATTTACTAACCCCTGGCATGCTTGAACAAGTTTGAACATTTATGTAGCAAATTAAAGTCATTAAATCATCTGAATAGTTTTAATACTTTCATCACCAAATTGCAAAAAAAAAAAAAAAATCATCATCTAAGTCTAGGCTTTTGTATCCTCTTTCTTCTTTTAAAACTTTAAAACTTAAAACTTGGGTTTTTCCTTCTTGTGATCATGATTCTGGATTTTGAATTCTACCCTTGAAGTAAGTTTCTGGAGTCTGTTTCTGCCTGGGGCACCCTTTCAGGAGAAGGATCTGTCTTGTTGGTACAGTTTCTCACTGCACACTTTCTGCCTTTGTGCCGATGAAGCCCATCTGGGGTGGGGGTCAGTGAGCAGCTGAAGTCGAATGTCTAACTTAGTTAATGCATAACTGCGCACTCTGGGCCCCTCCTGTTGAAACCTACATGACTGTAGCCGACTGGGTTGCCAGGAACCCACTGACACAAAGAATTTCCTGTACATTGTTTGGTTCTTTCAAGAAGATACTGATCTCTGCTCCTTACTAGTACATCCCTGCTCTCTGAAGAGATGAAAAAAACTAGAGTTTTGCCAGTTGACATATGAGTTAGGACCTCAGTCCCTCCCTTGGCACCTCTAGGTCCTCTTCTTTCTTCTCTTTTCTGTTTCAGACCTTTCTGTCTAAATTTTAATGTAGATTTGACCATCAGGAGAAAGTAATCAGTTTTCAAAAGTTGTTCCACCTTTAAATCTTTCTCTTTCTTTCACAGCTCATAAAAAGCAAGTGGGAGGTATATAAAGATTTCCTGGGGCTGAGGGATCTAGCTCAGTTGGTAGAATGCTTGCCTAGTATGCTTGATGCCCTGGGTTCTGTCCCCAGCAGTATGTAAATTGTGATCCCAGCACTCTGGAAGTGGAAACAGAAGCATCAGAAGTTCAAGGCCAGCCTGAGGTATCTAGAGATTTTTGAGACCTTGTCTAAAAAAAACCAACCAAACAAACAAAACAAACAAAAACAAAAACAAAAAAACCCAAAGACATTTAAGGCATTTATTATTGTGTAGATGAAAGCTTCCTATTGTATTATTACAGGATTATTTTGCATTTTTACCTGGTGGGCTGTCTAATCCATAGGAATGGATGTTGCGTGGTTAAGTAGGCTCTGAAGCAGTATAGTTAGTAATGAATTATTTGCCAGTCCATTCCCTTAAACACTCAGCTACTTCAGTAGTAGAAATGTTTGGAAGGGGGCTAGAGAGATGGCTTAGCAGTTAAAAGTGTGTAACTCTCTTCCAGATTCCAGAGGCCCTGAGCTCCCAGGGTCATTTCAGGAAGCTCACAGCACCTGTAACTCTGTCTCCTTAGGCAACTGCATACATATGCACAGACATGCTCATATACACATTATTTAAAATTTTTAAAAAGAAATATTTGGAGGTAAGATGCTTCTGCAGCATCTTTGAGACATCCTTGATAGATTACTGGTACCAACAACATGTCTTGGCTGCATTTCTCCTACCCATTTTAACGCCTGTGTGTTTGATACTTTGTCACATGGGGAACTTGCCACGGTCTCACTGAAGCCTGTCAAAGTATGCATTCAATCTGCTTCTGAATCGCTCTCTCTTTGGTCGTCCATGTGATAAAGCAATAAGATGCCGAGACAAAATCCAGAAGGAGTCTGGAAATCATAGCTAGCTTACCAGGGTTCAGGGTCGGTCACCTCTTGGTTACATTACCTCATGAAAGAGGGGGGTGAGGTGATGGGAAATGTGGCCGGTCATCAGCCATCGGGAGAAGAGTGGGCCCTGACATATGGACACCAGTAGGGGAATCCAACCAGAGACTACCCAGCTGTGACTTGCCTGCCCTACCAGGCTCATCAGAACAAAGGATGGTTGTAGCCTTAGTGCGCTCGCTCACGGGCCATCTACTAGCCCTCTCCTCGGGTCAGGAAATCACAAATGCTAGTTGTGAAAGTAAGAAAGAAGTGGAGACTCTTTTTCTCTATGGCCTAGAGTGAGTAGAACCCCAGTCCTTTGCCCAGGCTGTTGAGTGGAGATTCGTGTCTGTCCGTGAACTAAAGGCCCTCCCTTCCCTTGTGCCCCGTGGTTATTACTGTTTTCAAGACTTAAGCACCGCCTCTCTCCTGCCCATGCCTTATAAAGTTAAACAAAGAAATATGAAGATTATAAGGACCTTGAAATGTCAGAGATGTGGAGCAGTCAGTTGGCCACGTTCATGCCCTTTTGTTTTAGAGCGGAAGTTCCTGCAGTTCTTAATGGGAGCCAAATAAATGTCCCTATGTCAGAAAGGAGACCTCTGCCTGGGAACCGGAGTCTACTTTTGAAAGAGCTTGGGGGCCTAGGAGCAACCTCTTTTCAAGTTTACATTTGTGACTTGTGACACAAGGTTAGAGCTGTGTGTTTGTTTGTTTTGTTTAACCTACCTCAAAATCTTGGTTGCTTTGACCAGGGTCCTTCAGCTAGCGCTGCTTCAGGTGCACAGGGCACTGGTTCATTGCTGCATAGCCTGTGCTGCTCCTGTGTGTTCACCCCATCATCCTCGGCATCAGCAGCTGTGTGCAAAGGGAAAGAGAATGAAATTGGAAAAGAAGTGGTTTCCTCCCCAGCCGCAGGAACATTCAAGGCCAAAAAAGTAATTGTTAATAGATCAAAATTTACCCATGATTTTTTTTAAAAGATGAATTCCGTCAAAAGTTAATTACATTTAAATTGTTTAATTTTCTAAATGGCTTTTAAAGAGGAAATCCTGCCTGTTAGATATGCCAGATGGACTGATTTTCTCGTGACCTTGACAGAATTGCAGTGTTGATTCTGGGACCCATGGCTACAAGTCAGTTTATCACAGCAAGGACAGAGTAGCAGGTGACAGATCCGATCTTATCATGCTGGCTCCTGTCTGCCCCTTGGATCAGCAGGCGTCTGCAGCTCTGTGCCTGGCTAAAGTAATGGGAATGCAGCCTGAGGAGGAGAAGTACTTGTTCCTTTCTGCAGTTACTGACTTAGTCATGGGAAACACTGTGCTTTTGACTATTTGACACTGTTAGTCTGGGGAGTCCAGGACAGGGTTAACTCTTCTCTGCTTTCGTTGTACTGTGGGCTTAATATTTTTTCACCTACTAAAGTACTTTCTTTTTATGAAGTTATATAAACAAATTTAAATTTAAATTCTAAGGTGGTTGCTGAATTCCGGGAAGAAAGAGAGTTGCAGATAGCCAGGTGATACTACCATTTCATGAAGTAAAAGCCCTTAGATGTAGATTGTAACAGACAGGCTGACTGGGCCCTACCCAGGCTTCACTGTGTTCTCTTGCCTGAGCTGTTGGGTAACCGGAGGAGGTAGGGCGCCGCTCCAGCCTCAGTTTCCAGGCGTGTCCCAGGCTGCGGCTGACCATCTGCAGGGAGAACTTCCGGAAAGTAGGAGTGGGAAATTTGAGAGTTGTTCTCCATGAAACCCATAAGACATGCATATTGCTAAGGAGACAAGAATAAAACAGTGAATGTTTGCCTGTGGTGGGAGGCGGGGTGGCAGGGCGGGGGGAGGGGGGGGAAGCTGCTTGTGCTCCATTGTCCAAACAAAAGGTCGGGAAGGTTTTAGAGGCTGGTGACTCCAAGCAGAGTCTATGAAGCCATGGGAGCAGAGCATTTGGTAAAGGAAACAAAGAAATGAAAGCCCCCAGATCCATCCATTTGCCTAAGAATTTCATAAATTCATTGTTTTTAATAGCTGAGTAAAGCTGGGTGAGGTGGCACACGCCTTTAATCCCAGCACTTGGGAGGCAGAGGCAGGCAGATTTTGAGTTCGAGGCCAGCCTGGTCTACAAAGTGAGTTCCAGGACAGCCAGGGCTACACAGAGAAACCCTGTCTCGAAAAATCAAAAGGAAAAAAAAAAAAAAAGGTGAGTAACTTGTGTAACTGTTACCACATTTTCTGTATCCATTCCTCTATTGAGGGACATCTGGGTTCTTTCCAGTGTCTGGCTATTATAAATAGGGCTGCTATGAACATAGTGGAGCATGTGTCCTTATTACATGTTGGAACATCTTCTGGGTCTCTGCCCAGGAGAGGTATTGCTGGATCTCTGGTAGTACTATGTCCAGTTTTCTGAGGAACCACCAGACTGATTTCCAGAGTGGTTGTACCAGCTTGCAATCCCACCAGCAATGGAAGAGTGTTCCTCTCTCCACATCCTCGCCAGCATCTGCTGTCACCTGAATTTTTGATCCTAGCCATTCTGACTGGTGTGAGGTGGAATCTCAGAGTTTTTTTTTTTGATTTGCATTTCCCTGATGATTAAGGATATTGAACATTTTTTCAAGTGCTTCTCAGCCCTTCGGTATTCCTCATTTGAGAATTCATTGTTTAGCTCTGTACCCCATCCTGAGTGAGGTAACCCAATCACAAAAGAAGTCACTTGATACGCACTCACTGCTAAGTGGATATTATCCCACAATCCTAGAATACCCGAGATACAATTTGCAAAACACAAGAAAATCAAGAAGGAAGACCAATGCGTGGATACTTAATTCTTCCCTAGAATAGGGAACAAAATACCCATGGAAGGAGTCACAGAGACAAAGTTTGGAGCTAAGACGAAAGGATGGACCATCCAGAGACTGCCCCACCCAGGGGTCCATCCCATAATCTGCCATCAAATGCAGATACAATATTGCATATGCCAGCAAGATTTTACTGAAAGGACCCTGATATAGCTGTCTCTTGTGAGGCTATGCCAGTGCCTGCAAATACAGAAGTGGGTGCTCACAGTCATCTATAGGATGGAACACAGGGCCCCCATTGGAGGAGCTAGAGAAGGTATCCAAGGAGCTGAAGGGGTCTGCAATCCTGTAGGGGGAACAACAATATGAACTAATCAGTACCCCCAGAGCTCCTGTCTCTAGCTGCATATGTAGCAGAAGATGGCCTACTCGGCCATCATTGGAAAGAGAGGCCCCTTGGTCCTAACTTTATTTGCCCCAGTACAAGGGAACGCCAGGGTCAAGAAGTGGGAGTGGGTGGGTAGGGGAGCAGGGCAGGGGGAGAGTATAGGGGACGTTCGGGATAGCATTTGAAATGTAAATGAAGAAAATATCCAATAAAAAAATTTTTAAAAATAAAAAGAAATAAAAAGAAATGAAAGCCCCCTTCTAGGTAGGATAAGTGTGGTTGGTAGCTGGGCAGTTGTGGCACACACCTTTAATCACAGCACTTGGGAGGCAGAGGCAGGTAGATTTCTGAGTTTGAGGAAAGCCAGGGCTACACAGAGAAACCCTGTTTCAAAAAAAAAAAAAAAAAGGTGTGGTTTGTTGCTTAAGCAGATAACAAGGAATAATTGTGGGTATCTTAGAGTGTCAGATTTTAATTTACAATTAAATGAGTTGGCCAATAGGTACAAAATACTGAGCATATAACCTATCCTCCCAGGCTTCTACTAAAAATAGTGGGTTTATTTTTTGTTTTTAAGTAGGTTAACAGGTATCTAAATATGACTTAGCTCTTTTGTAAGTCCGTGTGTGTGTGTGTGTGTGTGTGTGTGTGTGTGTGTGTGTGTGTGTGTGTGTTACTCATTCAGAGGACAAGAACAATTCCCAGCACCCACACGGCAGCTCAATACCATCTGTAACTCCAAGATCTGACACCATCACACAGACATACATGCAGGCAAAACACCAATGCACATAAAAAATGAACAAATTATTTTAAAAGAGAATGTGAAAATGTAAGAGTCATGCTGGATACCAAGATATTGACTCACTTAAATTTTCCTTCAAAAAAGGAAAATTACTGAGCTTATTTAAAAAAAAAAAAGTAAATGTTAGTTATAAAGTTAACTTGGAGCCAGGCAATGGTGGCACACACTTTTAATCCCAGCACTCAGGAGGCAGAGGCAGGTGCACCAAGTTAGAGGCCAGCCTGGTCTACAGAGTGAGTTCCAGGATAGCCAGGGCTACATAGGGAGACCCCCATCTCAAAACAAAACAACAAAACCCATAAATAGATGGATGGATGGATAGATAGATAGATAGATAGATAGATAGATAGATAGATAGATAAGTTCATTTGGAAGTTGCTTTACTAATATATGCCTTGAGTCAAGATAAAAACCTTGAAGAGGCTGAAGAGGTGGCTGGGTGGTTAAGAGTATCTGCCGCTCTTGCAGAGGACACAGTTTCAGTTCCCAGGACCCACATGGCAGCTCACAACCACCTGTGGCTCCAGCTCCAAGGGCCCCAGCACCCTCTCCTGTACTCCATGGTGCTTATACGTGCACATGGACACTCATATACATGTAATTTTAAAATAGTAACATCTTTAAAAAATAATATAAAAATATTAAGTTCCTATATTTTGGCATGTCTAGCTTTTTGGGATTTTGTACTGTTAGATGCAGAACTTGCACATAAGTACTCTACAGTTTAAAGAGCAGGAAGTTCCAACAATCTGTCCTCCTCTTCCTCCTTTTCCTCCTCCTCTTCTTCCTCTTTCTCCTCTCCACCCCCCTCCACTTCTCCTCATCTTCTCCTTCATAGGGTTGGTTTCTGCTGGAAATTTTATTTACAGTTTATTGTATTTTAAAGATTTTAATTTTAAGCTGGGCGTGGTGGCCACGCCTTTAATCCCAGCACTCCAAAAGAAAAAGAAAAAGATTTTAATTTAAATTTAATTTCTTTTTTTTTTTTTTTTTTTTTTTTTTTGGTTTTTTTCGAGACAGGGTTTCTCTGTATATCCCAGGCTGTCCTGGAACTCTGTAGACCAGGCTGGCCTCGAACTCAGAAATCCGCTTGTCTCTGCCTCCGGAGTGGTGGGATTAAAGGTGTACGCCACCATGCCCGTCTTAATTTTATTTTTAACTATTCTGGTCTATGCAAGTTAGTGCAGGTATCCATCCACAGAGGCCAGCAAAAGGTGTTAGAGCCCCTGGAAGTGGAGGTACTGGCACCTGTGGGCCTCCTGAGGTGGGTGCTGGCATCTAAACCCAGGTCCTCTGCAAAAGCAGTGCAAACTTCTAACCACCGGGCCATCTCTCCAGTCTGCACCGGTCATACTGTGTTTAAGAACACAGTTGTAGGCTGGTGAGATGGCTCAGTGGGTAAGAGCACCCGACTGCTCTTCCGAAGGTGATAAGTTCAAATCCCAGCATCCACATGGTGGCTCACAACCATCTGTAACAAGATCTGGCGCCCTCTTCTGGAGTGTCTGAAGACAGCTACAGTGTACTTACATATAATAAATAAAATAAATCTTTAAAAAAAAAAAAAAAGAACACAGTTGTGATATTGTTGGTGCTCAAGTTTTGCTGGAACTGGCTTGGGAATGTGGCTCAGTGGTAGAGTGCTTGCCTGGCATGCATGAGGCCTTAGTTCAATTGTCCCCTGCCAGTGGCACCCATCCCTCCCCAAAAACGAGTTGCTAATTGAGTTGATGAGAGACTCCTTAGTATTCATCCTTCAGCTTTTCTCTTCCAGTGAATTTTGTTCTTTCTTTTATTGGATAATGAGAGCTATGTTTCCCTTTCTGACTTAGCTACCGAGAATTACTAAACTAAATTTTGAATTCATTTACAATAACTATACTTAGCTCGGGATGTCTGCAGTCCTCACTTACTGTGGAGTTGTAAAATATTTATTTTAGGGCTAGAGATGTCGATCAGTTGGTAGAAATGTTTCTGGGCACGCACACAGCCCTGGGCTTGCTCTCCAGCACCACATAAGCTGAGTGACATAGGGAGCACATCTCTATGATTCGAATATTTGGAGGGAAGGACCAGGAGGATCAGAAGGTCAAGGGAGAAATGTATTTTCATAAAGGCTGATTTCACTGTTAGCTATTGTCGGTTGTCTCACGTCCTTAGTATGAAATGAACAATGAACAGTAGTGAGTGAGCTGAGTCAGGAGTGACAGCGAAGGGTCACCATGTCCAGGGACACCATGGTTGGGCAAAATAGTACGGGCTGCGAGCTGGAGAGGTGGCCCAGTGGTTAAGAGCACTGCTGCTCTTCCAGTGGACCGGAGTTCAATTCCCAGCAACCACATGGTGGCTCACAGCTATCAGTAACCCCAGGTCCACGAGATTTAACGCCCTCTTCTGGCTTCTGTCAGTACTGCATACATGTGGTGCACAGCTATCCATGCAGGCAAAATGCCCTTCCCATAAAATACAATAATAGTGCTTATCCTCATGAAGATACTGATGTCTCTGTTCTTAGTAGAAAAGAAACTAGCTGGGCGTGGTGGCACACGCCTTTAATCCCAGCACTTGGGAGGCAGAGGCAGGCGGATTTCTGAGTTCGAGGCCAGCCTGGTCCACAAAGTGAGTTCCAGGACAGCCAGGACTATACAGAGAAACCCTGTCTCGAAAAAAAACCAAAAAAAAAAAAAAAAAAAAGAAAGAAAAGAAAAGAAACCAAATTACTGATCAGAACTGGGCAGTGGTGGGGCATGCCTGTAATCCCAGCACTCGGGAGGCAGAAACAGGTAGATCTCTGAGTTTGAGCTCAGCCTGTTCTATGCAGTAAGTCCCAGAACAGTCAGGGTTACATAGAGAACTCTGATCAATCAATCAATCAATCACTGATCAGAGCCTCTCTAAATAAATAGATAAATCAATAAGTAGCTGCTCAGAGCATCTCCGTGGTACTGCATGGTCAGTTTTCCTTCAGTTGTATTTTCAGTTGGCATTGGACTTGCTATGTAATTGAGGATCACTTTGAATCTGTGACCTTACTGCCTCTTCTGAGTCCTAGGATTGCAGATCTCAACCACACTGAGTTTCAGTCAGTGCTAGGGATCCAACCCAGAGCTATATCCATGCCAGGCAAGTACTTTCCCATCAGCTCTGTCCCCAGAGCTGTCCCCAGTATGTTCTGATTTCTATGCTGAAAACAGACTGTGGCAGTCAACGCTGAATCCACAATGATATAAACAGGTCAGAGTGACATACAGACCTGCACGGAGAGTGATAGGACCCCAGTGGTCAGCACTTGTCTGTCTGCACCCACCATCTAAACTTTAGGCCTCTTAAAGGATGCTTTATTAACGTTTATATCTAGAGAACATTAGTGTATCTAAAAGGTGCTTTATTACAGGCATGCACCATCATGAGCCCTGAGCACGCCTTTCAGTGGTTGTCTATGTCCACTGCAAAGCTGCATGCAGCATGCCCTGGCAATGGCTCTGTTTTGCCAGTGCGGAGCTGAAATGTTAAAGGATTTTGATGTTTCTTTTCCTACAGGGGACATGGTCTCAAAATACCGGGAACCTTTGATCCACACCTTCCTGCGGGGAGTGAGAGATCCAGATGCTGCACACAGGGCCAGCAGCTTAGCCAACCTGGGAGAGCTGTGCCAGCGCCTGCGCTTCCTGCTGGGCTCCGTGGTTCATGAGGTGCTGTATGCAGAGTTGTTTTCCCCAGACAGTGATAATGTGGGATCTTGAGTCAGGAGATCTGTGGTCTTTCCCATCTGCTGCTGTCTTCTTCTGACTGGACAGATCAGTCATTTAACCTCGCTGGGCTGTCCATTTAGACTCCCCTCCCCCTCCTCAACTTAGTTCATGTTGAAGTTCTATTTATTTTTAAATATTAAACAAAGCTTTCCATGAGGAGGTTCTCCTGCAGGTATTGCACCTCCCAGAGGAGGGAATCCCCTGCTGAGCTCAGGAGAAGCAGCCATTGCAGCAGTCTGCTCCTCCACTTCCTCCCGTCATTGCTTCCTGGCTTCTCATGAGACAGTACATCTCATAAGAGTTATTGGAGGGTCCTGAGTGTGGAAGGACGCCTCCAGGGATGGCTGCCTCTGCTCCTGAGCAGACACAGCCTTTAGATAGGCTGTCTTAGGGGGTGGAGCTTTCTAGGCAGAACTTTCTAGCGTGAGCATTGGTGGGATTTCAAGTCCTGAGCTTGAGGGAGGATTTATTAACGTTTATATCTAGAGAACATTAGTGTATCTAAAAGGTACAATCCTGTCCCAGGATTGGTGGGTTTTCATGCTCAAAAATTGGTGGGTTTCTGTGGAAAGTTCAGAGATGGGTGGGTTTTCATATTTAGGGATTGGTGGCTTTTGTTCAGATTTTTCACCTTAAATTAGCATAATCTGGGAGGTTCCTGTTAAGGGGCTGGAGATGACGTTTGTGATAGTTGCTTAGGCTAGAAACACTTTTATGACAGGGAGGTCTGGAGAGGGGCCTGGCTGCTGGAGCTCCTCAGGCTTGGGCCTTGCCACTTTCCTGCCGTGAGAGTTTACAAAGTTTTCAAAGTGAGCCCACAGCAGGGAAGGCACTTAGTGGCATGAATAGCCAACACTACACCCACAGCCTTCTTTTCTATCTTCCACGATCCCTATTTTAGTTTCATGACTTCTACACGCGCGCGCGCACACACACACACACACACACACACACAGAGATACAAGCTTGCAGGCAGATGAACATGTACATACATGTGCATGGACACATATATAAAAATAAAACATTTGATTCAAACATGAGAGAAAGCCTGCAGCATTTGTCTTTTTAAATGTGAGATACTTCCCTCGAGATAATTTCCAGTTCAACTCATTTTCTTGCAACTCATCTGTATTTCCTCATCGTGCGCATGCGCACAACCCATTTCCTTTCCTCTTTCATCTTTTGATGGGCATGTAGGCTGGGCCTGTTTCCTAATTGTAGTGGATAGTATAGCAATCAACATATATGTGCTAGAAGATCTATGGTAGGACAGAGAGCCCTTGGGGGGATCCTATTATTTATTGATTCCCTAATAATCTATATACTTGCCATAATAATTTGTTACCTTAACCTTCTCTATTTCTTTATTGAAAGATGTCTTTCAGATTGAACATCTCTACACTAAAATATAAAATGTTGATGCCAATATGATGTCACAATTAGAAAATTCTCTATACCATGAAACTTGATATAATTCATAAATTTATTTAAAATGTTGTATAGAGTCAGGCAGTGGTGGCATACACCTTTAGTCCCAGCCCTTGAGAGGCAGAGGGAGACAGATCTCCAGGCTTAAGGCCAGCCTGGTCTACAGAGTGAGTTCTAGGACAGCCAGTGCTACACAGAGAATCCCAATCTTGAAAAACAAGTAAACAAACAAAAAAATTGTATAGAATTACCTTCTGACCAACTGTCTAAAATTTATATGAAATGTAATTAAACTTCATGTTCCACAAAAAAAATCTGAACTCCACAACAGTTTGTTCCCAAGCATTTTAGAAAAGAGGCGCTCAGCCTGTGCAGTTAGAGTCTCAAGTTCCATTTTCCTCACCCTTGCATAAAAACTACTAGTAAATTGTTGGAAAGATTCTGGTGCAGCTGATGAATCTGAAGAAGCTTTGAGGTTGACCTAGACTTGACCTTTTCTTCATTGTCTGGAACTTCTGGGAGTCGTTTCTATTTACCAAAAAGTCTTAGACAAATACTCTTGATGGCCCTTCTTGGTCACACAGACACCAAGTGGTCAGCTCAGAGCTCCCAGGGACCATACTTACTGTAAACTTATGAGGCCAAACAGTCTCTGGCCATTGTGGTCCCTGAACCCAAACATGAAGACCACTTGCTTCCTCTATCCCCGGCCTAGTCCCTGTCTTAAGGATGTCACAGCATGTAACAGAGTGAGCTATCCTTTATGACACCGGAAGTGGCAGAGTTTATTGCTCTTTTCATTATTGGAGCCCCCCTAACATGTTGACAGAAATTCAAATTTCCAGGCCTTCTTGGGAATGGGAAACTGGGGCCCGGCTTGATCCTTTACTGACCTTTTTCACTTGAGCAAATGGATCCAGTGGGCCTCTTTGTTGTTGTTTGTTGTTGTTGCTTGGTTTTACTACAGTGTGATGAGGCTGCGTCTGTGTCTCATGTAAGATCTATTCAATGGCTTTTCTTGGGATCCTACTACATGCCCAAGCAGTTTTCCAAGACATTTCATTCTTCAGAATACACAGCAGTGCTCATCTTCATAGAGATGCTTCTCTAGGAGATCGACAGTAAAGAATCTTCACGGCTGGGCCAGTGAGACAGCTCAGAAGGTCGAGATGCTGGGTCAAAGCCTAATGAGCTTTTAACCCCAGGATCCACGTTAGCCACTGACCAAAGAGAGGGTTTAATATGGCTCACAGGCTGTCATGGTAGGGACATTGCAGCGAGAGCATGAGGTCACACTGATCTACAAACAGGAAAGCAGAGAGACAGGGCTCCTGCTCTGCCTGCTTGCTGTTTTTCTTCAGTCTGGGCCCTCAGCCTGACATGGTCTTCTCCCCCCTAGCAGGGGTGCATGCCTAGAGGTTTTGTTTCCATTGTGATTCTAAATCACATCAGGTTGACAATCAAGATTAGCTGTCACACCAGGTAGAGATGTTTGAATACAAGCATTTTGTCTTTGTGTAGTTAGGCTTTTCTTGAAGGAAGGTCTTGGTCCTTTGGGGTAGGCTAGTGGTGACAGAGATGGAGGTGAACAGCTAGGCAATGAAGAGTGGGTCACCAGTAGGCCTTTTGTTAAGGACTAAAGATAAAAATCTCACCTGTATCTGGGCCTGGGAGATCCAATGGAGGACAGTCACCCGTGACTCCATGGCGGCTCCTTGCGAGGAGTCCCCGCTGTCTCAGTTAGGGCTTCAGTTGCTATGAACAGCCACCATGACCACTGCAACTCTTTTAAAGGACAACAGTTAATTGGGGCTGGCTTACAGTTCAGAGGTTTAGCCCATTATTGTCACAGTGGGAAGCATCTACACGCAGGTAGACATGGTATGTACTGGAGAGGTAGCTAAGAGGTCTACATCTGGATTGGCCGGCAGCAGGAAGAGATAGACATATCTGAACCTCAAGTACAGGTTCTAGAGACTTGTACTTTTTGACTGTGTTTATTCCAAAGCTTTCATGATTATTAGTAAGATGCAAGCATGAAAAGGAAAGAACAAGATATTGTCATTGTTCTCCTTTTCTTCCTCCTCTTCTTCTTTCTCCTCCTCCTCTTACAAGCCTTGCGCAAGCTAGCCAAACAGAGCTGTGTCCCTGAACCCCAGAATTATTCTTCATTCACCCTCTCTAGTTTCTTTCATAGTTCTTGGCCTATGGTGGGCACTGTTACCTGATTACAGGCAGCTGCAGAGGGCATTAAGGCTATCTGGGAAGGCTAGTTCCTACAAGTTTGAAAGTTGTCATAACAGTGGGCACTTATTACCTTACATATGCCAACTGATCTAGTGCTAACAGAGGAAACTGAGGCACAGAAAGACTAAACAAGTTACCAAGGTATGCAGGGAGCAGGTGGCAGGGCTGGGATTTGAATGTGGGCAGTTCCAGGATCCACCCTTTCTACCATTTTTCTGAACTGCCTTGCAAATGTTTTCAGTTTACCTACAAGATTGCCTTTGTGTCCTGAAACTAAACGGTATTGACATTTGAGAAAAGCCACAGGCAGCAGCTTTAGCTTTAATAAAGCCTGAATTTTGGGGGGAAAAAACCCTTCAGACAGCAATGTAGTCCTTCTGATTTGAAAAACGAGGTGTTTCCCTCCCATATAATTTCTGCCTGCTCCTCTTAGGTGCTCTTCTTCTGTAGCGCCCCACGCCTGCCTTGTCGTCAGTGCCAAAGCAGCTACCTCAGGTGGACGACAAGTCTGAACACGCTTGGAGACCTGCCAGGCTGAGAGATTCATCCTCCGAGCTCTTCTTTAGTCATTAACATGGAAAGAGTGAGGGATCTTTGCTGTGTGTGTGTGTGTGTGTTTGTGAGAGAGACACACAGAGATGGAGATTGAACCCAGAACCTTGCATATGCAAGGTAAGTCTATCCCACCCAGCTGTATTACCAACCACTGTTTTTTTCTTAGACCGCCACAGCTTTCAAGATATTTGAATTACAAGTATGCTCCACTCTGGTGGCTAATCTTCATTGTCAACTTGATTGGATTTCCAGCCCCCTCTGGCTGTTGGTTCTATGAAGGTATTTCCAGGATATTGAGCTTAGAAGGGAAGACCTGCCATGATTGTGGTGGTCCCATGATCTGGGCTGAATAAAAAGAGACAAAGGAGAACTGCAGAGGGAGCAGGACATTGGTCATCTTCTGCCATGCCTCCTCTCTGCAGTCTCTTGTACTAGGAGCCAGAATCAATCCCCCCCTGCCCCACCCCCCCCTTAGGATGCTTCTGTCAAGTGCTTTGTCACAAGGGAAGTAACAAATACAGACAATTGATACCAAGAAGTGGAGCCTTTGCTGTGGTAACCCTGACCACCCATAGAAGGGCAAAGGTCAGCTGCCAAGGTCCCACAGAGGCCACTACACCTGAATAGAAGAGGCATTCTGGGTCTCAAGCTGGCAGCAACACTTGATGACATCATCCATAGGCATGCAAAATGCAAGTTGTCATGCAAGGATGCCCCAGGGTTTCAGTGCATGGTGGGGTGGGATTCCCTTCAGGGAGGACATCACAGGCACTTGGGAAAAATTGTGAAGGGAAATTCTAAATTGAAAGGATACCTATGTTGTTGGAGATACATGACCCTAAGCTAGGCTCAGAGAAGACTCAGACGAAGAGAGAACTGCGTGTGATAGAACTGGAGGATGGGGGCTTCCTGAGTCCACTGGCACATACATGATGTCACTAAGGGTCCCAAGATGCCAGATGGAGAACTAGGGTTTAGTTCTGTTCTGACAGGTTTCAGGTTTGCTTGGTCTTTTCTGGATATTCTCTCATTCTTCCCTATTGAAATGTAAGTGTTTAACCTGTGTATCTTAGACGTGTGTTTTTCTTTTCTTTTCTTTCTCTTCTTTTCTTGTTTGTTTTGTTTTATGGGGCTCACAATTATGAGATTGCCTTGAGTATTAAATGAGACTTTGGACTTGAATAATGGTAGAACTGTTAATACTTTAAAGAGTTTTGGAGATGAATTGACTATACTTTGCCTTATGAGATGGCTCTGATCCTTTGAGGACAAAAGGTGAAATATTGTGATTTTAAAGCAGTGTGTTTAGCCTGGCAGTGGGTTGCACAGACCTTTAATCCCAGCACCAGCAGGCAGAGGTAGAACTCTGTCTGATGCAGGTATATTTGTAGTTAATCTTCACTGTCAACTTGCTGGGATTTATAATCCCTAGAGACACACCCCGAGGTATCAATGAAGGTGTTTCTAGAGAGATTTAACTGGGAAGAGAAGACTCACCACATGGGTTGGAGGCTCAGACTGAATGAAAAGAGAAAGGGGGAGAATAAGATGAAATTCTTCATTCATCTGTCTACTTCCTAGATGTGACTGCAACGTGAACCTGCCTCATGTTCCTGTCTCCATGCCACTCCACAATGAGAGACTGTATTCCTTATTATGCTCTGAGCCAAAATGAATCTTTATTCTCTAAGTTGTTCCTGGAAGGTATTTGGTCTCAACAATGAAAGAGATAATAAATCACTGCCCAGCTGCTGGTTTTTCTTTTTGTTTTGTTTTGTTTTTAGTTTTAGTTTTTGTTTTTTTGAGACAGGGTTTCTCTGTGTTGCCCTGGCTGTCCTGAAACCCACTTTGTAGACTAGCCTGGCCTTAAATTCAGAGATCCACTTGCCTCTGCCTCCCAAATGCTGGGATTAAAGGCGTGTGCCATCACCACCCAGCAGCTATGGATTCTTTAGTAGGTCATTTTGCTTAGTCATTCAGTAGGCATATTTTGAACACATACTCTGCCAGTTGGGCCTACAGCCAAGCCCTGTGCTGGGTGGTAAGAGCCAGATGTGAGCCCAAGAAAAACCGCTGTCCTCGTAGATCTGACACTCTGGAGATGAGGCACGCAGAGTAGATAAATAAATATATCACACCACAATGGCAACTCACCAGGAAGTTACACCTACTGAGATAAGAGGCAGTTTGTTGTTGGACACAAATGACATGGACAAGCAAAGTTTTCTGCTGAGTGACATCTGAGCAAAGATGTAAGGGAAGAGGTTCTCCATGTATGTCCCTGGAGGATAGCATCCAGGTAGGGTCCTGAGAGGGGAGGGTAAGAGCAAGAATAATAGGAGCCAGCATTGGAAAGGGGGTGGCGAGCCCACAGAGGGGTTGCATCATCTTTGGGCTTTTCCTTTGTTGTGAGATGAGAAGACAGAGCAGAAGAAAGTCAGTGATCTGATTTGTTTCAGATCACTGTGACATCTTCATTAGCTCTTCATCATCTAAGGAAGGCTTCTGAAACCTCCTTTCTGAGAGGTACCTAGCCTCCAGCAGTGATAGAGAAAGATCATTAAAAGATAGAGACAAAGGACTCTTTCTGTCAAGAAATCTCAGTAGAGTATAAATGTATAAAATAGATGACACGAACATGATTGGGTAGACCAAGCACAAGGGCGAGCACAAAGCTGGGATCCTGTGTGAAGTCACACTGACGAGTGCTAGGAAGAGGAGACACAATCTACTTTGTTAGAAAGTTGAATTAGGGACTGGTGAGATGGCTCAGCGGTTAAGAGCGCCGACTGCTCTTCCAAAGGTACCGAGTTCAAATCCCAGCAACCACATGGTGGCTCACAACCCTCCGTAACGAGATCTGATACCCTCTTCTGGAGTGTCTGAAGATAGCTTCAGTGTACTTACATATAATAAATAAATCTTAAAAAAAAAAAAAAAAGGAAGTTGAACTAGCCATGAAACCTCCTCTGGTCCCTCTGCTCTGGGGACATTTGCCTCTCTCGCTCTGGGGACATTTGCCTCTCTCGCTGTGGCATTGAAGAGAACTGTCCTGATATGTCAGTGGTCCAGGTTTGGGAATATTTTGTGTTTTATATGGTGTTGGCTGGTCGGGAAGGAAAGAAAGAGGTTCATCTTCCATCTGCATACTGGGAATTCAGGTTCTTCTTTGTTGATGTCAAGATCTAGCCTGTTTATCGTACATTATCATTTTTTCCATACTTTCTTGTTCTTGTTAAACACTGTTGCTTGAAACCAAATCTTGATAGGCTCTTTCATCTTTATCACACTGTGTGAAGTAATGTGATCTTAGTGCACCACAGGAAGAGGCCTGTTCTCAATCCAGCAAATTCGGTGTGCCGCAGGCGAAAGGTCCTGTGAACAGTCTACTTCTGAGTTCGAGGCCAGCCTGGTTTACAAAGTGAGTTCCAGGACAGCCAGGGCTACATAGAGAAACCCTGTCTCGAAAAACCAAAAAAAAAAAAAAAAAAAAGAAATGCGCAAAATTCTACATACTTGAGTTGTGAAATCTGGTACCAGGTTGCTGTTTATAGTAGTTACTTTTCTATTGCTGTGATAAAACATGACAGAATTAACCTGTGTATGAAGGAGTTTATTTGGGCTTACAACTGAAGAGAGCTAGAGTCCATGGTGGTGGAGTGAAGGCATGGTGGCAGGAAGCTGAAGGCTTACAGCTTTTCTTATCTTTCTTTCCTTTTTCCATTTTTTTTTTGAGACAGGGTCTCTCTGTATAGCCCTGGCTGTCCTAGAACTTTTTGTGTAGACCAGGCTGGCCTTGAACTCACAGAGATCTGCGTGTCTCTGCCTCCCAAGTGTTAGGATCGGAGATGTGCTCCAGCACATCCAGCAAGGCTCACATTGTGAACCATAAGTAAGAGAGCAACCTGGAAATGGTGCAAGGTGAACCCTCAGAGCCTATGCCCACTGACGTACTTCCTCCAGTGAGGTCATACCTGCTGAGGGTCCCCCATAGCACTATCAACTGAGGACCACATATTCAAATGCCAGAGCCTTTGAGGGCATTCTTACTCAAGCTTTTCCACCATCCATGCAGTTTCCTACGTGGCAGGGTACCTGAGATGAGACCTTGATGCTTGGGGAGCCCTGAAGAAGCTCAGGTCACATCATGGTTCCTCACAGACTGAGTGAGTCAGGTGAGCTCATAGCAAATGGTGGCTTACAGTTCCCCAGTGGACTGAGCGTCAGACACACTAGCACACTAACTGAATTGTAACAAAGCTCTGGGGAAAGGAAGAAAGACAGTTGGGACATTGAAGTCATCTTTTCTTTTCCTTCCTTCCTTCCTTCCTTCCTTCCTTCCTTCCTTCCTTTCTTTCTTTCTTTCTTTCTTTCTTTCTTTCTTTCTTTCTTTCTTTCTTTCTTTCTTTTTGGTTTTTCGAGACAGGGTTTCTATGTGTAGCCCTGGCTGTCCTGAAACTCACTCTGTAGACCAGGCTGGCCTCGAACTCAGAAATCTGCCTGCCTCTGCCTCCTGAGTGCTGGGATTAAAGGCGTGCACCACCATGCCCAGCTGAAGTCGTGTTTTCTTGGTTCATACCCCAACTCTAGTGGCTTCCCTTCCTGGATGGTCCAAAATCAGTTATTGGTAATTTTGCTATTTGATTGGTTATGTTTGCATAGTCTTACTTAACACTTGATGTGTGCCAGCTGTTTGGGGAGTGATGATTTTCCATGATTCAACCTGTAAAGAGAAAACCTTCAGCAGTCTTATTTATTAGAATACATTTCACTGACTCTCAGGGCAAGTGTCATAGATTAACACAAAACAGATTTCTGTTCTGTGGGAGAACATAGAAATAGAAAGTGGGAATGTTATACCAATTCATAAATTAGTAAAGACCTTACATCATGTCTGTGGCTCAGCGAGGCCTTTAGAGATGGAAGGCAACGTTGAGTCTGTCCTTGGAGCTGGAGGTGAAAGACGAGCCATGGAGTGACTGGTCAGACTAGCCAGGTAGAAGGTGACAGCCTTGCAGTCTCCCTGCGTCTTGTGTCAGACAGAAGCTCATGGCGGCAGCCTCCAGGAAGCCGCATGTAAGCTGGGCCTTGGGCCTGCCCTGAGCAGAGGGAACTGTTTCAGCCTTTAAATGACACAAAGCCATACAAAAATCTCAGGGTCTTGACAAGCCATTCCATATTCGAAGGATGCGGTCCTGGTGGCAGGGTATTGAAGAAGGTTCATGGGACTCTTCTGATCTCAGGTCCCAGGCAGTGATTGTCCCACTGTGGCCCACCATCCCAGAAATCCCTATGGGAACACAGTTCTTTCCACTTTACCTTCAAGATACCATAGAAACTGAAGAATTAACTTCGAAGAGAAAGCCCTTTTCCAAACAGGATGCTTCTCCCTGGATATCCAAATGCTAGCTTAACAGTGAGAGCCAGGCTCACACTGAGAACTGAGACACAGGGAGGCACTAGTAGACTTCTAAAAGGGGAACCATGCTCGCCCAAACTAGAATCATAGGTCTCAAGCTAAACCTTGAGAGACACAGACAAGCGCTTAGGAACCTCGGCTTAGGAGACTGCTCTGGGTTGGCTTCATGTTATGAAAGCAAGCAAGGAGACCTTTCATGTGTCTGGGAAGACACAGCCTAGCTGTAACTTGTTTCTCCACCTTCAGTTCCTACCTTGTAAATACTGAGCTTGAAAGTAGAGGTAGCTATTATATTGTTGCCTCTTTGGAGGTGGCCCAAGGAATTCCTCTTAGGACTAAAATGCTTCTACCGTTAATGCCAGGGGCATGGAAGTTGCTCCTGCTGGCCTTGGGGTGGGAGTCTCCGGTCCAAAGCAGAGAAGTAGCTTACTGGATCTTACTGAACAATGGGTCCACGTGGATTGCAGTTTCTCTGGGGTTTGTCTTCCCTTCCCAACTGCATGTTTGTATAATGGATGCGCGACTTGACGGAATGCCAGCGCATCACAGATGCAATTATATTTCAGAACAAGCCTCATCCTTCTAATCTCTCTGCCATCACTGATTAATTAGACACTTTGAACTCTGCCCAACTGTTTGAAAGCTGTGAAAAATACAACCTGCATAGTTAAAATTTCTACACAAGCCCGTTTCCTCATTGTGCCTGCATACCCATGCTTTGAACATAATAAGTATTTATACATGTTTTCTAATACACTGTCTGGCTATTTTCTTATCATGGCTAGAATTCCCTCCACTGTTAGCCAAGAAGTACAAGCACACAATGAAAACCTAATAGCGAAATTATGTGTGAAACCAACTGAATAGTTTAGACAAACTCACAGCTTCTTAGTGCCACATGGCACACGAAAGTCATGCTTGTCATCTTGAAACTTGCATGGGTGCCTCTTTATTGAAGTATTTTTCTGCTGATGACAAATAGTGGTAGGATAGCTGGTACAGGATTAGAAAATCTCTCTCTCTCTCTCTCTCTCTCTCTCTCTCTCTTTCTCTCTGTGTATCTCTCCCTTTCCCTCCCCCTCTTCTTCCTTCCCTCCCTCCTCCTCCCCCTCCACCCAGTCTCCCCCTCCACTCTCTCCTGTGTGGGTTCCAGTTTCAATCTCCAGGTCCTCATGCTTGTACAGCATGCAGTTTACCAACAGTGCTATCCACCAGCCCCACACTGCTTTCTTTGTTACATATAATTATTAGGTATGTATATATGGCACCAGTGTGTGTGTGTGTGTGTGTGTGTGTGTGTGTGTAGATCCGAGGACAGTTTTCAGGGGTCAGTTCTTCCCTTTCCTCTTTCTGTGGGTTTCAGAGATAGAGCTCAGGCTGCCAGGCTTGAGTAGCTCACGCTTCTACCCTCTGAGCCATTTAACCAGCCCACAGCACCATGTTTTACAAGTAGGTTCCTTTCTGAGATAGAATTGTCTAAGGGCCTGAGTGCCAAAAGATCTGTTCTACAAAGGAAGAAACTCAGGCAGAATCAATCTCTCTCCTTCTCCTTCTACCCCCCCTACCCCTCTACTCCTCCCCCTCCCCCTTTCCCTCTCCTTTTCTTCCTTTCCCTCTTCCTTTCCCTCCTTCCTTCCCCTTCCCCTCATTCCCACCCCTCCCCCACCTTCCCTTTCTCTCTCCTCCCTTCTTGTGTGCCCCCATTCCACACTCGGGCCCTCCCTCATACTTGAAACTGGCTGTGCAGACTTCCCAGAGTGAACACTAGGTTTGCAGGGCTGAATGGGCATGCAGAGGGGAAGGAGTCTCTCTCTCCTCCTAACCCTGTGCTGAGGCTTTCATCAGTGCACAGGGACTTAATGATGTCAGGCCTGGAACTCTGACACTCCTTAGCTAGGTCCTAGCAACTACCATGACCAGTCCTTCCTCCTCTGATGTGAAGTTCCTAAAAGTGAGCTCCTAACACCTTTTCCCTGGGTTTAGAGAGATGCTTGCATCCTGACCTTCCTTTTTTCAGATCTATATTTTGTAGACGTGTATGCCTTTTCACTCCCCTGGTTCCACCCATAAATTTCCAATCAGATTTTGACCTTTTCCAGAAAAGCTTGTCTACATCAAGACCTATCTCAGCTTCTTCATTGACCATGAGAAACTAAGCCCCCCCTTTCTGAGCCAGACTGCTCCTGAGGACTGTGATTGAGAGAGGCAGTTGGAGGCTATAGGTAATTATGTAACCCTGACTCCTCTTGATGTCTTCCATCACCCTCCTAGGTGACAGCCTGCCTGACTTCTGTGGCTAAGACAGACACTGATGTTCAAGTGCGCAGAGCTGCAATCCACGTGGTTGTGCTGCTGCTTCGGGGACTCAGCCAGAAAGCAACGGAGGTAAGCCTGCCTCTCCTTCCTTACGTTGTCCTGTTATCCAGTCTTCCTTGTACAGGTCCAGCTCAACACTTTTCTTAGATATGAGCTGGTCAACAGAGCTTTGATCATTTGCATCTCCAGCTAGAGTCTCTGCAGTGCACAGTAACTGGCGCAGGAAAACCACTCGGGCTTACTAAGGCCCTGAGTCCTGGCATTCTCTCCGGGCAAGTTCCAAGGTGAGCTTGGAGCACAGTCACGTGCTCTGCAGCCTGAGCTCTGGTGACTTGTCTTTTTGACTCATTCCGTTGTTCATGCTTAAGCACAGGAGGCTTCATGTAAGAGACTGACTTCCTTGCCAGGCCTGAATTAAGTCCATACATCCTCTGTGGCATAAATTACACATTTTTTCTTCCTTCACGGGGTTTGATTGGACCTCTCCCTGGTGTATGGACAATACAGGAAGAAAGTTTATGCATCCAAATGTGTGCTTAGATCAAGTGACCTCAAATTAATTTTTTTTCTTGCTTCTAATGGAACTGCCTTCCTTCCCAGCTGATTTCAGATAGAGGCTGCATTAATAATTCACTTGCTGGCACACACAGACTCATCTGTGGCTTGCACATCAGTATTTAACCAAACCTCCAGGAAGCCATTGTGACAGTGATTATCTACCACACAGAACAGCTTTAGTCATGCTTATAGTTTCCCGTGTCAGGTTGCTGATGCCTGTTTGTACATGTAGACATCTCAGTCACCCTCTTCCCACCTCACAAGGCCATGCTTCCTCCCTCAGTACGTCCCTGCCATTGTTCATCCTGGCAGATGAACTTCCAAAGGGCCACTTCCCTGATCGTCACCCTCAGCTGCACCTCTCTGCCCGCCCGCCCCGCCTTCTCATGTGCCCCATCTGCAGTACAGGTTGGATTGAATGAGCTCATGTGGCATGGACTTGTTTTAAAAGCTTGACTACAGTGGCCTCAACAAGTAAGGATCTGTTTTCGTCAAGTCTCAGGAACCAAGGATTTCTTAGCAGCTCAACTATGGCAGGAGAAAGACAGTTCTAGGCAAGGCACATTTACATCCTTTGGTGGGGGGAGGGGCAGTTTCCTAGCGTTGCTACCCCAACTTACTTTTGTTTTATTCATTAGCCAGAATGCTCACCTAACCACTCCCCACTGTAAGGTATCTCCATGTTGTAGTTAGCTGGCACATTTCTGCTTGGAACAGAATCAAAGTTTAGTTAGCAAAAAAGAAGGCAGGAAATGGATAATGGGACTGTGGCTAATAGTGACTCAAAGGACGTGGGGAGAAGGGTCTGGCTGAGTCATAGAGCTTCTCTAGAGGAGCAGTGTGCAGTGATGGAGTTCTCACGGACGCATGCACCATGACCTGATGATTCATAGAATTAAATGAATTGTAAATTCTCAACAAAACACAGCTCTTATGGAAAACCTGGTGTACAAATGAGAATTAAGAAACATCTGTGGGGCTGGTGAGATGGCTCAGCGGGTAAGAGCACCCGACTGCTCTTCCGAAGGTGATGAGTTCAAATCCCAGCAACCACATGGTGGCTTACAACCACCCATAATGAGATCTGACGCCCTCCTCTGGTGCGTCTGAAGTCAGCTACAGCGTACTTATGAAGAATAATAAATGAATCCTTGGATCAGAAAGAGCAGAGACTAAGCAAGTGGGACTGACCGGAGCGAGCGGGCCGAATGGGGGCAGCCAGAGCGAGCGGGGCCAACTGGAGCGAGCGGGCTGGCTGGAACGAGGGAAAAAAAAGAAAAGAAAGAAACATCTGTGTTAGGTGGATGGTGGCCTTTAATCGTAGCACCAGGAGGCAGAGGCAGGTGGATCTCTTGAGTTCAAAGCCAGCCTGGTCTGCAGAGCAGCCAAGGCTATACAAAGAAACCCTGTCTCAATACAATAGAAAAGAAAAAGAAAGGTTTGCTGTTTTCTGTCTTAGTTAAGATCCACAGGGCTGGGATGTAGCTCAGCAGTCTAACACCTGCCCAGCGCTCAGCACAGGAAAGGCCCTGGGCTCAATCACCAAGCACTCAATAAACAACTTAGGCTAGGCATAGTGTTGGATACTTAAAATCTAGCATTTAGGAAGCAATGCAGGTGGATCATGAGTTCGAGGATAGCCTGGGCTACAGTGCAAGAGCCTACCTCAAGCAACAACAAAACTTGTGAAGCTTTTGGCAAATATATCATGGCCCCCGTGTTGTTCTTCTTGCTGTTTTTTTTTTTTCCTTTTGGGGTCGGGGGTTGATTTACATGTTCTAGTCTGCACTAAACTATGTCCCTACTCAATATCACTATTCATGTAAATTGCTAATAACTGGGAAGATGGGATGAGGGGAATATGGGAACTCTATAATAAAATCTTCTATAAGTCTAAAATTATTTAACAATAAAAGTCAGTTTAAGGGCTGGAGACATGGCTCAGTAGTTAAGACCATGTGCTGTTCTTGCATAGGGCCCAAGTTTAATTTCCAGTACCCATATCAGGCAGCTCCCTACTGCCTATAACTTCAGCTTCAGCCGATAGGATATATATCTGACCTCCTCAGGCACACACAGATACACATGTACACGTAAATAAATAGATAGTAAATAATAAAATATATTTAATATAAGTTACATCTTTGTAAGGAGAAATCTAAGCTTAGTGTGTTGGTTTACCCTCGTAACCCCAAAACTTAAAAGCTAGAAGCAGGAGGGACAGGGGTTCAAGTTCATTGTCTGCTACAGAGCAGGAGCTCCTGGGCCGCATACATTAAACGAAGCAGATCTCTAAGATTCTGGTCATGGAGTGTAGCTCACTTGTAGACCTCATGCTTCGTGGTTAAAGGCCCTGAATTTGACTACTAAGGCCCAAAAAGAAAAAATTCTGTTAGTTGCCGGGCGTGGTGGCGCATGCCTTTAATCCCAGCACTCTGGAGGCAGATTTCTGAGTTCAAGGCCAGCCTGGTCTACAAAGTGAGTTCCAGGACAGCCAGGGCTATACAGAGAAATCCTGTCTCGAAAAAAACAAAAAACAAAAACAAACAAACAAATCTGTTAGTTCATGAATCCTTACTGAGTATGAGTTACAGTATGCACACATGTACACACACACACAAAGGAGAATGTGTATGTGTGTGTAAATTAGAGAGAAATGATGGGCTTGCACAGTGAAAGATGAAGCAGAAACTCCAAGCCAGCTGTGCTGTCGTGTGCCTGTGATCCTGGCACTCAGGAGTTGAGAGCAGGAGGATCAGGTGGCTGCACTGGCTACATGGCAAAGTCAAGACTCACATGGGTTATGGGAAGGGAAACAAACGGAAACGTTATCCTGGTGTCTCTCGTCTGTAACTAGCTAATGAAAGCAGCACTCTACCTCCTCAAACAGGAATCAGCCTGTGGCCTTGAAGATCTTTGTCACTTTCAAAACGTAGTATAGATAGGAAATGCTGCTCCTGTTTTCCAATCCTCGTTCTTCTCACACTCACTGAAACTTATAGATTGTGCTTACTCAGTGAATGAAGGAAAGGAAGGAGGATGGATAGATGCCTGACTGTCTCCCCACTGCATCCTTGAGACCAGGTGTGTAGAATCTTGTAATCATGGTGTGATTACACCCAGGGCGCTGTAATGAGTGGAGATACCGGCAGAGCTCACAATGACATTTCTCTCTCTTTGGAGCTGTTTTGCCCCCAGGAACAGCTGAAGTGAAAACCCTGCTCTGTTGGTGAAGTTGTGTGTTTTCTGTTCTGTCCCGCTCCATTACTGTCTCTATAGCTACAGCCAGAAGACAATGCTGGGTTTCCTCTGTTGCTCGTGGATATGGAGCCCAGGACCTGTGGTGATGGCATCTGGACAGGGAGGGAGAGGGATAGATCAGGGTAAAGAGGGAAGCCACTGCTGCTCTTAGTTCACTTGGCAGTTTTTAGCTCATTCCCATTTGAAAGTAGCCAGAGTTTTGTTTTGTGGCAATCAACCCAAAATCTGCACACACTTTCTCATAGAGGGAAGGTGGGTCGCTTAACTTTGTTTCAGCTTTAGATGGTATCTATTTAATATAGCATGACAGTTAATAAGCCAGAAGTTACCTTCTTTAAACTCCTATCTACTTAATCTTCCTGAAAAATAAATTTGCTAAGAATACCAGGAGAGGAGGCATGGCCTGTTCAGACCTGTAACTGGTGTTGCTTTCAGAGGTAAGAACAGGCCTCCTTGACACAGAAAGAACGAGCTGGGTAACAGGGTAAAGAGGTGGCACGTGACTCTCACCCTCCTCCCATGTCTGATCTCTGCCCAGGGACTTGCTCGTTCTAAGCAGTAGTTTAGAATATACACATTCATAAATCTGTTCCAAAAACAGTAATTAGGGCAGTAGACATTGGGCACTGTCCTGTGACGCTGGCACTGCTTCCTAGAGCAGCCACAGTCTGCGTGATACAGTGAGCAACCTGCCTGAGAGAGGGAGGAGAAGCAGGCAGGTGTAAGAGGTGTCCAGGCTTAGAGCGCTGACCGTGGGCACAGGAGTGTCTGTTTTCTTGGCTTTTACTGCAGGGGCAAAGTTAAGTTATTTGCTGAGGCTCACAGTACTGTAGGGACATAGCAAGGAGGACTTCTTAGCCAATACTGGAAGGAGGAGTCTGGGACAGCAAGCTGGTGGGAAGAGACTGACAATCTGAGAGAAGATGCAGAGAGCACGTCCCAGTCCTGTGTGTTTCAGTCTGTGGCTAACCTCTGAAGCAGGCAGTATAGCTGCCTCTAACCCCGGCTTTCAGCACAGGAACATGTGCACTGAGGGGCAAGGCAGCGAGGAAAGGGTGGCTAGGGCTCGCTGGCCACCAGTGCAGCTCTAGGTTCAAAGAAATAGGGGTGGGGTGGGGGAGAGCAAGCTGCACCCCTGACATCCTCCTCTGGCCTCTGCACATGTAAACAGGTACATGTACACATACAAGCACACATGCACACATGTGTAGTCATATACACATATGCACATGAATCACATACAGTGCACCCAGGTCTTCTGTATGGACTGGTAGCACAGTCCACAGCCCCACAGTCTTTTACCCACCTTCCTTTATCCTCTCCAACCCATCAACCAAGCAGCATTAAGTGACTGTCGATTCTGTCAAGTTGACAAGCAGTATCAGCCATCATTAGGTCTACCCTACTGCATTATGGCCTTATTTAGAAAGATGTGCCCATTACAGTGACCCTGTTTCTAAACTGTTGGGGTCCACTGCCCGCAGTGGACTGGGTTCCTGGAGGACTGGCCCGAAGCTGAAATGAAACTAAGGGAGTGGGGGAAGAAAGAAGGTCTCCGAGGCTACATGGTTGCTTCTGCTTAGAACGACTGTTTAATGGTGGACAAGCATTTGGGGATAAAAGAAGGGAAGCCCCGCCCCCAGTCTTCTGCGCAGGCGGTCTGGAGTTTGGCGGGAACCCTGAAGTCTCGTGACATCTCAGGTTGCGCAGGTGGGCTGGTCGTAGGTGGGCCTCTGGTAAGCTGGGCGGAGCCGGGTGACCTAGGAGACGTGCAGAACCTGCTGCAGGGGTACCGGGCTCTCTTAGCCTAGTTAACAACACAATGGATGCCATTGGGTGCTGCACGGCTCTGGTCAATTGCACCAACTGTGTTGGTGGGGAAGGACACCACATAAACAAGGTCACATTCTGGGGCACTGGATTTGAGGACTTTAGTGTATCTTTTTCAGGAAGTAGAAACACAGAGGTTCTAAGAGTCCATGGCCCTCGCTCTTCACATCCACCCTGCTCCATCGGTTACTGCTGCCGCCTCAGAAGAGTGTGTGCCTAGTGTGGAGTCTCCACTCTTCCTCTCCTTTTAGAAAAAACAAATGAGAAACCCAAGGAGATGTACATATGTATGTATATATGTATTATGCATATATGTATGTGTGTAGTATGTATGCATGTAGTATGAATATATGTATGTCCATATATATGTATGTTGTATGTATGTATGTAGTAAACAAGATCTTGGTGCAAATTCTAGTTTTTGTGCAAATCCCTAGACCTCTGTAAGCCTCTTTTCATGTCTGTTGTATCTGCCTGACACAGAAGTGCCCAAGGGAGATAGCTTGGCATGTGTAAGCCCCTCCGACTCTAAGGCTGTCATCTAAGAGCAGTGATGACGGTGGTCACCAATGGCCAATACACTGCTGCACTGGGCTCCTGCTACCATCGTCACCACTGCACAACCTGCTCAACTCTCTGGCCCACTTATTTGTTATTTTGCTCTAGGGTTGTATTTTCTTTTTGTTTTAGTTTTTTTGTGATTAGATTCTTTTTGTTCCTTCATTTCTTTTTTGAGGCAGAATCTCCTGTAGCCTAAGCTAGCCTCGAACTTGCAGTGTATCCAAGGATGACCTTGAACTCCTCATCTCCTGCCTTCACCTCTCACATGCTGGGATGGCAGGTGTGCACTGTCATGTTTAGTTTATATGGTGCTGGGCTTAGAACCCAGGCCGTTGGCTCACGTGCTAGCCAGGTACTGGACCCACTGAGCTACATCCCCAGTCCTTTCTTTCCTTTCTTTATTTTTCCTCACCCCCACCAAGGCTGATCAAACTCAAGACCTAACAAATACTAGGGAAGCATTGGACCACTGAGATGTCATAGACCCAACCCCTGACAGTGACTTTAAGAAAATCTACTAAAGATAATTTTATATTGACTGATCAGATTATATCCATATGGAAGGATGTGCAATTAACTTAATATCTATAATTTTACAATTAAGTTTATTGTAGCTGATGCATAAGAACATAAAAGCACATGCACTAATGGAGTGACTTGTAGTGTTTTATACATACATAAACACACTTTTGGCACAGACCAAGTACAGTATCATGCATGTGTACAATAGCTTTAGGTACCTCACGTTTGATTGTGCCAGGCACTCACCTGTCACTGTGGGTCATCTCAAAACAAAGGATTTTTTTGTTTGTTTGTTTGTTTGTTTTTTAAGACAGTGTATCTCTCTGTAATCCTGGCTGTCTTAGTACTCACTCTGTACTGGCCTTGAACTCGGAAATCCACCTGCCTCTGCCTCCTGAGTCCTGGGCTTAAAGGTGTGTATCTCTACCACCCGGCAAAAGTGGTAGTGTTTCAAGCCAGGACATCTGACCCTAAAACCTATGTTCTGCCTGCCTCTATCATTCCCTAAATTTACTAGATGGCCTATGTTGTAAAGAAAGGGCACAGAAAAAGGTTTTATGTATGTGTATGGTACATGTGCATGTGTAGATGTAAGTGTACTTCTGTGTACTTCTGTGTGGGAGCACATGTATACGCAGATGTGCATAGTTGATGCTGGTGTTCTCAAGTACTCAGTTTTATTTATTGAGGCAGGGTCTGTTGCTGAACTTGAAGCTTGATTCTAGCTAGTCCAGCCAGCCAGCTTGCCCTGGGAACCCCTGTCTCTGACTCTAAAGTGTAAGGGTTATAGGCAGCTCCTGTGCCTGCCTAGAGTTTTGTAGTAGTACAGGGGATCCGAACTCTCATCCTCATGCTCGTCCAGGAAGCATTTTTCCCTAAGCCGTATCCCTAACCTCCTACAAACACTGTCTTACAGCAAATGATCTCACTATGACACCTGAGAGTAGACAGTAGTCACAGACAGGTTTAATTGCTCACACTAACAAAATTTAAAGTGACCTCTCAACAATTGTCTCGAGATTTAGAATGTGATGACAGTCCCGAGGCTTCTGGAACAAGCTGTCACATGTGAAAAAGAGTGGGTCCTATAGGCTCATGGATTTGAATACTTGGTCCCCAGCTGATGGAACTGTTTAGGAGGTGTGGCCTTGTTGGAGGAGGTGTGTCACAGGGGTGGGCTCATCCTCTCTGCCTTGTGCTTGTGGATCGATTGGAAGGTCTCAGCTTCTGCTCCACTGCCATGCTTGTTGCCGTGCTCCCCACCATGGTGGAAACAGTCTGGGAACATGAGCCCCAAGTTAAAATTGTCATGGTCATGGTGTTTCTTTATAGCAATAGTAAAGTGACTGAGACAAAAGGGATGTCTCTTTTCTCCTATGTGTATATTGAGATGATTGACTTATTCTGTTGTCTCAAGCCTGACTTAATCTGCTGTCTTGCTTTCAAGGAGTCCATCAGAACAGAAGCAGTTTTCAAAAGTTTGTTCCCACACATTAAAAACAATGTTTAGCTGGGCAGTGATGGCACACACCTTTAATCCCAGCACTTGGGAGGCAGAGACAGGCTGATCTCTGAGTTAAAGTCCAGCCTATTCTACAGAGTGAGTTCTAGGACAGCTGGAACTACACAGAGAAACTCTGTCTCAAAAACAATGTTTAGTCACCAATTAATGCCTGTCTTTCCAAGGTCCATCATCTGCCAAACCTGAGGTGCATATGTGGGATTGCAGCTGTCAGATCATAGCCCCAAGCCCTGGAGTTAGAGATTAAAGTGTCTTCAGAAGCATTTTCCAGGGGCACATTTGTCCAAGGATCTGAGCCAGGAGCCTGAGAGAACAGGGCTAAATGGTGTCAGGAGAGGAATGGTGCCAAGCCAAGAACAGACACAACCCAAGGAAAGCTGGCAAACTGCAAAAAGGCCAGGCTGGGACCAGCCAGGTGAGGACAGGCTCCTAGAAGGCCACTTCGGCTGACACAGAAAAGAGGTCATGTGACTGTGTGCTGTCTCCTCACAGCCTGAGTTCTATTTTCATACAATTTCCTAAATTCATGTAAGTCATCTATCATAAAATTCACTCTTTTAAAATGAGGAACTCATCACTATACTAAAGTCACAAAGCATGCAGCCATCATGCAGCCATCACTACCATCCAGCTGCAGAGCATTTCACCATCACAAGCCCTATCTGGGCTGGGCTTGCTGGGTAGCTGAGGAGAACCTTGAACCTTGAATTTCTGGTCCTCCTGCTTCCACCTCCCAAGTGGTGAGGAACTGCAGCCATGTACTACCATGCTCATCTTTATTAATTAATTAGGTAATCTTTCACACTAGGCTATGTGAAAGTGAGCAGGATGCTATTCTATAACACCAAGTCAAGATAGGCTATCCTGAGAAAACCAGAACCATGACTCCAAGGTTGATCCACCTATAGATCTTTTGTGACTGTTGTTACCATGTTAGTTCTTTTTGTTCTACATAATACCACTTTAAAAACCCCTTCCTGTCATTTCAGTGGGATTTCAAGAGGGACAGGTGCATTTTACTTTCAGGAGGTATGAAAGATGGGCTTAATTAAACTCAGAATTTGTCTGGATTAAAATAATAGACACCTAGTATGATCTAGCTAAAGTAAAGAGACTTGAGCTTTTTTAAAAAAAAAATTCATTTTATTTTTGGGGTGTTCTACCTGAATCTGTTTCTGTGCATTTTGGTGCCCACAGAGATCGGAGAAGGGATCAGATCCCCCAGAACTAGGGTAGGTGGTCATGAGCTACCACATAGGTGAAGTAGGTGTTGGGAATCGAACGTGGGTCGTCTGCAAGTTCAGCTAGTCCTCTTGACCACTGAGGCTCCTGTCTACTCTCCTTGTGTGTGGGCTCCATGCCCTTGCCCTGCAATCCAGCCCTTCTGAGGGAGGTGGCATCACTGCTGACTGTGGCCAGCATACAGTACTCAGGGCATCCAAAGGCAAACATCACAGATAAGAGACTTAACGTTCCAACTAAGATTGCAGGGCCATCCCCAGCTTCCATGGGCTAAGTGGGGGATGGGATTCACGACCTGTATGAAATTGGGTTCAGTTTCAACGTCGGTCATCTGTGAGAGGTGAGTGCTGTGGACATGCGGGTGGTGGCCTTCATTCCTCAACAATGACAGGTGCATATGGCACTGGGAAGATGAGGCTTCAGCACCTCGCTGCAGCCACTGAGTTATGAACACTCAGCCTCTTCTAGTGACATATGCGACAGCTTGTAAGACCTAACACTGAAACTTCTCTGTTCCTGTCCCCCACATCCCCATTACATGGACCTGCAAGTGGAAGGCCTGGCTTTGACTTCTGGATACCTCAGTGTCTGTAGAAGGCCTTTTCCTCATCCTTGTCTAAAAGGACCAAAAAGACGCTTTTACTTATATATTTAAAGCTCCAGAATATTTTAGATATAAGAAGTAGAAGAGATCGTTGAGATACTTAATGTATATACCACAAAGATGTCCATTGGCATAGTAACTAGTGAGTTTCTCCTTTTAAATAAGGTCAAATAAGTTTGGAAAGTACAATGGTGTCCCTCCTAGAGATTCAGTTCATGTTAGCCTGATAAAGAGTCTTTAGCAAAGAGACCAACATTTTCCCAATTCATTTACCAAGCACTGTTAGCCATCATAAGAATCCAGACATCTCATTTTATGAATGAAGGAAAGGCTTGTGGGTTTTCCAAAGTTTTCCAAAGCTAATGCCAGGAAGCAGCAGTAGTGGTTTCCTGGTGTCTCTGGCAACCTGCATTGCCAAATTCTAGTAAAAGTCAGCTGCTTCCCTCTCTCCCTGTGTTTAATTTACTTGTTCATCAGGAACAAGATTTGTCATGTTATCGAGGACACCTTAGTGACATCATCAAGATCTTTTATGTTACCCAGGGTATCTTAGGTAACATTATTAAGGTGTGTCAGTATAAAAAAGAGGACCAAGGCTTGGGACCAAAGACATGGCTTAGTGGGCAAGAATCCTCAGACCCAAGCTGGGCAGGGGCCATGTATTCTTTAATCCCAGCACTCAGAAGGCGGAGGCAGGCAGATCTCTGTGAGTTTGAGGTCAGCATGGTCTACAGAGCAAGTTCCAGGACACCCAGACAGAAACCCTGCCTAGGTGGTGAAATATGCAGACAGGTATTTGGAATCTCAGTGCTTCTACAGGCACATAGGAGTCAGTTCATGGGTCAGACACCTGCATCCTTAGCAGAAAATCAAGAGACTCCTGTTTCAAACAAACAGAAGGCAAGGACCTTTACCAAGATTCTTCTCTGACCTCTATACTACATTTACACACACACACATGAATGTACACACAAACACATATCCAGAATCAGGTTTGCAAAAATCTGTTCTATCAGCCTTGTCTAGATCAGACCAATGTGTTTTTATTAGGACATGTATTGTTTTTTTTTTGTTTTTGTTTTTGTTTCGAGACAGAGTTTCTCTGTGTAGCCCTGGCTGTCCTGGAACTCACTTTGTAGACCAGGCTGGCCTTGAGCTCAGAAATCCGCCTGCCTCTGCCTCCCGAGTGCTGGGATTAAAGGCGTGCGCCACCACCGCCCGGCGTAGGACATGTATTGTTATGACCCGTTTTTATACTATTGTCTACATACTGCTAAGTAGAAGGGATAGCTGCTTACACAGCAGCTGTGTTTCTAAGCCACTACAATGACCCAACCTCAATACAGAGAAGAAAGAACAGGGTGCTAACTCAGAATAAGACATGCATTATTCAGTTGCTCTTGCATGTAGAATCTCCATGAGTGAGGTAGCTACAAATAAGATGGACTCAGGTATCAGAGGAACCGTGAATGTCAGGCCATAGCCCAAGTTTCCAAAGTGGTAAAGTGCTTTCGGTAAATTCAAACAAATCAAAACATTATCTCTCAATATGCATAGTAGTTTCCTCCTTAAAAACAAAAACAAAAACCTACATGTGTATGAAAACGACCCAAAAGACTTTGACTGAGCATGGTCTGTTGAGCATTATTATGTAGCAGCACTGAAGTCTGCATGCTATGCATGAATTGACCCATTCTGTCTTTGTAACTATTCGGTTTAGGGGTAGTTTCATGTGCCTGTTGTTAAGATGAAGAGACTAAGGCAAGGAAGATAGGACAACTGTTTCCCAACTGTCCAGTGGCAGAGCACTGTAGCTTCAGAACACAGTCTCAGTCTTCTATGTCCCTGTCATCCGCAAGACCCAGAAATGTAGTTACCTGGATATTTATTCTACAGATCATGACCAGATAAAGTCTGTTTGGGATCGGTGGATCCATAATGTCCAAAGAGAATCCAGACCAGCTCACCTCTTCCGCCACAGTTCCTGTCTACCCAGGAGCAGGACAAAGGAGATGTTGGAGGGTGTTTGGGCTGGCATTGGGCCCAGGAGCCCTCCAGGACCTGTCAGCAAGTCCTCAGAGAGCACAGACAGGAAACAGGCAGGTTGCCTTTGCCCTTCCTCATGTCCCGCCATCTCTTGCCAAAAACCCAGCCCTAGATTTTGCATTTAGCAACTTCCCATCACAGAGAAGACGAGAATTATCAGGGAGCAGAGAGAAAGCACAGGAGACTAAACCCCTTCCGGGTTGCCAGGCTAGGGAGAGTCTTGGGACTTTTCTCCCTCCGAAAGTAATTACGCTGCTGTGACAGGAGTCTGGGTGGCAAACATTCCTCTATATCCCTTCCTCTGAAAAGAAGAAATTCTGAGTACGCTGGTCTTGGGGTGATGTGAGATGACACCAGATTGATGTTGGGTAGACTGGGCAAGGTGGGACAGACCTGGGAAGTGGGGTGGGAGGCAGCCTGGGGCCAGTGACCAATGGTCTTTGGTCCCCTGTCTGCACCTACATCTTCTGCGGGTGTCCTGGTGCTAATTTCCCCAATTGTGCATGAGGACAAAAGCGATGACTCTGGCCCTGGTGATTGTTACTGGGAAATTAACTCACAATGTTGGTTGCTTCCATACACAAATGGATGCGTGAATTAGACTTCCCAGTAGTGCCCGTTGATAAGGAGGTATATGCTGTTACAGGTTAAGCTCTACAGAATGATAATGAATGTGAAAAAATTTTATGAAGTTAATCATGTGTTATAGACTCAAGACAGGCCATGCATGGTGGTGCACGCCTTTAATCCCAGCACTTAGGAGGCAGAGGCAAGTGGATTTCTGAGTTCGAGGCCAGCCTGGTCTACAAAGTGAGTTCCAGGACAGCCAGAGCTATACAGCTATACAGAGAAACCCTGTCTAGGAAAAAAAAAAAAAAATAGACTCAAGACAATCCAGTAAACTCTGGTAAACGTCATTCACAAAGGTAGCCTAATAGAAATCAAGGTTCATTTTCAACAAAAATTAAGACAAGTGTGAGAAATGAGGAGGCTAGCCAGGCTGTGGCACTCAGGATACAGTCAGGTGGATCTCAGTGAGTTTAGAGGCCATCCTGGTCTACAGAGGGAGTTCCAGAAAAACCGAGGCCACATAGAGAAACCCTATATGGAAAAAGAGAAAAAGAGAGAGAAGGGGCTGGAGATGGCACAGTGGTTAAGAGCACTGTCTGCTCTTCCAGAGGATCTAGGTTCAGTTCCCAGCACCCACATGGAGGCCCACAGCTGTCCATTTCTCCAGGCCTGAGATCCAACAGCCTCTCCTGACCTCTAAGGGCACTGAATAGCACAGTACATTTACTCAGTACATTTACTGGTCATACACATACTAGAAATAAAATCTTTAAGTAAATAACAGTTTTTAAAGAACAGGAGTTGAAGGTCGTCTCCAGCTACTTAGTTTGAGGGCTGGGGAGGCAGGTGGCTCAGTGGGTAGAGCATCTGCTACAAGACTGACAGCCTGCATTTGATCCACCAGACTAACGTCCGAAGGAGAGAACCAGGTCCTTGTTGGTCGTTGTCCTCAACAAAGGCACTGTGGTCTGTGGTCTCCTCCACACAAAATAAATAAATGCTATAAGTTCTCTTCTAGCTCACTGTTCATTACCCCATGGTTTGTGTGCCTAGGCAGTGTGTTCCTGGTGAAGCCATGCCCTCTAATCTTCTGCATTTAACATTGCTAACACTCACTAATGGCTAATTGTATACCTCAAAACTCTTTAGGGCCGTCTTTTTCCCTTCCTGTCCTCCTCTGCCTCTACTCTCTTCTCAACTCCCCTTCCCATGCCCTAAATAAACTCGATTGTACACCAAAAAAAAAAAAAAAGAAGAAAGAAAAAGAAAAAACCTCTTTAGGGCCTAAATCCTCATAGCAACTCTGTGACAAGTAGGCTCCCAAACTATTTGCCAATGGGACGCTAGGGCGCAGCACGCTTGTGTCTCCATGCTCAGGGCTCGCAGCCAGCAGAGGTAGAAGTGAGGTGTCAGCTCTGCTGTTCCAGAAGGGTTTACTGGAACAAGCCTGAGACTGTACTGGAGAGACAGGTGAACTGTTATAGATGTGTTCAGACAAACATGGCTTCCCAGGACCCCTTTGCTTCACTACTGGGATGTCTTCTGGTCTCCAATTCTCCTGAGTTAGTGGATATTGTATCACTGGAATGAGGAAACGGAAGCCTGCCACCTTGTTGAGGCAGGTTTTTCTTTTTGTCTCAACAGAGCTTCACGCTGTAGGCTAGCTGGTAGGGTGGGGAGTTCTGGGGGAAGGCTCTCCCTGTGCTGAGAATGTAATGCTTGCTCCGGAGTCCAGCTTTTACGTAGGTCCTAGGGGGCCCAACTCAGGTTGTACAGTGGCATAGCAAGTGTGCTCAACTGCAAAGCCATCTCACTGGCCTGGGAGATAACAATCCAAATGTACGTGTCAGAATTATCCTCTGTTCTGTGAAAAGAAAATTTCTTTGTTCATAATTAAGAAAATTCCAAGAAATATAGTCCAGCTCCCTCTGCTTCGTCGCTGGCACTCAGCTGCATCTCAGGCAGCCACTTAACACGTTTACTTTTGAAATAATGGCAGTCCTACTAATTCTGTCAGCTTTTTGGGTCTTTTGTTTGTATTAGCTTATTGATTCTGGGGAACTGGGAGGTTTGGGGGGGTGAATGCTTCCTACTAAAGCATAGGCATGAACTCACACCCCCAGCTCCCACAGAAGAGCCAGTGGCAGAGACAAGCAGGTCACGAGAGCAGCCAGACTTGCAGAAAGGAGTGATCAGTGGGAGATCCTGTCTCAACAAACTGTACACTAGAGGAAGGTCCCCAAAGGTGACCTCTTACACACACACACACACACACACACACACACACACATTGAGTTTCTTGTAGATACATCATTGTTATTAAGTCGTCAGAGTCACCTACAAAGTATAAGAAGTCTTAATTTTTTTTTTTTTTTTTTTTTTTTGGTTTTTTGAGACAGGGTTTCTCTGTATAGCCTGGAACTCACTTTGTAGACCAGGCTGGCCTCGAACTCAGAAATCCACCTGCCTCTGCCTCCCGAGTGCTGGGATCAAAGGTGTGCGCTACCACGCCCGACTAGAAGTGTTAAAATTTTTAAAGTCATAAGTCCCAAACTTTAAGAATCTGATTCTTAGGAATCTGGCAAGTTCCAGACATTTTAAAAGTTCTTCGTGGGGTTTCAGGGAGTAGTTGGAGAGATGATTCAGTAGTTAAGAGCACTTGTTGTTCTTCCAGAGGACCTGGGTTCAGTTCCCAGCTCTCAATTGGCAGCTGGTAGCCATCAGTAGCTCCAGTTCCAGGATGTCTGACACTCTCTTCTTTTTTTTTTTTTTCTTTCTTGTTCCAGTCAACCCCGCTCGCTCCGGTCGGTCCCACTTGCTTAGTCCCTGCTCTCTCCTGCCCAAGGATTCATTTATTATTATTCATAAGTACACTATAGCTGACTGCAGACGCACCAGAGGAGGGCGTCAGATCTCATTACGGGTGGTTGTAAGCCACCATGTGGTTGCTGGGATTTGAACTCATCACCTTCGGAAGAGCAGTTGGGTGCTCTTACCTGCTGAGCCATCTCACCAGCCCGACACTCTTTTCTGACCTCCACCCACACCAGTCATGTATGTGATACACAGACATCCATGCAGGCAAAACACACATACATGTAAAATAAAACAGACAAAACTGAAATAAAATGTTTCATAGAGGCCACGGCTATGGCTTGCCTACCATGCACAAAGTATGTTTCCTTATACTACTAAATAATACTGAGGCTTTTCATTTGTATCAGTAGAATAAGTGTGGGGGGTCACTAGCTACTTAGACGGTATCCCTTGGGTACAGTGTGCCCACCCTCTGTGGTGATGGCTGGGGTTATAATCTCTAGTATGTTTCACACTCCATGTGTATTAGGAAACAATACAGACCCTAGCCAGATGTCCACACATCTGGTTCTCTCCAGCCTTTGGTCAAGCTCTACAGCCTTTTCTTCCTGGGTGATTGCAGCACTGGGTTCCACTAAGCAGATGATCTTAGGGTCTGCAACCAGCACTTTCTCTACCTGCAAAGACCTGGCCTACTCCAGGGACACTCAGGCTGTTTGAGCAAGCTAAGATTCTAATGATTCAGGGTGTCCCAAAGCAAACTGGCACTTCCTGGAATCAGACACTAGCCTGTCAGCTCCCCCTATGCCCTTCTAATCAGGTGCCATCCAAATAAGCAAGGTCGGTAGTGCAGGAGAGAGACAAGTCCTTCCTGCAGAACAGATTGCCTAGTAACGGGCACCTTTAAAGGCAAGGTTTGTAGAGTCGTCAAACTTGGCAGATACCAGTTTGAATTCTAAACCTCTAAACCCCAATCCCAGTTCTGTAAACTGGGATCAATAATTCTTGTGTCACAGGATTCAGTGGTAAAACACGTGGAAAGGGCTCAGCCCCGTGACCAGTGTAGAACCACCAATAAATGGCAGCAGTGATCCGTTTCCTGCCCCGTGGCTGTCTAGCAGAATGCTTTTGGGGAAGGAAGGAAACAGGACCTCCACCCTTGGCAGGTGACTGCATAGAGATCCCGGGGGTTGGAAGCAATAAAGCCTGTCTCCAGGTGTGGCAGCTGAGTGCCCTTTGAAGGGTGAATTTGCCATGGATCTCTTAGATGCTGCCAGTCTCGCAGCAGCAGCTGCAGCCACCCGCCACCTTTGCACAAACTCTGGCCATTCTCCCTGCTGCCTTTGTTCTATTTCAGTGCCTGTGGAGGTGCAGGAAAGCTGCTGTCTTCCTCGGGTTGCTATTTAAAGACATTCTGAAAGAGGCTGCACTGTTCCTACTGCGGTGGCAGCCGTGGCTCCTGTCCCTGCCACAGACGGCTGCAAGCCCTGTGGCCTCTGAAACCTTGGGTGGAGTGCCTCAGCAAGCGCTAGCCTGGAAGCACACACATCAGACCTGGGGACATCTGTTCCCTGCCTTTTGTTTAGGACCCTGAGCCATCATCTCTTCAGGAGCTTAAAGCCAGCAGCCACTTTGGTCTCTGTCTCTGTACTGCCTCACCTACCTATATCCCTGGAAGGTTTTTTATTTTAGCACTTGGCCAGTTAGCTTCTCCCTTGTTCTTCAGGGAAACTCATGCATGATACTCCCTTCCTCTTCCACCCCGTCTACAGTTCACACTTGGGATTCTTTCCCCATTGTACAGCTAGGCACAATCCAGGAGGGGTCAGGGTGCCGCTTATCTCTAAGTCTAATCGAAATACTTTGAAAATAAATGCTCTCTGAAAGGCTCAGTAACCTTCAGTTAATACTAATGGCAGCTTGGGCTTTAGTGAGCCTGTGTTCTCTAGCCACCAGGCATGGATAGAATCCCTTAGGTGGCAGGACGCCTTCCTCTCTGCTGACTTCCCTGCACTCTCGATACAGTGTCTCAAAAGTCTGGCCTTGCTGTTGGAGTCAGCCCTAATTTCTTTTTCCTAGACCTCTCAAAGTGAAGCTTTAGATTTTATCAGTAAAGTAGCTGGGCCAGCAGCCGCCTCCATTTGGCTCCCCCAACCGCCCCCTTCTCATTATGGTGGAGAGTGCCCGCCTTGCAGGCTTGGAGCCCAAACCTGTTTGCTGGCCCCGCAGAACCCCCCACCCCCACCCCAACGCCCTCAGTGCTGTACAGTAGCACCATCAGATGTTGCAGTGTGACACACATGCCACTACCACCTGACCCGCACTGGCCCCTACACTGCACTCAAGTTTTCCTAAGGTGCACAACTCGCTGTAGCTGTTTCATACTACATTAATCCTGTGTGTGTCTGTAACGCACGAGTGGAAATTGGACATAGTAGATGAAAATGTAAAGCTCTCTCCCATCTGAAACCTCCCTGTCCCTCTGTTCCTCATTGTTCTTTTTACTTACACATTTCAGTGATGATTTAGACAGAAATTGTTCTTTATGAGTTAATATTAGTTGTGGTCCTTCAATTTCCTATCTGCCTTTTTGTTTTGCCTTTTTTGGTTTTTTGTTTTGTTTGTTTTTGTTTGTTTTTTTGAGTCAAGGTTTCTCTGTGTAGTCTTGGCTGTCCTGGAACTCTCTCTGTAGACCAGGCTGGTTTTAAAATCACAGAGATCCACCTGCCTCTGCCTCCCGAATGTTGGGATTATGTGTTTTATAACATTAACTACTGCTGATGGAATGGCTCAACAAATAAGGGTATTTACTAAGCATGAATGGTACCCTGAGTCTGGTCCCCAGATCCCACCTAAAGGTGGACAGAACTAATCCACAAAGGTATCCCCTTAACTCTGTGCACACACATACACATTATTTACATACAATAATAAATAAATAAGCTGGGCCTGGTGGTACACACCTTGGGTCCCAACACTGATGGGGGGAATCTCTGTGAATTCAAGGCCAGCTTGTTTTATAGAGAGTTGCACAATAACCAGAGACCTGATCTCAAAAAAACAAAACAATAATAATAATAATAATTAATAAAGAAATAAAATTTAGGGTCTGGAGAGATGGCTCAGTAGTTAAGAACATGTATTATCTCATGCAGAGGACCTAAATCCAATTCCCAGCACCCATATTGGACAGCTTACAACTGCCTGTATATCCAGCCTCAAGGGGTTTGACACCTCTCACAACTGCCTGTATATCCAGCCTCAAGGGGTTTGACACCTCTCACAACTGCCTGTATATCCAGCCTCAAGGGGTTTGACACCTCTCACTTTGGCAGCAGGCTTAACTCTCATGTACATACCAACACACATATAATTAAAAACAAAATAAATCTTCTTTTTAAATCTAAGGGAGTAAGGGGACATTGAGATAACTCAGAGGGTAAAGGCACAAAAAAGCACCGACCACTGTGCCACCGGCAATGAGAGTCCCCCTAGATCCTACATGACAGAAAAAGAGAACCTGTACCATGGCATACATTTCCACATGTGTACATACATGCCAAATAAACAATTAACGTGTGTGTGTGTGTGTGTGTGTGTGTGTGTGTGTGTGTGTGTGTATAAGTAACAGTAACCAGCCATCAAGGTGTGGTACGCAGTGAAACCATTTTGTTCTGTTCTCCAAATAAAGCCTTAGTGGGAAATAAATAAATAATCTTTAATTACGAAAAGCAAGCTGGTGGTAGTGGCACACACCTTCATTCTCAGCACTTAGGAGACAAGTCGGGCAGCCTGGTCTACAGAGTGAATTCCAGGACAGCCAAGGCTACACAGAGAAACTTTGTCTCGATCTACTCCATCCCCCCAAAATTACAAAAAACAAATATATACAAAATAAGCCATGTTTCCAGCTTACTCACCCCTGCCTGCCCTGCTCCCATACCCCTTCCTTTTCTGCCTGCTCACATTTGGAGCTTCTCTCTATTCTTTGTCTTGAGAGCCATGTCTTTGCCCTTAGCCCCGATGGCAAGCCAGACTTCTCCATGTGGCAGTAATAATAAGGATCCTTGAGATACACACACACACACACACACACAAAATCGTGCTTAAGAAAGCAAAATATAGCCGGGCGTGGTGGCGCACGCCTTTAATCCCAGCACTCTGGAGGCAGAGGCAGGTGGATTTCTGAGTTCGAGGCCAGCCTGGTCTACAGAGTGAGTTCCAGGACATCCAGGGCTATACAGAGAAACTCTGTCTAGAAAAACAAAAAACAAACAAACAAAAAAGAAAGCAAAATATAAGCCTGGCGTGGTGGCACACACCTTTAATCCCAGCACTTGGAAGGCAGAGGCAGGCGGATTTCTGAGTTTGAGGGTAGCCTGGTCTACAGAGTGAGTTCCAAGACAGCCAGGGCTATACAGAGAAACCCTGTCTCGAAAAATCAAAAAAAAAAAAAAAAGAAAGAAAGAAAGAAAGAAAGAAAGAAAGAAAGAAAGAAAGAAAAATATTTTCACATACGTTCTCTCTGCTGGAGCCTACAATAGACTTGTAAGGGAGGCAGCAGATTGGCTTTCTGTACACTTCTTTGTAGTAATAAGAAGGATGACCACTTGGAGATGCAGTAGTGAGTGATATTTAATAGAGTCACATCTCCAAAATCCATGCCATTGGGTCTGGCTCCCTTTTTTACTAGCTGTAGGGCCCTAGAAAAACTGGAGATGATGTTCGTGGCTTTCCTTTTATTGTGACATAGTCTTGTCTATTTATTCAGTATAGGATGCCATGGCTCACATGCAGAAGGTAGAGGACAGTATAAATATATGGGAATCGGCTCTCCTAGATGAGGGCCCCAAGGGGTCAAATTCGGGTTTCCAGGCTCGGCAGTGACTTTACCTGCTGAGCCCCCTCATCGACACTGCTCCTCTTCAAACGTTTTTTTAGGGGCCTTGAGGCTTAATTCAGTTGTAGGAGCACTTGTTCTGCCAGAGTCTCAGAGCACACACAGTAACTCCAGTCCCAGGGGATCTGATACCCTCTTCTGACCTCTCTGGGCACCAGGTACATACCTGGTACATATACATACATGCAAGTAAAAACATTCGCACACATAAAATAATAATATAAAAAAATTTCCAGCCTGGTCTACAGAGTGAGTTCTAGGACAGCCAAAGCTACACAGAGAAACTCTGACTCAAATCTACCTCCCTCCCCAAAAAAATTTTGTATGAATTTTCAAAAGAATTTTTTGCCAGGATCCCAGCACTCAGGAGGCAGAGGCAGGCGGATTTCTGATTCGAGGCCAGCCTGGTCTACAAAGTGAGCTCCAGGACAGCCAGGGCTATACAGAGAAACCCTTTCTCGGGAAAAAAAAAAAAAGAATTTTTTGTGTAGAGGCTAGTAAGAGATGGCTCAGTAGTCAAGAGCAGTTGCTGTTCTTGCAGAGGATCTGGGTTTGTTTCTCAGCACCAGTGTGTAGGCTCACAGCCACCTATAATTCCAGTTCTAGGGAATCTAACACCTTCTTCTGGCCTACATAGGAACAGGGCACATACTTGGTACACATATGCACATGTAGGCTCTTGAAAATACCTATATTTACCCATAAGATAAATATAAATTGTTTAAAATACACATTTATGTCTGGCATATTGGCACATGCCTTTAATCCTAGCACTTGGAAGGCAAAGGCTCATCTCTATGAATTCAAGGCCAGGCTGATCTACATAGTGAGTTCCAGGACTACAGAGAGAGGTAGTGTCTCAAAACAAAACAAAACAAAACAAAATAGACCACAATACCTGTGTGGCTTCCGAGGCCACCTGGGGCACATAAACAAACTCATGCAGGCGCACATACATAGACATGAAGAATAAAGAAAGAAACGTGGTTGTTTTGTTTTGCTTTTTAAATTTTTTCTCTTGGGCTGGAGCTATAGCCCAGTAGGTAAATACCTGAGTTCAACCACCAGAACCTGCACCAGGTGGAGACAGGCAGCCTAGCCAGTTTGGTGATGTCCGTGCTCTGGCTGCACAGAAAGGTGAGCAGCTCCTGATGAATGCTACACAAGGTTGTCCTCTGACCGCCACATGTGCACACACAGGAAGCATGCTACACACAAAAGAAAAAATTCTCTGTTTTTGACTCGCTATGTATGAATGCTTTGCTGCACGCATGTCTGTGCACCACAGAAGAGGGAGTGTTATGTTCTAGAATTGATGGGGTTACAGTTGGTTGTGAGGCACCGGGTGGGTGCTGGGAATCGATCCTGATCCTCTACCAAAGCTGTCCTGCTCTTAATCACTCTCATGGCAATCCTCCAATCTCCGTGATCTTTCTTGATTCACTCCCCTACTGCCATCTCTCCTCTGAGCTCCTCTAAGAATTCACGTGATAAACACACTACATATGGAAGAAAAAAATTGACATCTTGTTTTTCTTCTTCTCCCTTATGTTTGAAATCATTTCAGATAGATAGATAGATAGATAGATAGATAGATAGATAGATAGATAGATAGATAGATAGATAAAGCAAGGGCTTGAGAGATGACCCGGGGGTTAAGAGCATTGGCTGTCCTTCCACGGGACCCAAGTTCAATTCTCATCACCCACATGGCAGCCCACAGCTCTGTCATCACCCACATGGCAGCCCACAGCTCTGTCATCACCCACATGGCAGCCCACAGCTCTGTCATCACCCACATGGCAGCTCGCAGCTCTGTCAGAAGCTTCATTCAGTTCTAGGGATTCTAGCTTCTCAGGGCTCTGCACAGCCACACATGAGATAAAGTACCCATACAAATTAATCACATATACATTAAAATCATATAGATAGATAGAGAGAAAGAGAGAGAGAGAGAGAGTGGGGGTGTGGGGGTGTGGGGGTGTGAACACTGGGAAGTCAAAGATAAGCATATCTTAAAGAGTTCAAGGCCAGCCTGGCCTACATAGCAAGTGCCAGGCTAGCCAGAGCTAACATATCAAGACTCTGTCTCAAATAACAAAAATGTCTCTGTGTGTGTTAGACAGGTAGGTCTGACTAGAGATTTTTTTTTCCTCCCTGTAGTTTCCAAATATTCTGACTTGTGGTTATGTGGCTTTTATAACCAAATAAACATATTTAGGATCTAACAATAAGAATACCTGCCATTTATTTCTTCTTTTGATCTTAACTTAAAGACACAGCTTTGCAAGAATGCTCTGAGCTTCCGGAAAGCGTCCTCAGCTGTTTTTCTGCTTTTCCATTTGAAAGTGCACCTGTGTGCCCAAGGCACTTCTGCTCACACTGTTCTTTTTACTAAGCCTTCTGTGTCTCAGCCATGCCAACCCCAAACATCGCCCTTGTTGCTGAAACCCCCAAGCTAGTGAGCAGGAGGGGTGGGAAACTGGCTGTGTGTGGTACACAGTCACCCCTGTCTGCTGGTGAGGCACCTCAGCTCCAGCCCTTCTAGGGAGGTTTCACACAAGGAAGCTGGGGCTTCTTCAAGCTCTCCTGACCTAGGGGCTAGATGGGAGTGTGCACACCTCAGTGTAGAGGACATGATTAGCATTAAGTCCAATGTCTATGAGAGATTCCAACTCCAAAAAGGAAACTCCCCCGAAATCACAAAGAGCTTGTCCTGTCCAGTGCTCTTGGCAGCCACCTGCTGCTCTGAGCCCTTCTGAATGAGGTGAGGCACCTTCCTCCCCACAAACACAGTCCACCCACACCCTGTTCCTCTCCCTGCAGTGTTCGGGCTTGATTGGGGTAGTGTGTGTGTGTGTGTGTGTGTGTGTGTGTGTGTATATAGATGGCAGGTATGGGGTATGTATTGTATGCATATGTGTGTAGATGGCAGTTGTTGGGGTTATAGATGGTGTGTGTGTGTGTGTCTGTTTGTGTGTGGGGTGTGTGTGTGTGTGGATGGCAGGGTGTTGAAGTCTTAATGAGAGGTTCCCCTCACAGCATTGCTTGTACCCTGCCCAGCTCAGAGGGTCCTGTGAATAACTTTACCTTTGAACTTTCCTTGTATTCAGCCCCTGATCCTTAGGATTTGGTGACAATCCTTGGCTGGCAGGAGGCTTTGATCCTTGGGGAGTTCAGAGGAAGTCCCATGATGTGGAGGATTGGAGAGCGGCACGGGGGTGGAGTGGGGTGGGGGCCTGCTAAGATGGACCCATTAATTAAGAAGAAGGCTTTGCCTAACACTCACCAAAAAAAAAAAAAAAAAAAAAGGCCCAGAGCCTGATGACAGGAGCTCAGCCAGCACCCCCCCAGGATACCATGTGTTGGCATGAGCATGACTGTTATTTAAGACACACAGTGCCCCAGCGGAGATTCCTACCCCCACCTCAGGAAGAGCAGAATGCCCGAGAACCGCCCCATTTAAAGAGGTAAAGCTGCCTTTCTTTGAGTGGTGGGTGTCTCTAGGAGAAAGAAGTCTCTCAGGGCTCTGACTGTAGCTCAGATGGCAGAGCGCTTGCCTAGCCCTGGGTTCAGTCCCTGCATGGCTGAAACCTGACCAGGGGGCATGAACTGTACTCTCGGCCTTTGGAAGGAGGCAGGGAAGATTCACAGTCATCCTTGGTTGCCTAGAGAGTTGGAAGCCAGGGACAGCAAGATAGTTCAATGGGTAAAGACACTTGCTGCCAAACCTGAGGACCTGAGTTCAATTCCTAGGACCCACATGGTATAAGAAGAAAACTGATTCCCATCCTTACACATGTGTGAGTCATGGCACATGTGCGTTCACATACATATACACATACTAAATAAATAAATAAATAAATATAGTTTTTATTATAAATATAGCATTTTAAAATGCTTTTGCTTAGGGACGATTTTATCTCAAGTGGTTAAAGGTCGAGGGACTTGCTAATGGATCCCAGAGCCATTCCCTGGTGCCACCCAATTCGTGTCACAGTGATGCTCCTTTCACCAGTAGAATGTTGTAGCTCGTCTCTCTTCCACCTCCAAAGTAGCTGACCTCCTTTGATCCTGATAATCAGGCACACCATTTACCTCTTAGTAGAAACCTCACTGTGTGGCCTGTGCCTCCCTCTCTGGGCTTTGGCTGCTAGAGGCCAGTTCATGGACTATCCATCTCTTTAGCATGGTACACAGCCTGGGTACCACGTAGGCCCTTCATAATGATCAGAGTGAGTGGTAACTGTGGGGCAGGAACTGTGCAGTCGTCCTCTTTCTGGCATCATCTCATTTTCACTCTGCCAAAAAAGATGAAGACCAGTTAGCAGAGTGTGGGCAGGGCTAGTCAGGGCAGGATGCCCATCTTACTCCTCGTGTGTCTAACAGCTTGAAAAAGTCCAGGACATGCCGTATAACATCTTAGTGAGCTTGGTTCACGGGCTCAGTTGGAGCAACACTTGGAAAAGGAACAGACATGGCAGAACCGACTGTGTCAGACCTGTGTTCCCATGCAAAACCAACACAAGGCCCCCACTAGTAGGGAGGGGATGGGGCAGAGAGACGGCCTGGCAGTTGAGCATATGCTGTCCTTGTAGAGGACCAGAGTTCAATTCCTAGCACCCACATAACAGCTCACAACTGTCCATAAGTCTAGTACTAGGATGCATATGATGCAGATATCCATGCAAACAAGCACTCATACACAGAATAAATGCATCCTTAAAAACATTTTTAAAAGAGGGGCCAGGCAGTGGTAGCACATGCCTTTAATCTCAGCACTTGGGAGGCAGAGGAGGCAGATCTCTATAAATTCAAGGCCAACTGGGTCCATAGAGCAAGTTCAAGTTCAGGAACAGCCAGGGCTACACAGAAAAATCCTGTCTCAAAAAAAACAAAAAAAGCTGGGCGTGGTGGCGCACGCCTTTAATCCCAGCACTCGGGAGGCAGAGGCAGGCGGATTTCTGAGTTCGAGGCCAGCCTGGTCTATAAAGTGAGCTCCAGGACAGCCAGGACTATACAGAGAAACCCTGTCTCAGGGGGGAAAAAAGGGGGGGGGGGAAGGGGTGAGGAGTGGAATTAATTATAATCAGATGCAGTTTTCCCTTTCTCCCTCAGAATCTCGATTTACTTGTCCAGGTGGTTACTGATTGCCATCGAAGTTGCTCTGAGGAGAAACTGACGTGTGAAATAATTGCATGCTTTTTACACTTCATCTTTACTCTGTACAGTGTCAATCTGAAATGCAAATAGGAGAGTATTTACCTCTATACACAGAAACGCCAGAATTACAGTGTACCCCCCCCCCCGCCCCCAGCTTGCATGTGCACGTGCGTTTCCGTCATTGAAAACTGGAAGAACATGCAAAAGCGAGCACAACTGTGTTCACATTCCTGCTCCATCGTTTCACTAGATGTCATTTACAAGTCATAAATCTAATAAAAATTATTAGTAATTTTAATATTTCAATTGTAGGTCATTAAAGCAGGTGCATGGGCTTGGGGGACTAGACTGGCTGTCTGGCACTGTTTGGTAGATGTTAGAGTCATGAGGCTGGCCAGGAGTGGCATGTGTGCCTTCATACTGTCATGGATGTGTTAGAGCATCTGCCAGATGCCAGTTTTGTGAAGTCCTGGCCCTCAGTAGAAGAAAGCAATGCACACTTGGCATCGGTAGTATTTGTGATCTAATGAGAAAAACATTTTTAATTATATAATATCAATTCCCAACATAAATAAAAACCAAAATTACAACAGATATTTAAATTATAATTGTGATAGGGGCTGCAAACAGAATTTGCNAGCATCTGCCAGATGCCAGTTTTGTGAAGTCCTGGCCCTCAGTAGAAGAAAGCAATGCACACTTGGCATCGGTAGTATTTGTGATCTAATGAGAAAAACATTTTTAATTATATAATATCAATTCCCAACATAAATAAAAACCAAAATTACAACAGATATTTAAATTATAATTGTGATAGGGGCTGCAAACAGAATTTGCGGATGAGTGTTAGAGAGAAACCTTGGAAGTGGTATCTTGGCACTGTATATAGGATAAGCAGGGCATGAAGTAGCCTCGAGGCAGAAGTGTGCAGAGGTGGAGCACAGGGAAGGAGCTCTGCTTAGAGAAGGATCCACAGAGCCAGAGTGCAGGCAGCCCAGGGAGGCCAGGTGTGGCGAAGGGCCCGGGCTTTTAGGGAAACCCTGTACTCTACCTTGCTCCACCCATCCCCAGTGCCATGATGACCAAGAACCTCCCAAGCTAGAGGGGTTCTAATTTCTCATAGCAAGTCCAGGACACCAAGCAGCACACTGGGGGTTGTGTGGGGCTGAAATGCCTGCGAGGGTCTGGGCCAGCCAGACCTTGTGTTTGCCGCCCACCGTTTCTGGTCTTTCTTGCAATTCACTATACCCAAAGTAGAACTCCTCCTTTTCCTCTGCCCTCTGCCTTCTGCCCTTGAGGCCTTAAACATATTCTGTTTTGGTTTGTTTTGTCTTTTACTTGTTTTATTGTTGTTGTTTTGCTTTAGTTTGAGACAGGGTCTCATAGCCCAGGCTGGCACTGACTCCTCCTTGTAGCTGAGGCCAGCTTTGAACTGCTGACCCTTCTGCTGCTACCTTCCAGGAGTAGGGATCAGAACCAGGCGCCACCATGCTAAGTCACATTCTGTTTTACACTCTCAAGGACTTGTCTACTCCTTCCTGCTTTCCTGTAATTCTTTCCAGGGTGGGTTCTAGGTGTAGCCTTGACTGTTCTGGGATTTACAGTAGAGTCCAGGCTGGCCTCGAACTCACAGAGATCTGCCAGCTTCTGTCTTCTGAGTGCTGGGATTAAAGGTCTGTGCCACTATGAACAGCCTTAACAAAAATCTTAAATTACAACCAAATATATCTCTATCCCTCTGAAGGATGAGGCATGGGGCCCCCAAGTTTGAGGCCAGTCTGTATCCCAGAAGACCGGGAGAGTGAGCTGGGTCAGTGGTAAAGGTTGTCGCCATCAGGCCTTTGACCTTAGTTCTACATCAGGCTCCACATTACAGAGGGAGTGCTGACTCCTATATGTATGCTTATACAGACACACAGAGGCCCTGAGGAAGATGCAGGCAGCCAGTTGCTCTACAAGCATCTATGCCCACGCAGTCTTGGCTGCCTTTGTCCTGAGGCCTCTGCTATCTTTTGACTGAAGGGGGAGGGTCTAGGAGCTAAATTAGGGTCTGGAAATAATGAGGCACAGCCTTAAAAACCATAGTGAGGTGTTGTGGGCAGAAACCACAAAGGAATCTTATGTGGGGCACAGCCAGCTCCACGCTCCAGGTTGGAAGGTCCCTGCATTATCTTACAAGGGATCCAGAGACTGCTTCCCAGTAGACATGTGCTCATGACCCCATCTCTCCATCCAGGTGCTGAGCGACGTCCTCAGGGATCTCTATCACTTGCTGAAGCACGTGGTGCGCTTGGAACCCGATGATGTCACCAAGCTGCATGCCCAGCTGGCCCTGGAGGAGCTCGATGAGATCATGAGGAACTTCCTGTTCCCGCCCCAGAAGCTGGAGAAGAAGATCATGGTCCTGCCATAGACCTGGTTCACAGAACATGACAGAAGGCAGGGGAAACCAAGCAGCCAGAGCACTGGCCACACACCTCCCAGCAGGTGTCTCTGCCACCTCCTCGGTGCAGACCTGAGGTGCTGGCCACTTGGGTGTTCAGGGATACCTTTCTAGAGCATCCATTTGTCACTCTGCATCTGGCCCAAAGCATGTGCAGTAAGAGGGGTGAATCTACCTAACCAGCACACCCTTCATTGTCTCTGAGCCATTTAGAGGAGACGTGTGTGTGTGTATGTGTGTGTGTGTGTGTGTGTGTGTGTGTGTGTATAACGGTGGAGCGTTTTCTTCCGGCTGGAGAAGCCGCCCCCCTCCCCAGGTCCCATCTTGATATTCTTTCTGTCATAGTGAGATGATTCTGCCTGTGATGAGGGACAGGCAGAGATATCATCTGGGTGTGCAGCTGTGGGGAGGGGAAGGAAGCATTGCTACTTAAACTACACAATACAAGAGAATAAAAGAATAAAATTCCCTTGGCTAGAGTGATGAGCCATTGTGAATGCCGTCACTGGTTCACTCTTGCAGAGGAAGAAGAGTAAGCCCGCTCTGTCCTCTGGGCCTTTTTTTTTTTTAAAGATTTATTTATTTATTATTTGTTTTTGTTTTTGTGGGGTTTTTTTTGGATTTTTTTTGATTAGAGAAATTCTTCATTTACATTTCAAGTGTTATCCCAAAAGTCCCCAATACCCACCCCCTGCCCTGCTCCGCTACCCTCCCCCTCCCACTATTTGGCCCTGGCATTCCCCTGTACTGGGGCATATAAACATTGCTAGACCAAGGGCCTTTCCTCCCGAATAATGGCCAACTAGGCCATCTTCTAATACATATGCAGCTAGAGACATGAGCTCTGGGGGTTCTGATTAGTTCATATTGTTGTTCCATCTATAGGGTTGCAGACCCCTACAGCNGTGCTCTTACCTGCTGAGCCATCTCACCAGCCCCGGGCCTTTTTTTTTTTTTTAAATTGCTCCCTCTGTTTTTGTTTTTACTTGAGCTGCCATTCAGTCTTCTGTGCCTCTCAGGCTGATGCTGAGACAGTGGAGTGCTCTGAGAAAGGTAAGCAGGGCTTATGTGACCCAGGAGTGGCCTGCCGCCAGCTCACTGAAACAACTTCAGATTTAGCACTGTGGTCAGCCGCTCTTGGATTTTTGTATTTTGGTGTTTTCATTGCAAAAGACAAGACAAGGAAAAAACAAAAAAGATGGAGACTGGGGAGATATGGGGATACCTCAGTCCCTGATGTACTTATCATGCAAACATGAGGACCTGCGCTCCATCCTCTGCGTTCAGGTAAAAACACTGCTTGTGGTGCCATGTGCAGCATGTGCCTGCAGGCCTAGGGAGTGGGAAGGGTGCAGGGACAGGGACATCCTGGAGACTCACTGGCCAGCCTGTCTAACTGGGTGAGCTCTCAGCCACCAAGAGACCCCCCCAACCCCCCACCCTCGTCTCTTTCTCTCAAAAAAAAAAAAAAAAAAAAGGCAGTGTCTCCTGGGAAACAGCACCCAATGTTGTCCTTTGGCCTACACACACACTCTCTCTCTCTCTCACACACACACACACACACACACTCACACGCTCATGAGCCCAAATGAATATACACATACATGAACATATATACACAGGCACAATGTATGTGCAACTTCGCCCACATGGACACAAAAAGGAAAAGGAAGCAACTGGCTGGTTCAGATCAGCCCGCTCTGTTGCCCACGCTCCCCAGCATCACAGACATAAAAGTATGGGAGTCTGTCACAGGACTTTGTCTCCACTTTCTGGGGTATCCTGATCTAAAGGAAGCAGAACTGTGACAGTGCAGGTAACTGTGGTGTGACATTCAGGTGTTCTTGCCTGTTGGGAGCAAGCCAGATTACACAGCCTTCTCAGCTTACTGCCAGAAAGGTGCTGATCACTGATACAAACCACAGGCCATGTATCAAGCAAAGGATCAAACATGGCTGCCGTCTGTGGCGGCACACACCTCTGATCCCAGCGCTCAGAAGGCAGAGGCAGGCGGATTTCTGAGTTCGAGGCCAGCCTGACCTACAGAGTGAGTTTCAGGACAGCCAGAGCTACACAAAGCTTGAATGTTTTGAAGGAATATTTCTACTCAGCTAGGGTAGCAGTATTAGTTTATATTTTTCAAATCAAGAGTGCCTATAAAGTCAGGGTTGGAGCTGCGTGAGCTAGTGTTTCTTAGCTTTTAGAATGCATCCAACCGGGGCTGGTGAGATGGCTCAGCGGGTAAGAGCACCCGACTGCTCTTCCGAAGGTGATAAGTTCAAATCCCAGCAACCACATGGTGGCTCACAACCATCCATAACGGGATCTGGCTCCCTCTTCTGGAGTGTCTGAAGACAGCTACAGTGTACTTACATATAATCAATAAAATAAATCTTTAAAAAAAAAAAAAGAATGCATCCAACCTAAGGCTGGAGAGATGGCTTAGCAGTAGAGTGCATACTGATCTTGCCGAGGTCCCAAGCTTGGTTCCCAGCCCGCATGAGGCAATCACAATGACCTGTGACTCCAGCTCCAGCCCATTAACACCTCTGGCTTCTTAAGAGTACCAGCACTCACATGCACACATGTGTACACACACACACATGTAATTAAAAGTCATTTTAAAATTGCTTCGCAGTTCTAGTACTGTCCACTGCATTTAGGCCAGTGTGCTCTAGTTCTGAAGGTGTTCACTGATGACTTTAGGATCTTCTCCATCGAAACACACAAGCCCCTCACAGCCTTAGTCCCTTTATCTCTGTATAAATGGACTCTTAGTTTGAACTACTAGCAAAGGACTTAGAGTATTTGATTTTATTGATTTTTGGTGTGCTCAATTTGAGAGAGTAATTTTTTTCTTCCTGACTTCATTATCAAATTCAAAGGGAAGATGATTTAGTGACACCCTTGTAAGCATGACCAAATTATTAAGAACTGTCAAATAACTCTTCTAAGTCAGGCATAATAGCTAACACTTATGACCACAGCACTCACGGGGCTGAGACAGGAGGGTTTTAGTGAGTTCAAAGTCAGATATGGGCTGCATAGTGAATTCTAAGACAGCTTGGATCACAGTATGGAATGTTATCTGAAAAAAATAAATGAAATCCTAGGGGCTGAAGATGTCACTGAGCTGGTGGGATGCTTGCCTAACATACAGCATTCGATTCTATCCCCAGTACCTCAAAAATCGGACACCATGGTGTAGACCTGTAATCCCAGCACTTTGGATAAAAAGGCAAAAGGATCATAAATTCAGAGCCATCCTCAGCTACTAGCTAACCTGGGCAACAGGAGACGCTGTCTCAGTTATAATTTTTATTTTAAATTTACTCATATGTTTCCGAATGAACAGCTCTAAGGAACAAGAATAATGGGATAGGTAGGACAAGCACAGATGTAAGGTAAATGGTCCAGAACTCCATCTGGGCCTAGTAGCATAGATGCGTAATCCCACTGATGGGGAGCTGAGGCAGGAGAGTGTCAAGCTCAAGGCCTGGGCTGCAGTGAGTTCATGGAAAGTCTGAGGCAGGAGCGTACCTCCCTCTATGGGAGGTAGCAGCATGGCTCAGCCTGCATGAGGCCCTACACTCAATCCCCAGCCCTGAAAACAAGCAAATGGCAGGAACCCCAAAGTTGACCCATGGCAGGAAGAGCCTGCTTGCTTGCAGATGTATCCTGAGTGGCCGAGCTCTCTGTCCCACCTCTGTCTGTCTGTCTGCCCTCTTCTGCTCCCCCTGTTAGCCCTTCCATCCCACACCTGTCACTGCCAAGCCTGAGAACATGAGTTCAAATCCCATGATCTCCATGATAGGAGAAAAGGCCCGATTGCCTTGGTTGGCCTCTGGCATACATACACACCATGGCAAGAACACCCCTCCCCAGTAAATGAATGTAATGAGACATTTTCTGATAAAGTTGCAGGAAGAATGAATCAGAAGTGAGATTGGCAGGAGTTGAGGCATGGTGGCCTGGCTGGGAAGCTGGTAGCTGGGAAAGCCAGAGGGGGGGGAGGGGGGAGGGCAGGCAGGCTCACCACACAGACACAGGAAGATCTCAGAAATAGGGACGAGCAGGCAGAAAGCCTCAGAAGGAGAGGAGGCTTCGGGAAGAGCTGGGGTCCAGACAGAGTAAGAGGAGAGTGGAGGAGGGGGCAGGAGGGGGTGCGGGGGGGGGGTTGTTCACTGAACAAAGGAGTCAGCCACAGACCAATTTCTTCCTGAAGCCACTTCTTTCCGCTTGTTTCTGGAAAGTGCTATGAAGCTAATGTGGTATGTGTTGTAAAATTGGAAATAAATATAACCACACACGGTCCTTTTTCTATTTTCTCCTCAAGCACAAGAAAGCAGCAGGCAGATCCCTCTCTATCTGTGCCCCCCACCCCCCATCTCCAGGCAGTGTGGCTTCAGTTGCTCCTCCAACAACAGAAAGAGCACAGCAAGTGTGTGCATCTGCCAGGGTCCTCCCACCAGGGTCCTCCCACCAGGGTCCTTCCTGTCCCTTTAGCTCAGAGGACACCTAAGTGAAGTGCCGCCATCTGCCTGTAACTCTCACCAGGGGTTGGCAGGGCGGCTGTGACGTGGGAAAGTTGATTAGTTGGCAGAATAAGCTGGGAGGACGATCCATCTGACTGACCTGCTAAAACCAGAGCGAGTCTTCTGTACTTTACTAAAGCCAGGGTTTCTACGACTCTAGCGTAGAAATGGCAGCCGCGTCCTGAAAAGGCGTTGAGAGCTGGCCACCTTTCCCTCACTGAGTGGCTGGCTGCTTTCCCTGAGCCCTGCAGTGGCCATGACCTCAAGGGCCTGGCCGTGTCCTGCTGCAGGCTGGCTTGTGCTGCAGTCACATGTGCAGCCTCACTGTGGAGTGCTGCACCTCTGACTTCATGCACCACTCTGCTTGGAGCTCAGTGTCCTCTTTGCTTGGCGGCTGGGACTGAGTCTGGCTGCTCTGGCTGAATCTGTACTACAGCCTCTTCCCTGCTGACCAGCTCAGGCTGTGCTCTGCACACTACTGGCAAGGGAAAAGGGAAGACAAACCCTCACAGACCCTGGGAGGGACTGTACCCTCTTAGCATTTGAGGGTCATCTCTGGTCCCTCCCACAGCTCCTTTTACTGACCCAGTAGCTCTGTGATTCCCCAAAGCTTCCTTTCTGCCCCTCTCTGAGGTGACCCTCTGTGGTCTCCAAGGACCACAGAGTAGCAAAATCAGTTGCTTTGTTTCCTTCAGTTTGCAGAATCCATGCTTTGGGAGGCAGCTAGCAACGGGCCTTGTCTGTCCTGGCCAAGGTACCATCTACTACCTTGGAAGAGGCTCCATGACATTTCATGGACACTGCTGGAGCACATTAGCTTCATAGCACTTTCCAGAAACAAGTAGAAAGAAGTGGCTTCAGGAAGAAATTGGTCCGTGGCTGACTCCTTTGTTCAGTGAACACCACCAATTTCTTTTAAAAATCAAAGTCTTTTAAAAATTCAAAGTCTCTTAACCGTGGGCTCCACTAAAAAACCTTCTTTAAGAGGGAAAAATATCAGGACACAGTCACAATCAAAAACAAAATGAAATTTCAACCATTCAATGTCTGGGATCCACTCACGATCTTCTGGATTCCTCCAAGGGCTTGAGTCACTTCTCCAGCCATGCACTTTCTAGCACACAGCTTGTCTCCTAGACTCCAGATGCCTATACACCACTGCTGCTGCTGTTCTTGGTGGTCATCTCATGGTACTGGCTTCTCCAAAACACTGTTGTCTTCCACTGTAACTAGGCTTCATAGATAGCCTCTCATAGGCTCTCTTTATAGTACCAAGCCTCAACTCCTTTTTGCATGACCTCTTCAAGTCCTGCAACTGAGGCTGTACCTTCACCAATGGCCTTCCATGGCCTCTCACAGTGCTTCCATGACCTCAGCTGCTCTGCATGAACCCTTCATGCCTTCAAAACCAGTACCACCTGGGTGATGCTAACACATTACCAAGTGCAGCCACAGCACAAGGTACAACCTTGGCTATCTCTGGAACACAGTCTCAGAAAACACTTCCTAGAAGATTTCACCTCAATGATGCTGGTCTCTTCTTAATCACTGCTAATTTCTTAGCTCCAGCTAACCAGCATCAATAGTCCCTCCCAGTAATGCAAAGGTTTCACTTTAGTGGTTCTGGTATCTTGTTAATTACAGCTGATTCTTCAGCCCCAGCTAACCAGAACCACAGAACCTTCACAATCAAAACATGGCCCTGATAAGTCTTTATCTTCCCTCTGAAATTTCACAAACCAGGCCTCCATCATCTGCACTGTTCTCAACATAATCTTTCAAGCTCCTACACAACATCCCACAGAGCTCTTAACACTGAATGTATCGTCTAGCCCAAAGTTCCAAAGTCCGTCCACAGTCCTCCCCAAAACATGGCCAGGTTGTCACAGGAATACCCCACTATACTGGGTACACTCAGGAGGCAGAGGCAGAGGCAGAGGCAGAGGCAGAGGCAGAGGCAGAGGCAGAGGCAGAGGCAGAGGCAGAGGCAGAGGCAGAGGCAGAGGCAGAGGCAGAGGCAGAGGCAGAGGCAGAGGCAGAGGCAGAGGCAGAGGGATCTCTGTGAATTAAGCCAGCCTGATCTACAAATGAAGTTGTCAGCCAGCCAAGGCTACATAGTGAGACCCTGCCTCAAAGAACAAACAAACAAACAAGATTAATTTTTTTAGAAATATGTTAAGAACTCATCAGAACCAAAAAAATCAAGGTTTTTTTTGTTTTGTTTTTTGTTTTTTTGTTTTGTTTTTTGTTTTTTTGTTTTGTTTTGTTTTGTTTTTTCGAGACAGGGTTTCTCTGAGTAGTCCTGGCTGTCCTGGAACTCACTCTGTAGACCAGGCTGGCCTTGAATTTAGAAATCTGCCTGCCTCTGCCTCCCAAGTGCTGGGATTACAGGCGTGCGCCACCACGCCCGGCTGTTTGTTTTTTTAATATGAAATAATTTTTATTAAAATTATAAACCTTCTGTTAAAGTATACACATCTTGTGACAAGGCCTCTAAAATACAAAAACATATAGCTTACAGTGTCCATTCAATGCAATGAAATATTCAACAGCAAAATAAATATCACCATGAAGAAACGTGGAAATGTTTAAAAAATAATGCTAAGGAAAAAATATTTTATATATATATATATATATATATATATATATATATATATATATATATATATATATATATAAAACAGTATGTTATGGTAATGTTATACATATATGCATATCATATATTTATCAGAAAGATGGAATGGCCTTTTGAAGACACAGTTACAGCACCAATTAGGTGGCAGCAGCATGGAAGGCTGGGGTCAGGTTCTTCAGAAGGCAGTATATGCTTGAATCAGCGTCTGATATATGGTACAGTTTCTCCATAGCCAGGATCCATGGGTACAGGAATCAAGGGGTGGAAAAGGGAATAGTTCCACTCACTGTCACTCCTAGTGACCCACTAGGAAAATTTTTGCTTCCTGTCCCCACAACTCTAGGTTCTGCTGGTCTAGAAGTTTTGGTTCCAGAGGGAAAAGTGCTCCTACCAGGAGCCACAACCAACATTCCATTGAACTGGAAGCTCAGACTTCCCCCTGGTCATTTTGGGCTTCTAATGCCCTTAAACCAACAGGCTAAGAAAGGAATAACAGTGTTAGGAGGGGTGATAGATCCAGATTACCATGGGGAATTGGATTGCCTCTCCACAATGGAGGTGAGCAGGATTATGTCTGGAGTGCAGGAGATCCCTTAGGGTGTCTGTTAGTAATACCATGTCCTGTGATTAAAGTCAATGGGAAACTGCAACAGTCTAATCCAAGCAGGATGACAAAGGACGAAGGGATGGGTCACTCCTCCAGGAAAAGAGCCAAGACCTGCTGAGGTGTTTGCTGAGGATGAAGGAAATACAGAATGCGTAGTAGAGGAAGGTAGTTATAAATGCCAGCTGAGGTAACATAACCAGTTGCAGAAACCAGGTTTGTAAAGTAATATGAATGTTTCTGTCTTATTTTGTTAAGAATACATGTGTCTTTCTTCCAGTTTCTTTAACAATTTTATTTCTTTAAAATACCGATGTATTTAAGTTGAGACACTAAAAGGATGTTCCCAAGGGACATTGTCCCACTGTAAATTTACAAATGCATTTGCAATAGTTATATCATGTTAGGCATATTCGTGACCTTGTTATTGTCTTAGTGGACATGAGACATTTATTATTTGTGACAAGCTGACAAGGGGTAGATTGTAGTGGCTATTCCTGGTTGTCAACTTGACTATATCTGGAATGAACTATAATCCAGAATTGGAAGGCTTACCTGTGATCTTAATCTGGAGGCTGGGAGATATAAATTTCTGACCTGGATCTTGGCGTGGAGATCTTGAGGCATAGTGGCTATGAATCCCAGAAGATTAAGACCGGGAGATCTGAGTTTAAGGTCATCTGGGATTAAAGGTGTGGCAGTACACACCTTTAATCTGGACCACACCTTCTGCTGCAGACCTACATAAGGACATTGGAAGATTTTTACTCTCTTCTTTGCCTGCTTACCTTGTGAGACTGAGCAACTGCTAGATCCTTGGACTTCCATTCACAGCTGCTGCTGACCATTGTTGGGAGTTGGACTCCAGACTACAAGTCATCAACAAATTCCCTTACGGTATAGAGACTAGCCATAAGTTCTGTGACTCTAGAGAACCCTGAGGAATACAGTGGGTGAGCTAGAAAACCCTTGGGGTGGGGGGCTGACCAGTTATCTGGAGATGTAGAAAGCTGGAGTATCAGGAGCTATTCAAGAGAAGGCAGTCTACAGTGCGGCTGGGAGCCACAGGAGCCTCTCCCTTCTGGGGACCTGGAAAAACTCCTGGGCCTTTAAGTGGTTTATTAAATGACATAATGCTTCATCTTCACTGTGTACTTTAGGAGCTGAGGCCGGCTCAGAACAGTGCCTTGGGTGGGGCTTTTCTGGGTGCAGCCCAGTCATCACATGCACAGGTAGCCACCTGGTGCTAGAGAACAAAGCCATTCTGCACTTCAGAGCCTCTAGCAAGAACTTCTCGAATATACACAATGAGCAGACGGTTGGTTACTGGACCACACACCACTCTCAGAACTTCAAAACCTACAGCACAATATGAATCTTAAAGAAAGGCCAGCCTGAGCCAGATGTGTTAGTACAGGTCTGTAAGCCCCACTCTTGGGAAGAGGCAGGTGGAATCCAAAGTCATCTGCTGCTTCATAATAAGTTCAAGGCCAGTGAAGGCTGCATGGGACCCTGTAACAGAATGAGCGAGGGGCAGAGGAGCAGAGGAGTAAGCTGGGAAAGAGAAAAAGTTAATGCTGATATTCAAAGAACTGAGGTGAAATGATTTCCCCACCCCCACCCAAAAGTCTTATTCAGAGAGTTCCAAAACTAAAGCCTTCGAATCAGTCAAGTGGCTATTTCCCCATGGCCAATACCAGGTCCATGTAAGTCACTGGACTTTCCCTCCTGAGCCTCTGGAAATCCTTCACCCATCCTTTGGGTCAAGGAATCCCCTAAAATACAGATGTCCTGTGATGTAGTCTGTGAAAGTTATCAAAGGTTGCTTGACCAGCCCAGTCACTCCCTGGAAGAGCTGGCTACTTTCCTGACTGCTAGAAAAAAAGCAGGCAGCTCTGTGCCTATAAAAAGGTTGTCGGGATCCCACTGTAGGTGGCCTAGGGACAGAGAGGCCTAGAGACTCGCCCTGTTCTCCTGGTCTCTGGGTGTTTCTCCCTGCCTGCCTCATCACCAGCTCAAATCCCCATCCTTTTACTTTCTTCCTTCTGGCTCTGGACTCATTGTTAAGTTGTTTTTGTATATTTTTAAGTTTTTATAAGCCGGACGTGGTGGCGCACGCCTGTAATCCCAGCACTCGGGAGGCAGAGGCAGGTGGATTTCTGAGTTCGAGGCCAGCCTGGTCTACAAAGTGAGTTCCAGGACAGCCAGGGCTAAACAGAGAAACCCTGTCTCGAAAAACCAAAAAAAAAAAAAAAAGTTTTTATTCGTTTAATACCTATGGTTGCTTTGGCTGCATGTATGTATGTCACATGCATACTTGGTGCAGCAGACAGCATCCAGTCCTCTGGAACTGGAGTTACAGACAGGCATAGGTGCTGGAGATTAAACCTAGGTCCTCAGTTAGGGTTTTACTGCTGTGGAGAGACATCATAATCAAGGCAACTCTTAGAAGGACAACATTTAATTGGGGCTGTCTTACTGGTTCTGAGGTTCAGTCCATTGTCATCAAGGCAGGAAACATGGCCGGGAGTGTACAGGCAGACCTGGTGCTGGAGAAGCTGAGGGTTCTACGTCTTCATCTGAAGGGCGCTAGGAGAAGACTGGCTTCCAGGCAACTAGGATGAGGGTCTTTTTTTTTTTTTTTTTTTGGTTTTTTGAGACAGGGTTTCTCTGTATAGCCCTGGCTGTCCTGGAGCTCACTTTGTAGACCAGGCTGGCCTCGAACTCAGAAATCCGCCTGCCTCTGCCTCCCGAGTGCTGGGATTAAAGGCGTGCGCCACCACGCCCGGCTAGGATGAGGGTCTTAAAGCTCACACCCACAGTGACACACTTCCTCAACAAGGCTACACCTGCTCCAACAAAGTCACCTCCTACTAGTGCCCCTGCCTGGACTAAGCATGTTTAAACCACCACAGGCAGCCAGCGCTCTTGAGAATCTGCGTCTCCAGCCCCCTCCTTGTTAGATTTGGGGATTTTGGTTTTTTTAGGTTAGTTCAAACAGGTGCCTATCATTAAGGCAGGAGAGGCCAGAGGACAGGGGTCTGCACTGTTCTTCCCAGCTCTGGAGCACATGGCCAGAGGGGCTGCTTCTCACTTGCTTCTTGGTGCAAGAAATGGCCTTGCAGCCGGGCGTGGTGGCGCACGCCTTTAATCCCAGCACTTGGGAGGCAGAGGCAGGCGAATTTCTGAGTTTGAGGCCAGCCTGGTCTACAGAGTGAGTTCCAGACAGCCAGGGCTATACAGAGAAACCCTGTTTTGAAAAACTAAAAAAGGGGCTGGTGAGATGGCTCAGCGGGTAAGAGCACCCGACTGCTCTTCCTAAGGTGATAAGTTCAAATCCCAGCATCCACATGGTGGCTCACAACCATCCGTAACCAGATCTGGCGCCCTCTTCTGGAGTGTCTGAAGACAGCTACAGTGTACTTACATATAATAAATAAAATAAATCTTTAAAAAAAAAAAAAAAAAAAAAAGGCCTTGCCCTTGGAATGTGCACTCAAGCCTGGATGCATATTAGAGTCTCTTGGGAAATATAAAATATTCAAGCCTCAGGCCTACCCCAGTGGCTCGAAGAAAATTGATCTAGGATGGTTTCCAACCATTAGTGTTTTTTAAAAAGTCCCATGGGCTTTAAATAATCTAATCTATAACAGACAGTAGTGAAAGCCACTGCATGGGGGGTGGAGGGGGTGCATGTGTGCATGCAAGCAAGCTCTCCAAGTCGCTGCAAGAGGGATGGATTTTATTAAGGAGTCCATTCCCACACAGCCACATAGACTGCAATTGCCCTTAGCTCTTCGAATGCTTTTGAATGGTTCAGTTCCCCTGCAACACTGCTCTTAAGCAAGAAAGAGGACAGAGAGCAGAAGTGCCAGCATTGTAGGAGTTATTTATAACTGATGAACTGAAGATGTGGCTTAGTGGTAGAACCCTTGCCCTGCATGGGTTCAATCCCCGGTACAGCAAAACCATCACCAACAAAACACTTGGACGTGGTGGTATTCCACTAACATAAACCAAATGATCTGAGGCTGACTGCACACAGGGTTGTACCATGAAGATCTGGGGAAGGTGTGTGTGTGTGTGTGTGTGTATGTGTGTCCACTTGGTGTCACACTAAGTTATGTGTATGTATGGGTGGGGACTTGCACACAGCTACTCGAATGGAATAGGTTTATAACTCCCAAAGGAGAGACTCTTTCTTGTTTTTTGGGTTGTTTTGTTTTGTTTTTCAAAACAGGGTTTCTCTGTATAGCCCTGGCTGACCTAGAACTCACTTTGTAGACCAGGCTGGCCTCGAACTCTGAAATCCACCTGCCTCTGCCTCCCAAGTGCTGGGATTAAAGGCATGTGCCACCATGCCCAGCAAGAGAGACTCTTTCTTTAGGGAAAGCTTCCTTCCGGGAGACTTCTGCAGCCCCTGTTCAGCATGCTCAGTCCCGATGGTTGCTGTGTTGTCAATTTGACACAAGCTGTTTGGGAAGAGCCACCTCAGTCAGGACAGTGCCTCTCGGATGGCCTGTCGGTAAGCCTGGTGGATGGCAAGTGACACTGGAGCATATAAGACAGTAACACAAGCAAGCCGTGAGGAGCAAGCCAGCAAACAGTGGTCCTCCATGTTTCTTCAGTCCTGCATCCAAGTTCCTGCTCTGAGTTCCTGCCCTGACTTTTCTCAGTGACAGTGTGTCCCCAAGAGTGGTAAGCTGAAATAAACCCCTTTTTCCCCCAAGTTGCTTTTGTTCATGGTATTTTATCACAGAAATAGAAACCCTAACCAAGACACTGCCCATCCCTTATCCAGGATCCCTATGTAACTGTGTAGAGAGGGGCACGGTGTGTGTGTGTGTGTGTGTGTGTGTGTGTGTGTGTGTGTGTGTGTGTGCTCTGAGCAGCTGGTATGTAGCAGGCAGCCCTGTGTCCTTCTGTGGTTCTCACAGGTGCCTGAAGAGCTGGCACAGCTCAGTATGTGCCCCTTCCCTGCCAACTCCCTCAAAGAACAGTGGGGAGATTTCCATATAGCCAACCACCCAGGGTTTCTGCTGCTATATATGCAACACAGGGCTCCTAGGCTCCTAGGCTCCAGGCTCCATGGCTTTCGCCGCAGACTGAGGTTTTGAAACCTTTCTCAGCCACCTGGTTACAGCATAGAAGGGATGTCTTTGAACTCAGAATTCTAACCATTTAGAAATGACTTGTTGGGCCTATGAGACATTTCAACAGGTAAAGGTGCTTTCGATAGACCCAGCAGACCTCAGTTTGACTCTGGGGACCCACATGGTAGGAGAAAACTGACTCTTACAAGCAGTCCTCTGATCCCCATATGCCATAGCATGCCTTCTGGAAAAAAAGACAGAAGGGAAAGATGGCTGCACAAAGCCTTCTGTCCATCTGGTATGACCTAATCCTAATCTTCAAGGCTGCATGAAAGAGCCTGGCTGCCAGCAGAGCAAAGGGCCCTTAGTTTAAAACAAATGCAATTCCCCATCAAAGGCAGGAGTTGCAACTGTAGCCAGGCAAGGTGTCCCCAAGAGGAGCGAGCTACAAATCTACAGCTTTGTCAGGCAGTAGCTGCCCTGCTGTACTCAAGGCACACTCCACTCTGAATTATGTGCTAAGTCAAATTGTGAAGTGTACTCTCTCAAGAGAAGGAAAGCCCTATTACCCAGTAGAGGAAATAGCATACTGCCACTATCTGATTGGATGGAGATAGGGTTTCTCTGTGTAGCCCTGGCTGTCCTGGAACTCACTCTGTAGACCAGGCTGGCCTCAAACTCAGAGATCTGCCTGCCTCTGCCTCCCAAGTGCTGAGATTAAAGGCATGCGCCACCATGCCCGGCTTTCTCTTCTCTTCTCTTCTCTTCTCTTCTCTTCTCTTTCTCTCCCCTCCTCTTTCTTTCTTTCTTTCTTTCTTTCTTTCTTTCTTCCTTCCTTCCTTCCTTTCTCTCTCTCTCTCTCTCTCTCTCTCTTTCTTTCTTTCTTTCTTTCTTTCTTTCTTTCTTTCTTTCTTTCTTTCTTTCTTTCTTTCTTTCAGGATATCTCTAGCATCTCTAGCCCTGGCTACCCTGGAACTCTCTATGTAGACCAGGCAAGCCTCAAACTCTCACAAATCTACCTGTGTCTGCCTCCTGAATGCTGAGATTAAAGGTGTGCACCACTATACCTGCCTCAGGCTAGTCTTGAACTCACAGGGTCAAGTAATCCTTCTGTCTCAGCCTGCCCCAGCTTGGAGAAAATCTATCTCTTTGTTTGTTTGTTTGTTTGTTTGTTTGTTTTTCGAGACAGGGTTTCTCTGTATAGCCCTGGCTGTCTGGAACTCACTCTGTAGACCAGGCTGGCCTCGAACTCAGAAATCCGCCTGCCTCTGCCTCCCGAGTGCTGGGATTAAAGGCGTGCGCCACCACGCCCGGCATAAATTCATTTTTAAAACTAATCTTTAATTATAATTTCTCTGAGATGTAAAACCTCGAGATCTCCAGCTGGTTCTGGAGTTTCTACCTCTAATGAAAACTCTCCTCCCCTGGACTCCCTCTCTGCTTCACCTCACCGGAGTCTACACCAGCTTCCAGGGACCACGGAACTGCCAGCGAGGATGTCGGATGGGAACCTAAGAGGTCAGGATGTAGGAAAGAAAGGTGTGAAGGGGAGGAAAAACTGGGCTTTAAGACCGGAACCTCCTGGATTCCTGCTAGACCAATCTACAGCTTTTGCAAACAGCCTTAAAGTCATCAGCGCCCCGCTGCGGAATTCAAAGCTCAGCTTGTCACAATAGTTAATACCTTCTTTGACCAGCCTCCTTCTATTTGACAATTTTTCTTTTCTGTCCCTCTCTGTTGCCACCGGGAAGATTTTTAGGGAGTCCTCTCACATAGCGAGCCACCCCTTGGCGTTCAGAAGATTTTCTGGGGTAGCCCGTTTACAGGGTGAGTAGGTTTCCAGGTTTCGGGAACGGGGCGTGGGGGCGGGGATGGACAAGAACGATTTTGGAGGTCCCCACTAGTCATCCGGAAAGTTAACGATGCTTCAGGTATTAGGCTGGGGACAATGACCGCCTTTCCAAGGCTGCTGGCCCGGAGATAGGCGCGAAGCAGCTGAGCCTTGGGCTGCACTGGGGGTCCCTAGTTTCCTAGAGGGCGCAGAGGCTGCGACTCTCGAGACGGAAGGTTTAAGTCCATGACAGACCCAAGGTCTGGCGAGCGCCAGCCGGTGGCCGTGCACCGGGCGCTCCCGCGGGCTCCCGGAGCCCTCCCACTATTGCCAACTTTCCCTGCCCTGGTGCCGGAGGAGGGCGCCTTTCCCGGCGGGTCGCGCGCGATACTTAAGGCGGCTCGGCTGGGCAAGGCGGTCGTCAGTCGGAGCCCCAGCGGCACCGTGGAGGCAGTGCGTGGCGGCGGGAACCGGAGGAGGGGCATGGAGCCGCCGCGGGCCTGCTGAGCACCGGAACGCCGGCAGCCGGCGGCACGGTGAGCGCATCCAAAGGGCCGGAGCCTCTAACCAAGACCTGGGGACCCTGGGGTTCCGGGTAGCCAGGGCTAGGTCTGCTCAATGCTTCCCGGCGGCAGTCGCTTGCACCACGTTCCCTACCCATCCCTCCTCCCTTTCTTCCAACATCCTGGGCTCCCGCAGCCTTTCCTCCCTTCCTCCCTTGCGGCTCTTGTTTTGTGAATGAATTGGGGGTGGGGGAAGGCTTTGCGGGGAGCGAGGATAGAGTGCCCCTCCCCCCAACTCACGCCCGCAGGGGGTTCACACCTGCGGGGACACCGAGATCTCCAGCGATCTGGTCCCTGCAGCACAGGTCTGTGAGATGAGTTCCTCCTCCTTGCCGGTTCAGAGAGGTCCAAGGGTGCCTAGGAGAGATTGGAGGAGGTCCAGCCGCTAGTGCAAGTTTCTGTACTGCCGTGCGTGGGCCCGGCTGCAGGGCGCACCTGTCAGCGGGAGAGTTGCTACTAATCTTGCAGCCCCTCAAAGTTTCTCTGCTGGGTAGGGAGGTGTGCGTCCTTGCCTGGAGGTTTTTATTTCTTTTCATTGTCGTATGGGACAAGGATCCTGTAAAGCGCCCCCACCCTTGTGCCCTTGAATCCAAGTGCGCCTTAGCTAGCCTGGGCCGAGCTTTCTTGGATCTCTTCTGAGAGGATGGAGGAAGTGGCCCAGGATATAAGATCACACTCTGGTTAACCGGCTTGGAGAAATACAGTCCCCTCTCTGGGCAGAGGACCTCAACAAGCGCCGGTGCCAGAGCCTGACTGCACATAGAATATCCGGCTGCAGAACCTTCTTGGGTCTTCTGTAGGGAGGTGGGTACAAAGGTAGTGCCTCTTAATTCCTGAGGGGGAGGGGGCCCGGCCCCCGGATGGAGGGGGCTGGCAACTGCAGGGATGCCGCCTTTGTTTGCAGGCACTCTTTTGCCAAGGTACCTGGGGCCCTGAGAAGATGAGTAGGGTCTGGGCTGGCAGTTGTTCCTTGGCTTTTCCGTTCCTTCCCAGCTGAGTCGTGGGAAACCGGCACGTGGGTGTGGCTGTGTGGCTTTAGCCAGCGGGGTGAAGCTAAAGCCGGGTGAGGAGCATGGCGAGAGCTTCCTTAGCTGCCTTGGACCTGACCGGACAGCCTCTGGAACTGCACCAAGGCGGGGCGCCAGGGCGCAGGTTGCTGGGCTAGCCACAGCACCTCCCGTCCCTTTCCAGAACGAGGCGGGCAGTAGGGCCCGCAGCGTCCCCTATGCATCAGCTCTAGCGGGAGACTAGGCAGGGGACATATGCCTGGGGCTCCCTGAGCTGGGTGTGTGCAGGGAGGGCTGGGAGTCCTATAGAGGAAGCACGCGGCGGCTCCCGGGGCTGCTAGGAAAGGCCGCCCAGAGGACATGCTTCCCTGAGAGGCCAAGCTGCCAAGAGCTCTTTCCAATCTACAGTGCTAGAAGAACGCTCTTGCGGATTTAAGCAGTGACTGTTCCGCACTCATCCTATGTGAGGGATGTTCCTGGCAGCAAAGTCTGTTCCTATCGGGATGGGGCCTGGTTTCAGGGAGACCAGGACTGAAGCAGGTTTCCGAAGTGAGGGGTCATTGTCTAAGACAAGGATTCTCCAATCGGGACAGGTAGCAAAGAGACAGGAATGGAGGGCGGCCTCTTCTTCCCCCCCCCCCCTGCTTCCTAACTCTCCCACCTGGGAAGCCCTTGGGGGTTAATTGGCATCTATTATCAGGGAAATTACCTGAGATCTGAGAAGCAAGGAACCATTAGCATCCCTCTTAGGGACAGGGACAGTAAGTCTTTGGGCAAGGTCAGGTAGCCAGGAGGCAGTGGAGCTTGTCCAAACCTTGATCTCCGATGCCAAGTCCTGGGCTCCTCTCATTAATGCACAGCTGTTCCCAACAGGATGGGGGCTAGAAACCCCAACTTAATTACAAATGGGAACCTACATTGTTTGAGTGGATGGGCAGGAAATATGCGGGTGAGCCTACCAGGACACTAGGACCAAGTGGGCGGAGCTCCCCAGCAGCCATCTCTGCAGTGCTTGCAGCAGTCCCCTATAGCTCAGTGCTGGGCTTGCAGCAGGGCTGTCCACACCTCAACTCCCCTCTCCAATCTCTTGGCCTTTTCTCCTGCCTCTCAAGTAAAGAACACAGCGAGTAGAGGCAGGTGGATTTCTGAGTTCGAGGCCAGCCTGGTCTAAAAAGTGAGTTCCAGGACAGCCAGGGCTATACAGAGAAACCCTGTCTCGAAAAACCAAAAAAAAAAAAAAAAAAAAAGAACACAGAGAATGCCAACCCTGGGCAGTGTCTTACAGCGGGGTGGAAGAGGGAAATGATTTGTGTCTGTGTGCCTCACACCCCTTTTACATCCCCTGCCCCTGTATTCTCCATGAATGTTTTGCTGTGCTGGGAATGGTCCCCTCCCAGGCAAGGTACACTTAACACTGTAGCTGTTAGGTGGTAGCTGTAGCCCTTGGGCTGCCCCCTGACTCATCTTCTCCCACACTGCCTGTAGAGCTGTCCCTTCTATGTCCAGTGTACACACAGAAGCTTCTGGATTAAGCGCTTTGGGTCAGGCACATCACAGCCTACCATATTCCAGGGGACTATCCTAGCCTCTGGTTTGTCTGTGATCAACACTATTTTATTGCCCTTATATGTCACCTGTTTGCTCCTGGAACATGTTGTATAATACATTCTACAGGTCAAGTAGCTAAGAAGGAGTGGGTCACATAGAAATGTCAGAACTGGAACTTGAACCCCAGCAATTTAGGCTCTGAATTTCCAGTGGTCTTAGTCAAGTTCATTAAGTAATAATGGCTTTTAATAATGAGTCATTTCTCTTGTCCTGGGCCTATTTTGAGAATGCTCTAGCTCCTTTTTTGACAAGAAATGCTGTCCTTGCTGGCAGTGGTGGCTCAAGCCTTTAATCTCAGCACTGGGGAGGCAGAGGCAGGCGGATTTCTGAGTTTGAGGCCAGCCTGGTCTACAGAGTGAGTTCCAGGACAGCCAGGGCTACACAGAGAAACCCTGTCTTGAAAAAAGACAAAATAAATAGAGAGAGAGAGAGAGAGAGAGAGAGAGAGAGAGAGAGAGAACACACCAAAAAAATAAATGCTGTCCCTACCTGACCCACTATCTCTTTTTTATCTTGTTCTTAGATGCCGGTGCAGCTGACGACAGCCCTGCGAGTGGTGGGCACCAGTCTGTTTGCCCTGGTAGTGCTGGGGGGCATCCTGGCGGCCTATGTGACAGGCTACCAGTTTATCCACACAGAAAAGCACTACCTGTCCTTTGGCCTCTACGGTGCCATCTTGGGTCTACACCTGCTCATCCAGAGCCTGTTTGCCTTCCTGGAGCACCGTCGAATGCGCAGGACAGGGCGCCCCCTCAAGGTGCACTGCTCTCAGAGGCCGCCTTCAGTGGCACTCTGCATTGCTGCCTACCAAGAGGACCCTGAGTACCTGCGCAAGTGCCTTCGCTCAGCTCAGCGCATTGCCTTTCCAAACCTCAAGGTGGTCATGGTAGTGGATGGCAATGGCCAGGAAGACGCCTACATGCTGGACATCTTCCATGAGGTGCTAGGTGGCACTGGGCAAGCGGGCTTCTTTGTGTGGCGTAGCAATTTCCATGAGGCAGGTGAAGGAGAGACAGAGGCCAGCCTGCAGGAAGGCATGGAGCGTGTGCGAGCAGTGGTGTGGGCCAGCACCTTCTCATGCATCATGCAGAAGTGGGGGGGCAAGCGTGAGGTCATGTACACTGCCTTCAAGGCCCTTGGCAACTCAGTGGACTACATCCAGGTAAGGCTGCCTCCCTTAGAGTGTGTGCATACGGGCACATATAATCAGCTGGGCATTCTGTCCTCCAGCAACTTTAAATATGATGCAAGGCTTGGTGTTATAGCTCTCTCTCCTCTTCCCTAAACAAGGTCTAATAGTTCCAAAGAAACCTTGGGACTGACCAAATCTGGGCTGTGGTTTTGTTGATAACTGGGCAGACCTTTAAACAGGTTCCCCATAATAGCAGCAGCAAGAGGTACGCAACACCGACTCTATACCAGGCACTGCTGGTGTGTGCTTCAAATATCATTTTAACCGTTAATAATAGCTCTGCAGGTGAGCACTGCTCTAGGTTCACATGAATAAGGTAAAACAAGTTTAGAGAGTAACTTGCCTAATGTCAAACAGCTAGTAATAGGGCAGACCAGAATGTCAGCCAGGCTGCTTATCCAAGGCTTGCTTGATTCTTGTGTCTCACTACTGGCGACAGGGCGACTAAACACCATAAAGTTTGAAGAGGGAGCTAGAGAAATGGCTTGGCAGTTAAGAGCACTGGCTGTTCTAGTGGACCTGACCCACCTTCCAACTCTAGAACTCGAATGGCAGCTAACAACCTCTGTAACGTCAGGTCCAGGTTATCTGACACCCTCTTTATAGCCTCTGCAAGCAATGTACGCATGTGATGCCGACTTACATACAGAGGAAACACCCATACACATTCCTTAACATCTTTTTCAAAATTTAAGCGTAACGAGTAAAAGGATCCCGCTAACAAATCAATCCAATTGTTTTGAGTTAGGACCACAAAGTCCCCATTCTTCCTAGTGTTAAATTCATGTCTGACATGGCAGCCAGAGACTCAGATATATGAATGACCAACTAACTTCCTTTTTCCAGTGTTGGCATAGGTGGAACTCTAAACAGACCCTGCCCACATCTTGATCAAGTGGTTATTGGCGCCAGCCTGGAAAGTCTATTAGGGTGGCAAGGTTTACATAGCTTAAAATTTCAAAAAACAAACTAGAAAGAACAAAAAAAATTTAAAAGTATGCATTTCAGTATCAATTAGAAACAGACAAGTGGGCTGCCCAGGGTCTGTTCCGGAATCCCTCACAGCCTCTTGTGCTGTCTACACTCAGCAGAGGATTCTGCCAACTGCTCATAAACGCCTGGAAGAGTAACAGCTCTGCTGGTAGCCACCATGCACTGACTGGATTTATGTTCAGTCCTTGACTGCTATTTAGTTGGGGGGGGGGGTGTTTGTTTTGTGGGGTTATTGTGTTTTGGTTCTTCCAGACAGGGTTTATTTTTTATTTTTTATTTTTTATTTTTTTTGGTTTTTCGAGACAGGGTTTCTCTGTGTAGTCCTGGCTGTCCTGGAACTCACTTTGTAGACCAGGCTGGCCTCGAACTCAGAAATCCGCCTGCCTCTGCCTCCCGAGTGCTGGGATTAAAGGCGTGCGCCACCATGCCCGGCCAGACAGGGTTTCTGTGTGCATCCCTGACGAATGGGGAACTCAGCTGACTTTAAACTGAGGAGGTTCTGTGGGTCTGGCTGGCGGATCCCTGGGACTACCCCAGCTCCAGCAGGATGTAAGGGAGTCTGATGGGAAGGACAGAGGAAGCAGAGATGGTGCTGATGGCTCTAACAGTTCCACTTAGCCTTCTGCTGCTGCTTTGTACCACCCTGACTTTGAACACGAAGAGAACCAGACTGGGGGTGTCAGAAGCAGCCTTCTTGTAGGCTAATACCCAGCCAGGACCCATTTGTGTATTTTAGGTTCTGGGAACTTAGGTGAGGGTCTTAGGCCAGCAAACTTAGTAAAAGCTTTGATGGAACATGATTGATTTAAGTTCATCTGCTCTGAGAACACTGACCACAGAGCCCAGTCATGGGCTTAGTAAACCAATTTCCTATTGAATGGTATTCCAAAGCCATATTAGTAACTTTAAAAGGCACACAGAAAAGGCTGATCATGGTGGTTCACATTTTTAATCACAGCACTCAGGAAGCAGAGGCAGATAGATTTGTGAGTTCAAGGTCACCCTGGTCTACATAGGATCCCACCATGGCTAGGACTACATAAAGAGGCCCTGTCTGGGGGGCGGAGGAGGGCTGGAAGTCAGTTACCTTCCTAAGAGTTCCCAGCGCTCAGGTGCAACAGTGTTATTTTATTTTAGACCATGAGAGGAGGAGCCGCATTTGGAGGCAAGGGCTGAGGCAAGATGTGCTTGCTGGCAATGGCTGCCAGTTTCTGGGCTTATTCAGAGGAGGTCAGACAAGCAGAGCTGCTGGCCTGAGAGACCTGGCTGAGATTCCAAGCATAGTATGTTTTGTCTCATGGAGGGGCTCTTTTGGGCAGGTAGGCTCGTCCCTATCACAGGTCACCTGTAGGCCAGGGGTTGATATGAAAAGCTGCTAACTACCATTGTCACCTCTGCAGCAGGCCGACATCATCTACTGGGGCTCCCTCCTCAGTCTTGTGGTCCCTCAAGGAGTCCTTTTCCTTCCTTCCCCTGTCTTTCACCTCCCCTTCTACCTGGCACTGAGCAGTTTGCTGGAAGTGAATGTGAGAGGTCAGGCTCCTCAGGCAGTGCACCGCTTCCTCAAGTGGCAGTTCTTGAACAGGCCTGAGATGCTAACAGTGCATCCCCTGCAGGTGTGTGACTCTGACACCGTGCTGGACCCAGCCTGCACCACTGAGATGCTTCGAGTCTTGGAAGAAGATCCCCAAGTAGGAGGCGTTGGAGGAGATGTCCAAGTAAGAAGTAACCAAGGGTTCCTGGGGGTTAGGGCTGGCCTTTTCTGTTTCCAAATGCAGTGGAATATGCCTGGGAAATTAATCTCTCGACTTACTAGTACCTGAGAAGCACTTTCCCTGATAGTTTCTCTGGTCTTCAAGAGGTTCACTTTACTGACTGCCCAACTCAACTCAGTTCTTGCTCCTTGTGAATGTAAGGGGAGGGGAGAGTTAGAAAATTTGAAGAGGGGGCTGGAGAGATGGCTTAGCTGCTCTTGCAGTTCAATCCCCAGCATCCACATGGTAACACTAAATATGCCATAACTGCAATTTCAGGAGATCTGACGCCCTCTTCTGGCCTTCACTGGCATGGGTACCAGAGGCATACAGACATACATGCAGGCAATACCACACATAAAATAAGTTAAAAAAAAATTTTTTTTTGAAAGCCAATGGATTTGGAGGGATACAGGATTTGGCCACTATAGGTCTCACAAAGTACTTCCTTTTGAATTCACAGTGTAGCAGGTAGCTCCCAAGTTAGTTCCTTGAAAAGCCCATGCTCTAGGGAACTTGGGCTAATGAGCTATAGGCAGGGGCCAATGTAAAGGTGGAGCTGGTGCTGGAGAATGAGGTTTTAAATGGCCACCTAAGCTTCAGATTCCTGAGTTTAGAGCTAATGACCAGGAATTTGAGCAGCAGCTTTTATAACTCAGGCTGGAAAGGCCTCAGATGAACACAGTATCTCTGTTCCCTTACAGATCCTCAACAAATATGATTCATGGATCTCCTTCCTGAGCAGTGTGAGGTACTGGATGGCCTTCAACGTGGAGCGGGCCTGCCAGTCCTACTTTGGCTGTGTGCAATGTATTAGTGGGCCTTTGGGCATGTACCGCAACAGCCTCCTTCAGCAGTTCCTGGAGGATTGGTACCATCAGAAGTTCCTAGGAAGCAAGTGCAGCTTTGGGGATGATCGGCACCTTACCAACCGAGTCCTGAGTCTTGGCTACCGGACTAAGTATACAGCACGCTCTAAGTGCCTCACAGAGACCCCTACTAGGTACCTTCGATGGCTCAATCAGCAAACCCGCTGGAGCAAGTCTTACTTTCGAGAATGGCTCTACAATTCTTTGTGGTTCCATAAGCACCACCTCTGGATGACATATGAATCAGTGGTCACAGGCTTTTTCCCATTCTTCCTCATTGCTACAGTCATACAACTTTTCTACCGTGGCCGCATCTGGAACATTCTCCTCTTCCTGCTAACAGTGCAGCTGGTGGGCATTATCAAGGCTACCTATGCCTGCTTCCTTCGAGGCAATGCAGAGATGATCTTCATGTCCCTCTACTCCCTTCTCTATATGTCCAGCCTCTTGCCAGCCAAGATCTTTGCTATTGCAACCATCAACAAGTCTGGCTGGGGCACTTCTGGCAGGAAAACCATTGTAGTGAACTTCATTGGCCTAATCCCTGTGTCCATCTGGGTGGCAGTTCTTCTAGGGGGGTTAGCCTACACAGCATATTGCCAGGACCTGTTCAGTGAGACAGAGCTAGCCTTCCTAGTCTCTGGGGCCATCCTGTATGGCTGCTACTGGGTGGCCCTCCTCATGCTGTATCTGGCCATTATTGCCCGGAGGTGTGGGAAGAAGCCAGAACAGTATAGCCTGGCTTTTGCGGAGGTGTGATCTAACCTCCAAGTAAAGTGGGAAATGTGCAATGGGTAAGGGAGGGAATGGAAAAGATGGGGTGGGAGGGAGGAGGGCGTGTTGTGTTCTAGTTTCATGGCTGAAAGGACTGATTTGAAATGCAAAGAATAGTGATTGTGGTGTGGCCTGGGGCGCTCTGCTCAGCAGAAGTATGGCACTGGGCAGATGGGCTTGTATGTTTCCAGGCGGCTCATCTGCCTGCCCTTGCACAGGTAGTGAACTCTGAGAAATGATTTTACTTCTTTCTGGGAATTATAGAGAACCCAGAAGTGTGCTAAACTAAGTGCAAAATTCCATCCTGTGTCAACTTCTGGTACAGAAACAAGCAATGACAGCTCATAGAGAGTGTCCTCCTAGCCCAGCTCAACATGACGAGAAGTTCCTGTCAAGTGTGGCCGGCTACTGTCCCATTTCCCTAACCTCCGATTAGCCATCAATGCATTAAGATTGTGCCTGAGATAACGAGGCTGGGAAGCCTGACCTTTGGTCAAAAAACAGGGTCTAAGAAATGGTGCTTTATGTAATTAATATATTCAACTCCACATCAAAACATCCCAGGGAATAGCCAAGTCACCAGAAGTAAGTAATGAGTTTGGAGGGGATTTTATTTTTGTTTTGGGTGCACATTACAAAGGAAAGTTTGTAATGCACCAAAACAAAAGCTGGCCAGTTTGTAATCCAAGCACTTAGAAGAAGAGATCAGAGGGTCAAGATTAGGCTAGACTACATGAGATCCTGACTGTCTCATACAAAAATGGTTTGACAGGAGGATCAAAGATTGTCGTGGTGCTAAAAACCGTGGATGCCTTGGACTGAATGTGTTCCAACTGAAAACTGCTTGGTTTTTTACAAAATTCTCCAAATTGTCAAGAGAACTTGCTGGGCAGACTGAATGTTTTAGCCATCTACTGAGAAGACTCAACCCCAGTGGATTCAGATAAGTCTTTAGTTATTCTAGCTCATTCCTACCTGAATGTCTCTCAGATGTGGCTCTCATCCTGCTTGCTATTTCATTCTCTTCAGAGCCACACACGTCGCTCTTAGTTGTTTTCTGGTGGGGAGAGCAGCAGTTACCTCTTCATTTTCATGGGTAAATTCCCATGTGACCATGGTAGAGAATAGACTCTTACAAGGCTGTTCCCTGCATGCATGAACGTTAACATCAGCCTCTGGCCACACTGTTCATCGTCTAGAACTGGTCGGGACCTTGGCAGCTGGTTAGTTAGCATGTGTGACTTTCTCGACAATCATCCCCAAAGAAAAGCTTTCTGGAGTTGCCCAAATGAATCTTCAAATCCAAGTTGGTCATTTTTGAGAGTATCCATTCTCAGTGGTTTCTCCAAGGAATTCTACAGCTAGAAGAGTAGATGCACCTCCATTTGCTGCTTCAGTCCAGAAACCAAAGTAGGAGCTGCAACTGGTCCAACAGTCTTCAGTCCTCTTACCGCCCTCACTGGCTGCTGATTTTCTTGTTTCTCTTGAGGAGTGAGAAGCTTTTACACTCTTTTGAAGTCAAGACCAGATTGATTTGGCTTTGAAACGTGGGATCATGATTAAGCCTTTGACTTTGTGGGCTACTTAAAATTTCCCCGAACATTTGTTCTCTGAGGGGCCAGCTAACCCCTCAGAACCAACTGGGTTGGAGAGCAGTGTACACAGGTGCTTCCTACAAAGGAATGAAGTGCACTCCAAACCGCCAATGGGCCATCCCGTGTACTTCCCTTCCTCGTATGAACAAAAGGGTTTTTCCAGGTGTAGCTAACAGTTGCGGCAGCACACAAACCTCAAGTTTCTAGTAAAACTGCTGGCTGGTGTGAGGCCCAACTCATGGTGGCTGAGAAGCAGCAGCCATTTGTCACATGCTGTTGTTCTGGGTCCTTCTGTTAAGAAGTGAACTCTTTGAGCACTACAATGGAGACAATCCAGTCAACTTCAGGGCTCAGACGAAGGGCTTGTCTTTCTTCAGCTTTTCCTTGAAGGTCACAGGACAATGGACTCTGGATGAAACCTGGTTGTCTACCGTCAGCTCTTCTGCCTTGCACTGCGGTCAACTCTCCTCAGATTAAAGATGCAGGTACAGTAGTGAGCTTACAACATTTGACCTCGACTGGATTTCCTAATTTATTTTATAAGCAGCAAAACTAAACTGGCTCTACAGCTATATCCCTGTTTCTTGCAAGGGAAGAGCCTTTATACAATTAGACTCATTTTGGTTTTTCCTCATTGACAATTTCAGCCTCTTTTGTATTATTTCTATAATAATTTGTATATATTTATTTTTTCCTGCTTTTTATTAAATAAGGAGAGAACTTTATTTAACATTAAGGGTGGGAGGGAATCGGAAAGGAGGATAATATTCATATCATGTTCTTGGCACAGCCACTGAGCACAAGGCACAGGCCTCGTGCCTCTTAAGCAAAGTCCCAGTGTACAGGTGTGCAGCTGGAGCTCCTCTTCTTCAGCTCAGCTTTATCCACGGTTCTACCTTCACCTTGCCTATGACCTTCAAAGTCCAGGAGGTGCTCTTGTTCCTGCAGGTTCCTGCCAGACAGGTCATAGGAACACCTCATAAAGTGTAGAACTCTACCAGGACCCTTCTCAGAATGATCCTTCTCTGCTTCACAATCTCTGCCATCTTTCTCACAGTCTTACAAGCTGTAGTTAGTGCAGGTGCCACAGCCAACGTCCCTCAGCCACCCCCCCCCCCCCCCCAGCTTTTACAGCTTCCACTCTGCCTTGTCCTTCTTCACCTCTGGGCCTCTTGATAGCAAAGTTCTCCTGTTGTCATTCTCCTCGATGATGTCCATGTTCTCACTCCAGCATCATCTAGTAGGGATGCAAGCTGAGGATCATGGCTCTGCCTTTTCCAGGACCACCTCTTCACTCTGGGTAGTGGTGCTGAGCTTTGCCCAGTAGTATGAAACCTAAGTCCCTTTCTCGAATCTAATGCTCAGGAGGTTGTATCTCATCTTCTGGCACCAGAAGGAGAGATACTTAGAGGTGAGCTGAGGCCTTGCTGAACTTGTAAGTTGCAGGATGACCCAGTTCTCTGCCAATTCTCATTCATAAGGTGCCTGGTGGTCACCCTAGTTCATTGAAAGGTGTTTAGCCAGTTCCTCCAGTTCCCATCTTATTTAGCTAACAAACAGCAGAGCTTTTGCTGTGCCAAGGCCACCTGCACAAGGCAGCTGTTGGGGCACAGCTCTTGGCCAGCTTATGCACCAGGTTCATATTCACCAGCAGCACATCCTCTTCTTCTTGCAATGCTCCTTTTGTCCTCAAAGGTGAAGGTCAGTCTCTCCTTGGAATTAATGGCATACTTCTCAATGAGGCCCTGCAGGTCTCAAGCACCATTCATCAGTGTGCTGATGCCTAACTTCTGGTCTATCTCTGCCTATGGATTAGTCCTCTTCTCTGCGGAGACCTTCTGTAGCACCCCACCATCCCACAGGGGTTGATGTTGGATATTACAAGCCCCTCTTTCTTAACAGTGACTTTCAAGAGTTTCAACCTCAATTTGGCTATAACTTTCAAAGAGCATCTCATATTTTAGCTGCCCAGAATACTGTGCAGTGCCATTAGATACCTGAGTTTCTGTCACCCCATAGCCCCACCTGTTGTCCACTGTAGGTGCCATTCTGGTGCTGTTTTTTGGGGTTTTTTTTTTTTTTTTGGTTTTTTTTTTTTTGGTTTTTCGAGACAGGGTTTCTCTGTATAGCCCTGGCTGTCCTGGAACTCACTTTGTAGACCAGGCTGGCCTCGAACTCAGAAATCCGCCTGCCTCTGCCTCCCGAGTGCTGGGATTAAAGGCGTGCCCCACCACCGCCCGGCCTGGTGCTGTTTTTTGTACTCCAAATGTTGCTGTGGCAGCTTGATGACTCCCTAGAACTAAGTTGGTCTCACTGGGCTGCCACTAAGTCCTGATGACACAAAATACAGACAATTTTGGGTGACAAGGCAGCTGCTATCCTGTTGCTGGCAACCATGAGCAGCTGCTCCTGGCCCCATTGTTTTCGTTGCCCTTGGAGACTGGCTTTTTTGTTGTTTATCAGGTCAAGAATTTTTTATTGCACTTATCAAAATAAAAATTCTTACATAACTCTGGCGCGTCCATTGCTATGACAAAGAACCAAAGCAAACTTTAAGGAGCTAAAGTTCATCCTGGCTCCTGCTTTTGGTCTCCTATCAACTGACTCTGTCTCTGGGTACACGGAGAGGCAGAGCATCACAAGACGGACAGACGAACGGAGTTTATGCTAAAGCACAGCTCAACTGGAAGCCGCAGGAAAGCAGAGGGCTTAGAGGAAGCCAGGGAGGAAATATACTCTCAAGGCCATGGCCACAGTGACAGCTTTCCTTGGCTGTGCTTTGCCTCCCAAAGTCTAAAGCACTTCTCCATTAGCCTCTTAAACCTGGGCTCGACCAGAGCTGTTTCTCCTTCATGTTCAAGAACCACTTCCAGCCTCTATCAGAGAACTGTGCTGGGGACCAAGTCTTCAACACTGAGTGCTGGAGGTAGAGTTCAAATCTAAAAGTACAACTGGGATCTCAGAACTATGTGTCTTATACTTAATAAACCTAGCTCTTTAGTTTTAAAAGGATTAGTGGTAGAAATGGAATCAGTGAAATTGAAAAGTAGAAAAAGAGGCCAGCAAGATGGTCCAGGAGTAAAAGGTACCTACTACCAAGCCTGATGACTGGAGTTCAATCCTTGAGATCCATCTGGTACAAGGTGAGCCCATCCCACACCTAACTGTCCGGCTTCCGCACGTGCTATCAGCAGTGAGTGCACACACACCATTCAAACATTTTAAATGTTGACTTAAAAAATTTCACAAATAAGGTAAGTTGTCATGGTTGCTTCAATTTGGAGAATTAAGCCATTAGGCCACCAGATACTATACATGCAGGATGGCTTATATTCTACTATAGAAGTCAGAATCTCACACTCCTCAAATTATTCTACAAAATAGACTCGGAAGAATGAGTGAAGGCTAACATGAATGAAGGCTAAGCAAAGCTCACTCCCTCCAGTGCAAGCATGTTGGATGGCAGGTAATGCAGGGTTGTTGTCATTAAAACAAAAAAAAAAAGACAAGCAGAGAGTAAACTTACCCGCTGTGGAACAGACCACAAAATAGAGAGTAACAGCAGCAGCCCTCTCACCCATTTATTAAAGAAACAGTAAGAAAAAGTACAATGAAGGAAACCCACCAGCCACCCTTGACATCAAGCTGAGCGTAGCACAGTGGTCTCCCTTTCATCCTCTACCCCCACCCCAGTCCCCCAATCCCCAGCAGTTTAAGTTTTGACAATCTTTGATTGGGAGTACCAGTGAGGAGAGAGCCGGATGATCAGAGGAACCTTAAATCTGTCCACCTCTAAGTCTCAGAAGAAAGGAGCCACGGGCCCAGTCAAGCAGAAATGTGGTGGGTCTGTGACGTGGGTGTCCACCTCCCATTCTGTGTTCAAGCCCCCAGGGAAAGGTCTGGCAGTAGAACATGACTAGGTCCAGGGAGCCCAGGTCAGAGTTACTGAAGCAGGGTCTGCTCACCAACGCAGCGTCACTAGACAGCAAGCGAGCCAATTCTCCAGTGGTGAGTGGGGAATTAGGACCTGCAGGCCAATGTATCCCTGAGGAAAAGTCCACGAGAACAGTTCAAGGAACTAGTAAGAAACAAGGGGCAGAAAGCTGTGGGACAAAAGCACAGAGGCTTCAGGAAGGCCAGAGAGCCTTTTCCTTGAGGCCAGGATCACCCTGCCATAGTCCATGGCTCACAACTAACATTTTGCTTTCATTCAAGAAAAAAGCAGAGGAAAAAGAAGGCTCATTTGAACTCGAGCCCCAGCTATGTTCTTCAGACTGTAGTTCCGTATCTCCTCTTTTATCTAAGAGACAGCCCCAGCTCAGAACCACAGTGCTTAAATAACAAAGTGGCCCTGGACGAAAAATGGGATTTAAGGGGGCAACATTCCATTTGGGTACATTGCAGCCATTGGACCCCCTGGTCTGGGGAAAGCAGCTGGATTTGAGCCAGGGAGGCTGCCCACCCTAGGAAATGGGACCAAAGTCTTGCCTACAGGGCCATTCATCCTTGGAAAGGAAGCTGGGTTAAGGCCCAGGGTCCCTGTTGGTCTTGCAAAAGGAGCTGGGTTGATACCCACAGGGCCTGCTGGAGAAGAGCCCAGGTGCCCAGCAGCTGACCTGGGGAAAGCAACTTGACCTGGGCCCAATGGACCAGCAGACCTTGGGAAGACAGCTGGACTTGGACCCTGCAGGCCAGTGGCCCTTGGAAAGTTAGCTGGGTTGGGGCCTAGTGGCCCCGAGGCTCTTGGGAAAACTGCTTGATTTGAGCCCTGGAGGCCAGCAGACCTCTGAAAGGTACCTGGATTTGAGGCCAATGTGCCAGAAGACTGAGAGAAGGCATTTGGGTTCAGTCCTCCTGATCCTGTCCCCCTTGGAAAGACTCCAGCATTTACCCCCATGGGACCACCTGGTCTTGAGAAATGAGCTGAATTAGGACCCATGGGGCCAGGAGCCCTTGACATGGGAGAAGGATTTGGCCCTGGAAGGCCAAGTCCTCGAGAGCTAGGACCTGTGTTTGGGCCTATGGGGCCAGGTACTCTTGTCATGGTGGGCGGGTTTGTGCCCATGTTTCCAGAAGCCTGGGAAAAAGAAACTGAATTTGTCCCTAAAAGACCTGCTGCCCTCAGGATGGGGGCAAGATCTAAGCCTTGAGGACCAGCCATTCTTAAGTTAAGACCAGATCCTGTACTCAAGAGGCCACCTGATCTGTTGTCCAGATTTGGGCCTGGGCCTAGGCCACCAGCTCTTGGGTTGGGCCCAAGACCTGGTCCTAAGCTACACGCTCGTGGGTTAGGCCCCAGGCCTGGGCCTGGAAACATACCCGACCTAGGGGCCGGGTTTGTACCTAAAAAGCTTGATCTCAGATTAGGACTTGGTCCAGGACCCAGGCCAATTGGCCTAGGATTGGGAGGACCAGTCCCAGAGGACAAAACACCTGCCCTCATGTTGGGTCCACATCCAGGGCCCATGGGGCCACTACTTCTAGGGTCAGGACTTGCTCCCAGGAGTCCACCTGCCCTTGGGTTGGCCATAGGACCAGGTCCAGGAAGCCCTCCTAATCTGGGGTTAGACATTGGCCCTGAGCCTGGAAGAGCCCCTGTTCTAGGGTTTAAACCTGGTCCTGGTCCTGGTCCCAACAGGCCTCCTGGCCTTGGGAAAGAAACTGCACCTGTGCCAGTGGGATTCATCCCTCTTGGGAAAGAAACCATGCTTGGGTCTCGAGCACCAGCAGCAAAGTGTGCTGGATTTGACGCCAACGAGCCTGATGGATTTGGAAAAGGAGCTGGATTCCTTGGAAATGGAGCAAGGTTTCCACCAAGAGAACCTGCTGCCATAAGGAAAGGATCTGAGTTCACACCCATTGGGTGGCCTGCGGTCATCACAGGCCCTCCGTCCAGCCGTCCTCGAGGTGGCAATGGAGCACGAGTCCAAGGAGTTGGCCGCTCTCTAGGGAAAATCCGGGGTTCTTTCATACTTTCTTGGGGACGTTGGTGATAATAGGCTTGGGGCGAGTTTTGAAAAGGATCTTGTTTTTGATGAGTGCTGTCACCAAGTACTGGGTGCCAGTCTCTCGACCAGGGTCATCACAGTCCTGCTTCCCAGGAGTGTGTTTGACAAGGACTGCAAAAGGTTTCTCCAGGTGGATGATTTTCCCATACAGGATATGATGGCCCACGATCAGCACAGGGATTCCCTTTGGCAGAACAGAAGGAGATGCCTGAGGTTGAGGGAAAAGCTGTTCCTTTCAGGGGTCTTTTAAAGCTACTCTTGGCAGCAATACTGGCACCTCCAGCCCCTGATCGGGCTCTAACACTGTTAAAAAAAAAAACCACATTGGCAATCCGCCTGTGTGCCCTTTTCATTCTTTGTAGCCCCATGTAAACAGCATTTCTACTTTTAGGACTCTAGCAGATTCCCAACGGCTCCATTCCTCTGCTACTCTAGAAGGTGGGGGACAGCAAGCAGCTAGCTCTGAAACTGGCTTAACTGGAGCAACAAACCCGAGGACAGTCCTCACGCCTCACACTGGGTCCTGGGAGCACCACCTTGGTGGAGCTTGCTTTACTGAGGCATAAGGCAGGGAAAGAAAAGCCCCCTCACCTCAGTGGTGTAATGTAGGTCTCCCAGGAGGTTTCCAGCTAATCCGGTGCTGTAGCGAGCCTCGATCTCCCCCTGTAGCTCCATCAGCACCCATTCTGCCAGGCCTTCAGCCCCCGTACTGCAAGCAAAGGGCTGGCGGTTACAATATTTTTGAGTGGTGAAGGATGAGTAGTGTCTTACACCTACACCACCATTAAAAGCCCAAAGGAACTTTGTTGAATACAAGTTCTCGGGAAACTGGGCAGTACTGAGAACTGAAATATAGATCTTAATCCAAGAATGTATATAAGATGGACCTGAGGACCCTAATTCCTTCAGAAGAGTGTAAAACCAGTATAGCTCTTAACACTCAAGCTAAGTAAAATCTTAAAATGTACTCACCTGGAAATAACAATTTGCACCATGAGCCTTCCTTCTTTAAAAATGCAACTGAAAAACTAGAGAGGAAAAAAAAAACCTTTTAGGATAGCAATAATTATATTTATCACTTAATTGTGTGATAGGCACTTTTCCCCCTTTCAGACAGGATCTCTAGTGCAGGCTATCCTTGAACTCTCTATGTAGCTGAGGCTGACCTTTAACTTCTGATTCTCCTGCCCGAGCTTCAGAGATGCTGGGCCAGCATTCTGCCAACTGAGTTTTACACTCCCAGCCCAATGTGTGGCAGAAACTTAGAATCCTAAGTGCTTTTAAACATGTTACTGAATTGCTCTAGCAATGTCAAAAGGGTTAAGCTTTCTTGCTATTTCTGAACATAAAGATTACAGCTGTTAATGACAATCATTGGAATGGTGATCCACTCAGGTGTATTACAACAAATGGTAAGGCAATTTTTTTCCTCATTCTTTTTTTTTTGAGACAGGGTTTCACTATGTAACTCTGGTGTTCCTGGAACTGTGTAGACCAGACTAGCCTTGAACTCACAGAGATCCATCTGCCTCTTCCTCCCCAGTTGTGCCGCATGCCTTTTCTGCTGGTTTCTAATGTAACTCAGCTACAGACTACCTTTCACTTAGATGGGGAAGGGAGTTCCTATATCCTCACATTACACAACAGCGCCACCAGGTGGCAATTTGGAGCACCCCAAAAGCCTGCCGCTAACTGGCTTCATTTATCCTTGTATCTGCCATTAAGAAGAGATTGGATTGAGGAACCAAAGCTACAGTTTTTGGTTGTCTTTTGAATGAGACAATAGTGTTACCAGTCATGGTACAAAAAGTCAACAGATTTTATAATTGTACTCAAAACTCAGAAAAAATATTAATCAGGATTTTTTTTTCTAAGACAAGGTCTTGCAACACAACCGAGGCTGGCCTGGGCTAGGTCTACAGGGGCAGCTAGAGAGCTAGGTCTACAGGGCAGCAGCATGCCATTTGATGGGTTTCTTTACTGGTTCTCGTCACTTTGGACCTCCAGTAGGCTTATATCATGACAGAACCTCTTTCCAGAGCACCAAACACACTGGGTCAGCAGTTAACATATTTTAAATGTTTACTATGGACTACATGCTATGCACATGTGTACATGGTATCTCAGCCAACACAGCAACTCTAAAAATAACCATTTATTCCTATTTTGCATTTGAGGCTACTGGGTCACATACAAATAAAAATCATGTATTCATATGTGGTACACGCTCAACTAGAGTATGAGAGTATAGACAAGAAACTAGCCAATCTAGTTACTTAAAAGTCACTACTTAATTTTCCCTTCCTAAAAGGACAGAAACAGGTGTCAGCAAGAATGAAGAGGAATCAGGAGACCATACAGGCAGTGACATGTGTAAGTGCTGTTTACAGAAGCACAAGGGCACCAACACTCAAGCTGTGAATAAGTGAGTCTCTGTACCCAAAGAGGTTGTAGCCCTACTGAAATAAGGCAATACTTCAGCTTCAAAGACAAAGATCTTTGTGCTTCTAATAAGACCATTCGTAGAACTTAACCTAAGTATTTTGAGACAAGGTCCATCTTTGAATTTCCAATCCTTCTGTTTTAATCTCATACACTGGATCAAAGGCACTAAGTGCTGCTTCCAGAGCATCTCCAAAGTGAATCAATCCAAAGTCACAAGGCTGAAGGTCAGCTTCCATACTGTAAAGTGGAAGGAAAGCTACTGTGCGATCACGCTCAGGTCACTAAAGGACTAGGCTGAAGGTCAGGTTCCATACTGTAAAGTGGAAGGAAAGCTACTGTGCGATCACGCTCAGGTCACTAAATGACTGGGGCTGACACCTAGATGGTGACTCACTAGTGTCATGACTAAATATAACTCATGCCAAGACTTTAGACTCCTATTGAGAACAGGTAATATTTTAGATTGGGAAGTCAGCAATTCAGCAATTTGACAATCTAGCTTTGATTATAATTCATAAAGTATGTAATACAGATTGTAAAAGGTCAATGCTGCACAGACCAAGTTCTTTCAAATAAGTTTTTGTTGACTGATACAATGTATGATGTGTAAGCTGAAAAAAAAAAGTGGTCTAAAAAAAGCAATAAAGAATTCATATCTGTGAACATCACATTCTAAACATGGGGAAGAAGATAATAACCGACCTCCTGGATCCAGGAAGATGGTTCAGACATGCGAGTATAAGCACCTGAGTTCCAATCTCCAGTGCCCATGAAGACACTAAACATAGCACTAGCATCTGCAACTGCAGTGGCCTTCTGAGACAGGAGGCAAAGGAAAACCCTCAGAAGCCTGAAGGTATGCAATGGAACCAAGACACTGTGTCTCAAGGCAGAAGACAAGACTGATACCTACTGACCTCCATATTCACACATGCATATATGCTATACACACATACCAAAATACGCTTCCTGAAAATTTCAATTTTTGTGTGCTTTTTATCCACAGGAAATAGACAGTATGGCTGCCAAGCTTTCTCAGTGCATTCTCTGCATCCAGGACAGACTCCTATCAGAATAAGAATTCACAATGAACTAAGAAAAGCAGACACCTGACCTCTGATTCGGGGTAGCACTTGCAAACCTACCCATGCAGGTTCAATTGAAAACATACATCTTTATATACAGATGCAGGAAGCCTTGCCTGAGTTATTTATATTGATTGATACTGGCAAACACCTAGCAATGCCTTGGAAACAGTAATTGTGTGGCTTACAACCTGGCCATTCTGTTGCTGTACCCCATCAACCCTGTAAAATGTTTTATGCTAAATCAAATTAGGTGGCTTACATGTATATAAAAGGAAATGCAAGCTCTGTGTCAGTCTAGCTTAGAGACACCTGTATATCAATATGATTATACCTGTGATTTTTGTGTGTGTGTATATATATAATATATATTATATATATATATAATATATATATATATTATATATATATACAAGTATACATATATATATATCATATATATGAAACACTAGTGAGTGTTTAAGTTAAGGGCTTGAGATTCCCTGTAGCATCTAAATTCTATTACTCCTGTTCTTGCTCCTTGAGGTCACCAGAAAACTGTCCATAGGGCTAGCTTACATATTGATTTGAGAGCACAACCAACAGAGGTGACAGGAGTATGACCATGTGTCCCAGGTAGCATACATTTTATTCAAAGGGTCTCAAAAGCCAGGTGTGGGGCTATGCATCTGTAATCCCGGCCCTTCAGGCTGAGGCAGGACGACTCTAGGTTCCTACCCAGCTACACAGTAAGACCCTGTCTCCAACAACAAAGGTGGGTATGTGGGATCACCTTAAACTATACTTAGCTCCTTGTGCATAGGTAGGTGAAGCCTAGTACAAGCCGAACACCTACAATCTGAAAACATGATATGCTTCCAAGTAGAAAAAAAATTAAAACATATTAGGCTGTTAGTATCAAATTTCAAGATTTCTCAGTTTTAGGATGCTCATCTGCTAAGTCAATGCAAATATTCCAATATCTGAAGCATTTCTGTGAATTTCAAATGCTGTTTAAGAAGCCAAATTCTGTTAATAGTAACAAATAACAAAAATGTTACAATGAAAATTCTCTGTGTGGCATCAATTTGAGTCTTCAGTCTCACTTCATGCTTACACTAAGAATCAACTAGTTTCTAGGACTAAGATTTGCCTTGTTTAGAAAGCAGCAGTGTCACCAATACAAAAAGATTTCATCTCCATACTCTTTTGGACTGCTTACTGGATTATCTATCTCATTTCATCCTGACAACCAGCTCAAGTTAGGCATGGTTATCAAACTCCCTTTCAGATAACAGGGCTTAGAGAAGCTGAAGGCTAAGCAACTGGCGCATAGCTAGAGTAAAGCCGGATGTGTGTGACCTTAACTATTCCACTCTGTGATCTGCACACCAGCTCCTCTTCATACACAACTTCTCTGCGATCCATCTACCTTATAATTGTCCTCATTCTACTGCAAAACTGAAAGAGGCCTTGTCCCTTGCAATGAAAGCAGCTAAAATCCAAGCTGATACATCAAAGCTAATAAGCTATTACCTTATCCACGTTTAGGCTTTAAAAGTCAAATTCAATGCCACCTTCAGGATTCAAAATTATACCCTAAACCCTCTCTACCCCTCATCAAGGAAAAAAAAAAGTCATGAAGATTGAGGACTTTTTTGTCATGGGTTCACTTTAATCTCTGACCAAACCCAATTCTCATCCTCTGCTCTCTAAATAATTACATATTAAAGGATTACTAATGTCTTAGAGAACAGCCTGATCAGTGACCCTCATAACGGTAACTTCCCAAAATAAAATGTGGTGTATATGTATCTAACCATACAAACAGAAAAACAAAGGACTGTGATTTCTGTAGAAACCCTGTCTCAAAAACAAAAACAAAAACAAAAAAAAAACAAACATTATAAAACATGATTTAGAGCCGGGCATGGTGGCAACACCTTTAATCCCACCACTCAGGAGGCAGAGGCAGGCGGATTTCTGAGTTCGAGGCCAGCCTGGTCTACAAAGTGAGTTCCAGGACAGCCAGGACTATACAGAGAAACCCTGTCTCGAAAACAAAAAACAAAAAACCAACATGATTTAGTCATAGAAGATCTTGTGTCCTTAGATTTAAATCATTGATAGCCCTGGCTATCCTGGAACTCACTCTGTAGACCAGGCTGGCCTCGAACTCAGAAATCCGCCTGCCTCTGCCTCCCAAGTGCTGGGATTAAAGGCATGGGCCACCACACCCGGCATAATGTCCATTTTATTAGCTTGGTCTACAGACTGAATTCCAGGACTGCCAGGAATATATAAACACCCCCCACCCAAAGAAGAAAAAAATCCATCATAATGTATCTAAACACTTTGTGTGGTCTGCTGGGGATTAAACCAATGAACAAAATAGACACTATTGCCAGGCGCTACCACGCCTTTAATCCCAGCACTCAGGAGGCAGGCGATTTCTGAGTTCGAGGCCAGCCTGGTCTACAAAGTGAGTTCCAGGACAGCCAGGGCTATACAGAGAAACCCTGTCCAAAAAAAAAAAAAAAAAGACACTATCTCTACCAGTATTTTTGATTTTTGTCTGTTGTAAAGGGAATATGTTCTAATCCTTCAAAACTATACTTAAAATTTTTTTTAAATTAGGATAAAATGGCCTAACCACTTCAAAGTAAAAAGTTACATGTTTCCTAGAATATGTCAAGTAGAACATCACTAATACCACATTGGTAACTACTGTGAATGTTTACAATGGACTAAATAGGCTATAAAAACAGTAGGTCGTCAAAATCAACTTTATACAACTGGAGAACAATTCAAACGCTTTAGGCAGGGTTTACTGAGATGCTTCAGGGCTTAAACTCTGGAAAATCATTCCTCTAGATATGATAACTATTTCTCTATGTGCCTCTCTAGCAAACAGCCAACCCTGTGAGTTTTATATATGACTGAATACAAATCATTTTATTACCAGTGTCATAGTGGTTGTGTGACTGAAGGGGATATTTGACCCAATTTTCTAAGGAGAACTTGTCTCTTAATATGGTTTTTACTAAGTCTAAACTACTTTAAATGAGACACTTGCTCCCCTCCAAAAAGGGGCTGTGGAGGGAAGATGGAACTGAATGCTTCCAAACTTTTCATTAGTGAAGAATGTTTCAAAACGTGTTTAGAGACTATGCATCCACGTGGTACGTTCCCATCACGTGGCAGGATTCCTCCACTGGAGGGAATCAATTACTGTTATTTGTAGACAATGGGTAGAAAAGATGGCTTCGGTGGATTTGAGTTACTCCGGGTTTCTCCATCTTCTGCTACTCTGCCACCCCATCTCAACCTTCCCTCCACTTCCTGCCCTCACAGTCTCCTCCCAACCCTCTCTGGCCGCGCGGCAGTTGTGGGGGAGGTCCCCCTTCTTGCTGGAGTCTTCTATCTCCTCCACCCTTGAGCTCCACTCACCCATCCTTCAACTAGACAGACTCTAACTCCCTCTTCCCCGTTTCTCCAACTTCCTTCAAACTATCCCAAACTACTATTGGAACCGTTTTATCAAGGTCTTTAACCCTCTACCTACCTCCCTAAGAAACTATCCCCCGCCCCACCCCTTATTTAAACTGCTTTTCTCCACGGCCCCCACCCGTCTTCATAGCCCTCACCCTTCTCCCGAAGAAGAGTCCCCTTTCAACTACCTTCCTCTACCACTCGATACTATCCCAAACCGTTCCCACTCCCGCTACTCTAGGACACCACCTTTCTCAACTTTAGGCTTCATTCACTCCTCCCACAAAGCGCCCGAGATCACTTCGCAAGGACCCTCCAAATAAATGCCCCCCAGCAGCTTCCTCCTCCCCACTACCATGATTTAAAATAAAGGTCCCCTGAAGCAAGCCTCACATTCCTGTCCGTTCCTCCCCAACCCCCTTTCGAGCCTCGGGCTGCCATTCCCGCTACTTTCTGGGTTCCAAGTCCACTCGACTCCAGCAGGCCTCCCGACCGGGGACTGAGCCCCTTCCCCCCCCCCCCCCCCCCCCCCGGGGACCCGGCCCCCCCCCCCCCCCCCGCACCTACCTCGTGGATCCGGCCCGCGCCGCCCCCTGCTCCGTCCTCCGCCCGCGCTCCGCCAGCCTTTCCGCCCTTCTCCCACTCCGCCCTGCTCCCTCGCTCCCTTCCTTCCGTCCTTGCCCAGCTCCCAGTCCGCAAGCTCCCCTGGCTCGCGGCGGGCTAGCCTCGGCCCGCGCGGCTCTCGCTCTCCCGGGCCCAGCACGCGCCCCTCCCCCGCCCGCTCCCCGCCCCTCCGCTCGCCATTCTTCTCTCCGAGCCGCGCACCCCGCCCGGCCTCGGCTGCCTAGCTGGCCCATCCCCCGCGCTCTCGCCGCGGCCCCCGCCTCCGGCCTCGTTCCCCGCGGCCTCCCGCGCCCCTCCGCCCGCAGCCTGACCTGCGATGGCGGCCGCCGAGCGCGGCGCCGCGCGGCCAACGGGCGACAACCGAACCTCCCGCCGCCGTCGCCGCCGCCGCGAGCATTGCCTGCGCACTTCCGGCCTCGCGCCGCCGAGGACTTCCGGGACGGCGCTGTCGAGTGCGCAGGCGCGCACGTGGGACCGGGACGGAGAGAGGCGAGGTCCCTGGTTGGCGAGTGCTGGGCGGTAGGTGAGTTCGGGGAGAACCCCCGGGGGCCGCTGAAACCTACTGTTCCGGAGGGGTGTGGTTCACCCGGGATCCGGGGCCCGCGGACCTTGTTGGATGCTCGGTTCTGAGACCGAGGGGAAGCTACTCTGCTCCCTGGACCTGGGAGAGAGCTGGGCTGGCGGACACCCCGCGCGCTTCAGACGCTCTTCCGAATGTGCCCGCTCTGTCTGTGGCTCCCTTGAGGGTAGGCGAGTAAGGGGCGAACAAGTTCCACTCCCAGTAGGTGTGTGTCAGGTAGCTGCTAGATCTGGGAGAGACCACCAAGTTCTGTCTTTGCCCACTCGTGCTCTGGGTTTCCCCTCCCCCATCAACCCCGTGTCACTGTCTTATTAGAGTGGGTCTGTGATTTGCAGACTCAATAATGTTGAGGAGAGAAGTTATTGGTAAAATGACGGTTTCAAACCCTCTTCCTCCAAGAGGTTAAAAAGATGGAGGAATGGAGTTGTCCTTTGGGGGAGCCGGGGCTGGGGTGGGGTGGGAATTAAGTTGCTGAAACTTCCCTACTGAATTTCTGGAGACTGAAGAATCTTACTGAGGCACACCAGCATTATTAAAAATGAACTTAAGTGAGAGATCATGGGACCTCGTATCCAACAGTGGTGATGGTAAATTGAATGCATAGGATATTCTCCGGTTAATGCTTAACAGTGACTCTTTTTGTTCCTCCAGGAATGGGTGAATTTAAGGTCCATCGAGTACGTTTCTTTAATTACGTTCCATCAGGCATCCGATGTGTGGCTTACAATAACCAGTCAAACAGATTGGCTGTTTCACGAACAGATGGCACGGTGGAAATTTATAACTTGTCAGCAAACTATTTTCAGGAGAAAGTAAGTCTTTGGGGAAGCCTGGTGTGGTGTTCCTGATGTTAATTTTCTTAACTTCAATTCTACAACTTATGAGTCCTACCTTCAGATAGATCAAGTGACTCTTCCTGCTGTGGAATTGCTTAGAACTTCTGTAGCATATCTGGGGTCCCTTGGTGGGTGAAAGCAGCCCAGGGGTTTGATCTGTCTCATGCTGTTTAGAAAGATCCTGCCTGGGAATTGTGTGTCAGTATATGCTGTTTGAGGACTGAAGCTTGCTGGATTTTTTTTTTTCTCAAAAAAATTGTTGAGATCATTGTGATTCTGGTAAAATGGCATTTCTTGCTGAAGGTCTTACTGTGCCTTCCGTCAACAGTGGAAAGGTTACAAACATTGTAATATCAGAAAAATTTACTAACACGGCAGCAAGCAGACTCCCAGTTCACCTGTCTCCAAGGATGTAGACTTAAACTTGTCTATTTGGAAACAGAGGAGACTTTTCATTAGATGAAATGTCTCTTTTGGGTACACATAAAGATTTGTTCATTTTGTGTGTGCCAGAATTTTGCCTACATGCATGTATGTACACTTGAGGCGTACCTAATGCCCATGGTAGTCAGGAGAGGGCATTCGATCCACTAGAATTGGATTTAGAAGTGGTTATGCGCTACCATTTGGTGCTGGGAACCCTTCAGAAGAACAAGTGCTCTGAACTGTTGAGCCGTCTCTCCAACACCAAAGACTTTCACCTCATCAACACTGGTTACTAATGCTCTTCAGGTGCAACATGCAACTCAGTTCAAGAGAGAAGCGATGGGTGGAGAGTTGTCAGCCCAGCAGGCTGGGGCTTGAGATGTAGGCATTCTGTAAACGTTGCCAAGAATGAGTGTCAGGAACTGACAGTGTCAGAAAACACATGTCAGAGGTTTTACATTCATGGAGAAAGGTCTGTAAACAGACAGTTTCTCCCCTGTCTAATAAAGCTGACAGCTACCTTTAGGGATCCTGCATAGCGCTGGCTGACTGAAGAACTACTGTGTGTAGAAGAGTGGCAAGTCCTTGCCCACAGCAAGTTGGTCACTGCTAGAAACATGACAAATGTCCTTGGGTGGACACCTGTTGCATAGTGTGACTTTACTATGTGTCGTTTATAACAACTACACTTGGATAATTTGTATTTTTACTTAGTGCCTCTTTTCATTGCTAAACTTAAAATTCTGTAAGATGAAGGACTACATCAGCAATGTTGTGACTATACTCGGGTGCTTTGTCTTGTACAAAGCCACTGCTAAATTCATGTTAGGGGAATAAGTCCTCCATTTTTTCCCTATCCTTCCTATTTTAAGCAGCTACCTAATTCAGTCTCCTGTTTTCTTCATGTCTCCTTTCCTATTTGTTAAATTGCTAGCCTCTGCTTGAGTGAGATGGCCCAGTGAGAAAAGGTCCTTGCTTCTGAGCATGAAGACATGGGCTTGATCTCTGTAGCCCACATGGTGGAAGGAGAGACCAACTCCTGCAGTTGCCCTCTGACCTTCATATCTCATACACAACATGTATATACACTAAGTAAATAAGTTTAATAAAATCTTAAGGATGGCTGGCCTCAGTCACATCACTCTCAGCAAGGCAAATAGAATAAAATGGTTAGGAGCAAGGAGTAAAGAGAGCTGTGTTCTGTCATTCTGTTGACATAGGCTTTTCAGGCAACCCACTTTACCCATTTGTCTCTTGGCCTTGCAAGTTCAGATAGGAAACCTTGTGTCAAGCAGACATAAAATTAAAATGCCATGATATATATTAAAATATTGAATGCCCAGAAAGTACTTGTAATCTGAGACTGTGGCCACGTAGGTGTGGTAGCGTTATACACACCTTTAATTCCAGAAAACAGAAGCAAGTTTATCTTTATGAATACTGGGCCAGCCTGGTCTACATAAAGAGTTCTATCTTGGACAGTGAGGGCTACATAGTGTAAGGCCCTGCCTCAAAAGAATAGAAAAAAACCTGCTTCCTGAACAGAAAGCTAGAGTGGACCAAATTATTTTTTAAGCACCCCTTCCAGGTGAAATAGACACAAAATTGAGGCAGATGTAAAGTGTGCACACTGTCATTTACCATATATGCAGTGATGCATCTCTTGATGGAGGCCTGTCTTGAGAAATGTATTGATAGTTGATTGCTAGAGAATTGGCTTATGAAACCTACCACTATGTAGCCTTATTCCTAAACTGTAGACGCCTAAAACATGTAACTGTTTTTTGGTTTTTTTGGGGTTTTTTTTGTTTGTTTGTTTTTTTGTTTTTCGAGACGAGGTTTCTCTGTGTAGCTCTGGCTGTCCTGGAACTCACTTTGTAGACCAGGCTGGACTTGAACTCAGAGATCCGCCTGCCTCTGCCTCCCGAGTGCTGGGACTAAAGGCGTGCGCCCGGCTTTTTTTGTTTTGTTTTGTTTTGATTTTTTTGTTTTTAAAACATGTAACTGGCCGGGCGTGGTGGCACACGCCTTTAGTCCCAGCACTCGGGAGGCAGAGGCAGGCGGATTTCTGAGTTCAAGGCCAACCTGGTCTACAAAGTGAGTTCCAGGACAGCCAGAGCTACACAGAGAAACCCTGTCTCAAAAACAAACAAAAAAAACATGTAACTGTATTGGAATCCCGTGGGCAGTTGTAACACAGTAGGAAATATTTGTGTGAAAAGCAAACCAGCTCCAGGTGGTTTGTCTTCAGCATATGTAAGAGCGGCACAATTTGGTGAAAACGTATTCTGGCGATAACTCAATCCCAAGTTTTACCAAAGCATACATCAATCTCGTTGAGGGACAAAGTAAGTTAAATACAGAGCAGACATGACTACACTGAAACGCTTTGTTTTGTTTTTTTGAGACAGGGTTTCTGTGTATAGCCCTGGCAGTCCTGGAGCTCACTTTGTAGACCAGGCTGGCCTCGAACTCAGAAATCTGCCTGCCTCTGCCTCCCGAGTGCTGGGATTAAAGGCGTGCGCCACCACACCCGGCTCCTGAAACTCTTTGTAAAGTTCATAAAGAGAGGTTCTATAGGTGGACTGGGAGAACAAGCTGAAGGCAAGAGTCTGCGAGAGGATAGGATGCTGAGGAAGTCTAGCCACTCAGATAGCACAGAACTCAGCAGGCTGGTGAGCTCCCAGCCTTTCTGGGAGGATAACAGGTTCTGCATGGCTTCCCTTGATGGAACAGCCCTGTTCGCTGACACTCCAGGTCCCCCTAGTATTTACCTGTGAGCACAGAGAATTCCAAGTTTGTAATAATAGTTTTTAGAAAATTGATACTTCAACCAGGTAATAGTGGCACAAGCCTTTAATCCCAGCACTTGGGAAGCAGAAGCAGTTGGGTCTTTCTGAGTTTGAGACCAGAGCAAATTACAGGACAGCCAAAGCTGTTACTCTGTTTTGAGACAGAGAAACTGTCTCAAAAAACAAGCAATAAGAAACAAATTTTAGGACTCTACACACACACACACACACACACACACACACACACACACACACACACACACCTTTCAGATGTCCTGCCTCTGCTTTCTGAGGACTGAGATTAGAGTTATATAAGCCACCACACCTGCTGAGTCAATCTTGAATATCCTAATTCGCAAATATTAGTTGAAGAACGTCTGCTGCATTAGTTCTAGTTTAAAAGAGAAATGTATAACTTATGTAATTTTAAGTAACTAATATTTGAAGCTGAAAGAGATAAAGTGTCTAGTAGACCAAATGTTTGATAGTGACAAGCTACTAGTTATTTGTGGGGAAATACTTTTCAGGTGCTGGTGATTGAGGAATTCATAGCAAGTTGGGAAGATACACTGCTTTGTGGTTTTGCTTTCTTTTTTTTTTTTTTTTTTTTTTTTCCTTGTTCCGGTCAACCCTGCTGGCTCTGCTCGACCCTGCTTGCTCTGGCCGGCTCTGCTCGCTCTGGCCAGCCCTGCTCTCTCTGGTTGGTCTCTCTGGTCCAAGGATTCGTTTTATTATTATTCTTCATTACGCTGTAGCTGACTTCAGATGCTCCAGAGGAGGGCGTCAGATCTCATTACGGTGGTTGTAAGCCACCATGTGGTTGCTGGGATTTGAACTCATCACCTTCGGAAGAGCAGTCTGGTGCTCTTACCCGCTGAGCCATCTCACCAGCCCTGCTTTGTGGTTTTGAGTTCATGGCAGGTTGAAAAATGATGATGCTTCTGTAGTTTTTCCCAGGTCATGAGTCTCGGGGTACCGAAGCCCTGTGTTGGGCAGGAGGGCAGCGGCTCTTTAGTGCTGGACTGAATGGAGAAATTCTTGAGTATGACCTACAGGCACTAAACATCAAGTACGCTTTGGATGCCTTTGGAGGACCCATCTGGAGTATGACCGCCAGCCCCAATGGCTCTCAACTTTTGGTCAGTAAGCTATTATTGATAATACAATCTTGATGATCGGTCCCCTCCCCCTGTCACAAGCTGTTTTGATTTTAGGCAAGTGCTAGCTTTAGAGAAAAACCAACATAGGCTTGTGCATGGAGATATTAGTCCTGTAAAAAGGTTCATTTAGTCTGTTTTCTACCTGTGTCTAAACAGGTTGGTTGTGAAGATGGCTCAGTGAAACTATTTGAAGTCACCCCAGAAAAAATCCAGTTTGCAAGAAATTTTGATCGGCAAAAAAGTAAGGCTTGTTTTGGGTCGGGCAATGAACAGCTTCAACAATAAGTTGTGTGTTTGCTGGGTGGTGGTGGTGCATGCCTTTAATCCCAGCATTTGGGAGGCAGAGGCAGGCGGATTTCTCAGTTCGAGGCCAGCCTGGTCTACTAAGTGAGTTCCAGGACAGCCAGGGCTATACAGAGAAACCCTGTCTCAAAAAAATCCCCCCCCCCAAAAGAAGAAGTTGTGTGTTTGTGCTACCAAAGGGACAGGCTATTTTCCCTGTGGCTGTGGAAAGTGCTATATAGATACACTGATTTTCTCTGAGCACAAGGGGAGTGCTAGAAGGCATCCCATTGTGTAGCATAGCTGTGAAATGCAAAGTAGAAAGCCACTGTTCCTGTGAAAATGAGTGTATTGTTTATCACCTGTATCTTAGTCCAGGTTTATATTGTGATAAACTCCCATGCCCAGAAGCATCTTGGGGAAGAACAGGTTTATTTCAGCTTCTGAGTTCCACAGCACAGTCCATCAAAGGTTGTAGTTGGAGCAGAAACTCAAACAGGGCAGGAACCTGGAGGCAGGAACTGATGCAGAGGCCATGGAGGAGTGCTGCTTGCTTAGCCTGCTTTCTTAGAGCACCCAGGAGCACCAGTCCTAGGGTGCCACCACCAACCATGGGCTGGGCCTCTCCCACGTTAATCAACAATCAAGAAAGTGTACCTCAAGTTTGCCCACAGGCCAGTCTGGTTGGCACATTTTCTCAATTGAGGGTTTCTCCAAAATGACTCTGGCTTTGTCAAGTTGACATAGAATCAGCAGTGTGCTCCTACAGAAACTCCTGCTTTATGAAATATAAACAGCTGTGTCTAGGGTCTTAACTAACTTTTTAAATGATGTGCTTTTTGAGGTTGATTTCCTCTGTGGGACTAGGCTGCCTTAAACTCCAGTCCTCCGGCCTCGATTTCCTGAGTGCTGAGATTAGAGATTTGTACCACAACAAAGCCGCCATTCCTTTGTTCCCCTTTCCTTCTGCTTTTTATGACATGGGTTCTCACACTGGAGTCTGCACTTGCATGGCACACACCGTGTAGCCCTGGTTGGCCTTAAACTCACGGCAGTCCTGCCTCAGTGGTGCAGTTACAGGGTTGTACCTAGCTGTGGTTCTTAACCCTACTAGCCAATCTAAATGCCATGGGGAGTGTTGTGAGCAGCTGCTGGGGTTGGGGCTCTGGCATGTCCAGGCACTGGGGTGCAGAGCAGGTGTTCACAAACACTTTGAGAAATTCTGAGCATAACAACAGTACTGAGGCTTTGAAGGCACTACAGCCTCTGCTAACTCTGGGTGTAGCAGGGAAACAGCCAAAGACAGTCTGTGAATAGACTGTGCTAGTAGAACTTGATTTAAAAAAACCAACAGTGAGCCAGGCAGTGGTGGCGCACGACTTTAATCCCAGCACTTGGGAGGCGGAGGCAAGAAGATCTCTGAGTTTGAGGACAGCCTGCTCTACAGAGTGAGTTCCAGGACAGCCAGGGCTACACAGTGAAACCCTGTCTCAGAAAAACAAACAAGCGCTGGGCGTGGTGGCACACACCTTTAGTCCCAGCAGAGGCAGAGGCAGGTGGATTTCTGAGTTTGAGGCCAGCCTGGTCTATAGAGTGAGCTCCAGGACAGCCAGGGCTATACAGAGAAACCCTGTCTCGAAAAACCAAAAAAAAAAAAAAAAAAGAAAAAAGAAAAACAAGCACAAAAACCCGAGCAATGGTTGTAGTTTGCCGGTGCCTGTTTTGGAGAGTAGTGACCTTGGTGTGTGTTCTCTGTGTACTTTGGTAATTTTGTCAAGTTGACAAAAAACTTACCAGCACAACCACCAAAAAAGAAAGAAAATTAAAAACATAATTATGTCAGGTTAACAGCAAGGATCTGTTCTGAGAAATGTAATGTTAAATTATCTCACAGTGTGAACATCGGCATGCAGGCAGGCTGGCCCGCACAAACCAAGGTGGCCGATGTCACTGGGTAGTACAATCCTGTGAGCATGCCCTTCTAAATTCAGTACATCCTTGTTTGTAATGTCAATATTTGTGCATGACCATACATGTTTGGGCACTCATGCAAGTATGTCTCTTTAATCTGTGAGAAGTCAGTGTCTGTGCACACTGAAATTTCCTTAGGTTACCATCACACCATTCTCAAAAGAAAACACCATTTACACATTTTCCTCAATGGTTTATACAAAGCGAGTTGCCGGATACTTTATCATGGGTCCCAGGACAGCTTATCAACCATGGTGGCTCAGGAAACCAAGCTGAGCTGTGCCAGCCCTGTGGGTGATTGTAGAAGTTAGGTTTTGTTTTAGGCTCACTTAAGTTTTGTTGTTTATTTAGATGTCACCTTTTTTACTGTTTTCTTACTCCTAAGGTCGGATCCTGAGTCTCTGCTGGCATCCTGCTGGTACCCACGTTGCAGCTGGTTCCATAGACTGCATTAGCGTGTTTGATGTCAAATCAGGTGATTGTCTCTCTATTTAGTATATTTGGGGTGTGGGTCTTGTCAGATTTATATTTCTCAGTTTCTGAATCTTGACTTAGCCTAACTCCTCACTAATCTCTCCTCCAGCCCATCACAAATCTCACCCCTTGCTTTCTATGCATTTGATCTGTGTGTATGTCTGTGTGTCTGTCTCTGCATCTCTGTTATATGTGGTTATGCCTCTGTGAGTGCCGACCAGAGGGCATGTGAGACATTTTCCTTATTGCTTACCTTCTCTGATCTTTTTGCTGCACAGACTTTTGCTGAACCTGGAGCTAGAGTTCGTTTTTTGTTTTTAATATAACCTGGCACAAGAAACTAGTCCTAATGATCCTACTGTCTCCAGTCCCTCTGTGCTGGGATTATAGGCGCCCAGGGGACCGCGCCTGGCTTTTATGCATGTCCTGGAATCCAGGCTTCCTTATCTGTCTGTCTGTCTCTCTGTCTGTCTGTCTCTCCCTTTGCAGAGGAGGCCCTCCCTAACCTCCTTTGCTGTGTTTGATCTCCTCTGCTCTTTTGGGGGAGTCTCCACTCTTCAGTGGGGGCTGGCAGCTCTCTCTTTATAAGGAGATAGGAAAGTAGCTTTTTTTACTCTAATTAATGACTTTTTTTTTCTGTTCTTGGCCTGGAAAATTGGGCTATTAGACGCCTTTAGTGTGAGCTTGCTTCTAACTTGTTAGATTAGCATATTTGTGCATGCAAGATACAGAGACAAAATGGGTTGGACGTGTCCTGTTTTTTTCTTTCTCAGTGCTTGACTTGTGCGTTTCTTTGTCTTTGTTAGACATGCCTACAACCTAAGAACTCCTTAAGGCTTATTTCAAAAAGTGGGAATCCGCTGGGCGTGGTGGCGCATACCTTTAGTCCCAGCACTTGGGAGGCAGAGGCAGGCAGATTTCTCAGTTCGAGGCCAGCCTGGTCTACAGAGTGAGTTCCAGGACAGCCAGGGCTACACAGAGAAACCCTGTCTCGAGGAAGAAAAAAAAAGTCTCTTGGTTTTGACTTCCAGTCTAGCCTAGCCGCTTGCGACATGGTGCACACACAGGTGTGGGATTGGAAGACTGGTGTTTCAATCTTTCCGGGGTCCCTTTGGCTTCGATGTTGTTTAGGATTCCCTCTATACCTGTTAGGACGTCTAATGCCATACCAACTATTGTGTGGACAGAGAGTTAAGCTTCTGGTTGGTCTCTAGGCCCCTTGAGCACGTGCCTTTCCGCCTTTCCTTTTCCTATGTGGACAGTTTCGTTGTTGGAAAGCCAGCCCAGGCCCCCTGTGTTCCCAGTCCCTGTTTTACCCTGAAGTCATCACCCTTGCTGAGGTCTGGCTGTGTTGTGGGTGTGGCTTTGGTGTTGACTTTTCTCTGTGCCAGTCAGTCCTTCTCTGAGGATGAGCTCCTCCCTTCCCTTGCTGGTGTTTCTATCTCTGACTTTTTCTCAGTCACTCTTACTTTTTCATCTTTCCTGACTTCACTGCTTGCTAAGTTTGTTTTTCTATCTTAGTCTTTGTAGTGGGATTTTCACTTAGCCACCTCCAGAGGTCTTTCCTGGTTTCTGCTGCTGGAGACTGAACCTGAGCCTTTGCTAAGCTGGATTCTAGAGTAAGCCTGCGGCCTCTGAGGCCAATCTTTCTTTTTTAAGAGCTGTAGTCTGGTTTGTTTGTTTTGTTTTGTTTTGTTTTTTAAGACAGGGTTTCTCTGTATAGCCCTGGCTGTCCTGGAACTCACTTTGTAGACCAGGCTGGCCTCAAACTCAGAAATCCCCTGCCTCTGCCTCCCAAGTGCTGGGATTAAAGGTGTGCGCCACCACGCCTGGCTATAGTCTGGTTTTTGATTGTGTATGCTCATGAAGGCATCTGCTGGGACCGTAGTTATGGGTGGTGCTGGGAACCAAACTCCAAGCTTCTGCAAGAACAGCAAGCACTTAAACCACTGGGCTGTCTCTCCAGTCCCTACCTGTTAGTGATATCCGGCATGTGTTCTGCACCCTTCCTGTTCTTCTGTTGATTTACTTGTTGTTTCTATTAGTCTCCTTGGCTTTGCTCAATACAGGAGACTTTCTTCCCATGCCATGTGCGCTATTTGCGCCTGTCACCGTAGTGGGGCTCCTGAGCATGGCCTTCCCTGCAGAGGTATCTGGATGGCCTATCTAGGGACCTGTGAAGTCATAAACTTAACTTTTTTCTTTTTCTTGAGTGACTTGAAATCAATCAATTGGGGTTTTTTGGGGGTGGGGGGAGCTGGAGATCAACCCAATTCTGAGTGTTACATGTTCCACCACTGAACAGTACTCTCAGACTCCCCCATTCTCTGTCCCTGTGAGTCCTGGCCCAGCTGTCAGTGTTCTGAGGAGAAATCTGGTTCTCAGCATTCAGTTAGCAGTTTCACTGGACCCTGTTTTCCTTCCAGACACCCCTGTCCCAGCCTCAGTTCCCAAAGCCTTATATGTAAGAATGTCTTCTCTGCAGATAGAGTCTCTAGATTAACTTTTGACTAGTCCCTCCTTGCAGGCCCCTCATCCCTCTAATCTCTGAAGAACAGGGTCCCCAGCTCCTGAGGGTGTCAAGTATAATAAGTCAAGTGGCTTCTTGGCTTTTCTTAAGGCGAACCTGCATCTTGGTTTCAAGGTCCTACTTGGTTGCCACCCTGAGTCTTTGACACTGTCTTCTTTTCTCTCTTTCCTATAAACAGGGTGTAGGGAGAGTTCAGGGTGTGACGTGTACACGAAATGTGCCAGCTTTTAAGTGAACAGGGATCCTTCCATGCCAGTGCCCCATGAACAGGGACCCTTCTTCCATGCCAGTGTCCCAGAAGGAATGCCACTTCTTCTGCTCTCTTTTTCTCCCTCTCTTTCTCCCTCCCTCGCACCTTACCCCTTCCTTTTCAGGATCCCATTTTGGATTTTTAAAACAGTTTTACACAGCTGCCATTTTACTCCCTAGCTATGTTCAGGCATCTCACTCCATGTATGCTTGCCTGTGCAGTTTTGAAAAACTAAAACTAAACGTGTGCCCTTCTTATTTTTCAGGGAGCATAATTCGTAAGATGGTTTTAGATCGGCAACACCTGGGAGTGACTAAGTCTCGGTGCATAGTGTGGGGTGTTGCCTTCTTGTCTGACGGCACAGTCATAAGTGTGGACTCTGTTGGAAAGGTGCAGCTGTGGGACTCTGCTACTGGGACACTCGTTAAGAGCCATCTCATCGCAAATGCTGACGTGCAGTCTATTGCTGTTGCTGATGTGAGTATAGTTGCAGCCCAGGTAGTCCCTGAACTTAAAGTCCTCCTGCCTCAGCCTCTGAGTAGCTAGGATTTAGGCTTGTGTGGCAAACCCATCTTCCAAGTCAGTCTTAGGGTCTCTCCTTTCCCATACAATGCTTATTTGACTTAGAAGGATTCAGTTTTTTATCACAACTAATGTTTTTTTGTTGTTGTTAATTTAAAGCTATTTTTACATTTCTTATACTAAATGTAGTTTGTATATAGTCACATGTCACCTAATGGCAGGATCACATTCTGAGAAGTCCATCGGGTGATTTCAACATTGTATGAGCATCATAGAGTGTAGTTAGGCAGATAGTAGGGGAAGCTACTGTGTTGCACACCTAACGTACCAATTGTGTGTGCTCTTCTTTTACACAACTAGCAGCAGAGAAATTTTAATCCTTCTAATTCTTCTAAACCGTGTAAGCAGTGACATCATAGAAATACATACTGTGTTGACATCCGTAGAAGTGTTAAACTTCATAATGATATCTTGCTGAGCTGACAAGATGGCTCAGTGAGTAATGACACTTGGCGCCAAGTAAAGAGAGAACAAATGCAGTAGGTTTAATTTAAGAAGGTACTACCTCTAAGGAAGTACAAATACTAAGTGCCTTATTTGAAAGTGGAAGAAGTTTAGGTTATCTTTCAAGATTTATAGCAGACAGAGAAGTCTTGTCTCAAAAAGCAAAATAAATTTTTTTAAAAATTATATAATTTTTTATTTTATGTATATTGGTGTTTTACCTGCGTGTCTGTCTGTTTGAGGGTGTTGAATCCTCTGGAATAGGAGTTAGAGACAGTTGTGAGCTGCCATGTAGTTGCTGGGAATTGAGCCCCGGTCCTCTTGAAAGAGCAGCCAGTGCTCTTAACCACTTTTTACTATGCATGAGTGTTTTACCTATGTGTGTCTCTGCTGGATCCCTTGGAACTGGGATTGCAGACAGCTGTGAGCTGGCATATGGGCGCTGGGAATTGAACCCAGTTCTCTGAAAGAGCAGGCACCACTGTACCATCTCTCCAGCACCACCCCCACCCCCTTTTAAAATATTTGACTATGTGTGGGTGTGGGTATGCATACAGGTGTGTAGAAGTCAGAGGCTTCAATCCGTTTGGAGCGGGAGTTCTGTAGCTGGTTGCAAGCTGCATTATGTGAGTGCTGGGAACTGAACTCGGGTCCATTGACAACAGGAGTGCCCTTAACCTCAGAACCCGCTCTCCAGCCTGCGCAGGTCTTAAAATCTTACAGCAAGATAAAAATCTCCCACCTAAACCAGAGTACTGTCTAAACCTAGAGTACAGTCTAAAGGAATGCTTACACCAGCTTCATTGTGAGTTGTGCGTAATGTTTTATGTACAGCTATGATGTCACTGGGAAATGGGAACTTTGGATATTTGGACTTTTCATTGAATGTGTAACGAGTGACTGGCTGCATAACACAATTGGCCATACTAATTGTTAACGTTGTCAGCAGGGGGCGCATTGCTACCCATGTGTGAGCTTGCTCCTCTGATGGAACTGCTACTGGGAGCCTCCCTTCTAATTCGGGGAAAGAGGGTTTTTGTTTTTTTTTTTTCCTCCTTAGCTACCCAGATAGAAAACCTGAAGGAATATTTTCCCATCTGGTGTGTTTTGTTGACATCTATCCCCTCGTGATTTAATTTCTCAGCAAGAAGACAGTTTTGTGGTGGGCACCGCCGAGGGCACGGTATTCCATTTCCAGCTGGTGTCCGTGACTTCCAACAGCAGTGAGAAGCAGTGGGTGCGGACGAAACCGTTCCAGCATCACACTCATGACGTGCGGACTGTGGCCCACAGCCCAACAGCCCTGATCTCAGGAGGTAGGTCCTCCCCCAGCCAGCTGCTCCTGACTGCCTGGCTCTGGCTGTTCTCTCTTCATGAAAGCCATCTTTCACCGCGTGTTCCCTCAGGCACCGACACCCACCTGGTTATTCGGCCTCTCATGGAGAAAGTGGAAGTAAAGAATTACGATGCTGCTCTCCGAAAGATCACGTTCCCCCACGTGAGTATCCCCCTCGCACCCTCAGCATCTCTCCGTCCCTCTGTCCAGTAAGACTGAACACACCTCACACTTCGGATAGCTCTCTTCATTGTATTCTGAGACAAGCCTCCTTGAAGACATCCACTATGTGTGTATGTACGTGAATATTGTGATAATGAGGAGGGTCCAGTTTAGGTGTTGGGAAGGTCTTCTCAACTTGTAGGAATGGTGCCATCTACCTTGAAAGGACAGTCAAGCCTGGCTTTCCACCCTTAAAAACAAGCTAACCACATTCCCATAAAGCACAGTTACTGAGTGGAGGGGTATTTCTCCAGAACGGAAACTCAGAATGATGTTTGCAATTTACACAGACATTTTAGGCCTGGAGATATGCGCCCAGTGGTTCCTTCAAACAAACCTGCTCGTCTTGCAGCTAGTACCTATCTGTACCTCCAATTCAAAAACTGACTCTCTGTTTTTACCTCTTCAGGTACTGCATGAATGTGGTGCACAGACATACATGCAGGCCAAACACCCATACACATATAGTAAAAAATATATATTTTTTAAAAATCCACATATTTCATGTATGTATGTGGTTTAATAAAGTCAGACATAGTCCTCACTCCCCCCACCCCGTCCTTGACTTTAAAGACAGGATTTGATGTTGTAGTCCTGTCTGGCTTTGTTCTCCCTTCCTAGAGTATACTAACCTTGAACTCATGGAGCTCCACTTGGTACCAGTACCTCAGTGTCTCTTGGATGAGTGCTTCTCTGTCCCAGTCTGAGTCACCGTCTGTTTTCATGGATTCCTTTTCTGTGACTTCCTTAATAATTTCCGTTTTTGTTTTGTTTTGAGACAGGATTTCTCTGTGTAGCGCTAGCTGTCCTAGAACTCTTTGTAGACTAGGCTGGTCTAGAACTCAGAGATCTCCTTGCTCCTGCCTTCCAAGTGCTAGGACTAAAGACATGCACACATGTCTCCTTTTATCAACATCTGTCGTGCTACCCTGTGCTCCTTGGGTTGTTCTAAAAGCACCGTGCTCATTCCTCTGTGTTTAAAAAACCTTTGGTTACTGGGCGTGGTGGCGCACGCCTTTAATCCCAGCACTCGGGAGGCAGAGGCAGGTGGATCTCTGAGTTCCAGGCCAGCCTGGTCTACAAAGTGAGTTCCAGGACAGCCAGGGCTATACAAAGAAACCCTGTCTCGAAAAACTAAAAAAAAAAAAATTTAAAAAAAAAGCCTTTGGTTGCTATTGCTGTCTTCAGCATAAAGCCCTAAATTTTGGGTGTGTTTGTGGAAACCTATGTTGATCTTGGATGCCCTGTCTCATTCAGCTTTTCCGTTCCCAAGTCTTTTCCACAGTGCTTCACATCTGACCTTGAGGCACAATGAGAGGTCACATGCCCTTTCCTCCCTGGGACTTGTTACCTTGCCTTCTCTGCTTGACTAATCTTTACCAGTGAACTACTTCTGTTCTGTATAAATTCCACGAGGCTAAGTTAGATATGCTTTCTGCTCATCCTAGGTTTGTCTGTGTTAAATCTTGCACCATACCCTATATATAGCATGAGTGCCTGCCTAGTCTATGTCATTTCTTTAGACGAGTCTTGAGGTCAGTGGCTATTTCGTCACCATTGTGTTCTTGATTCCTAGGACAGTGGCTAGACTGTAGTAAGACTTAGGATGTTTATCAAATAAATGAAGATCAAGGGTGTTTGTTTGAGACTGTGACTCAGTAAGTAGATCAGACTGGCTTTGAATTCACAGAGGTCCACATATTTCTGCCTCCCGAGTGCTGGGCTACTGTACCCAGCTAAATAAATGGGTTTCAACAGTAGAGGAGCTGGTATGCTAAGATGTTGAATTTGGAAACAAAGTAGTGGATGACCAGGTTGGCCTTCTTACAACTTTTCAATTGTTGGCTGCAGAGGCGTCTCATTTCCTGCTCAAAAAGAAGGCAGCTTCTCCTTTTCCAGTTCGCTCATCACTTGGAACTTTGGAGACTCGGATCCACATCTGCAGCAGGTATGTCTGCAGGAGAGGGTTTTATGTTCGCTTTTGTTTTTTTTAAACTGGGAAGTATTTTAAAAAGAGGGGAAAGGGGGGAAGGTGTGGCAAGAAGGGCTTACATGTCCCTCACACGGAAAGTGCCGGCCTGCGAGCACAGGATCATCCGGTACACCCACACAAAAGGAAACTGGAAGCCAGCCTTAATAGTGTATGCCATTAATCCCAGCACATGGAAGGCAGAGTCCTGTGCCAAGAAAAGAAAGAAAACAAATAAAATGGAAAGAGAATGGGAAGTATCAAAATTGCAGTTGAAATTCTGCCTGTAGAAAATAAGTCACGCATGGTGGCAATTCCCTGGCAGTGGAAACAGAAGAATCAGAAGATCAGGACCAAGGAAAGAGCATCCCTGAGCTTGATGGACACGGCTACGGTTAAGAGTGTATGCTGCTTTTGTAGGATTCAGATCACAGCACCTACACTGGATAGTTCACAGCCCCACGTATATCTAGCTCGAGGGACCTGACATCCTTATCTGCCCTCCAAGTGCATACCCACACACAGAGGCAGCTAACTAAAAATACACAAAAATCTTACAAATACAGGAGGGCTTAAGCGTCTATAAAATGCATGCAAGAGGTGGTTGAGGTGACAGCTATGGAGTCCGGCTTAAATAAAAGCAGGCTGCTGGGAACCTAGAAGGTAGAAGGATGTGCAGAGGCAGTCCTGCATGCAGACAGGCCAAGGACTCTGGAGTCAGTAACTAGTTTAAAAGTGAATTCTCTTCCTTAGAATATATTGAAATCTGCTCCTACTTCGCTGCATGTCTGTGGAGTGGGGCTTTAGCCATATCAGACACGGCCTTAGAGCTCCGTTTGCTGCTCTTTCCTAGTGCTAGCCTTTCAGAGTGTGCTGCATACATGGAAAGTCCAGATTACCCACTGGTAGAAAATCTGTTACTGAGGGTTGGCTTTAGAATGGAAACATGCAGAATTTTTCTTCTTGGTGAGAAAAAACTCAGACAATTTTCTGTTTTTAGGCAAGAATGGAGATACTCTTCCACTCTCTAAAAACGCAGATCATCTCCTGCACCTCAAGACAAAGGTGAGGACGGTTTGTACTCGGCATCCCAGGTCCAGAGCACTTCCATTCTGAATCTGGGTGCCTCAGTCTGTAGCCCAGACTGTGTCATCAGTGGATGTTGAGGATTTGATAAGCGAGTACAAGAAATTGGTTTTCTCCTTTGTGCGTTCTTGTAGTAATTAAGGTGGTGCAAATATAAAACTTAAATAAGTAAAGATTTTGGTCATTTATGGTGGCACATGCCACCTGTAAATTCCAACATTCAGGAGGCTCTGGGATAAGGGCCGGCCTGAGTCTGAAGTCAGCCATGGACAGAGATTGAGTCCAGATTTGCTGTCATCAGGATTAGCCTTAAAGTTAGAACCCCTTCCCTCGGTTTCCCTGATGCTGGGCTCACACATATGCACCTCCACATCAGCTTTAGTTTTAACTCTACATAAACTTTATATTGCATTTTTCTTCCCCTTTGAATATTTTTCATTTTTTTCTTTCTTAGAGGTATTTTGGGGGGATGGGGTTTTAGGACAAGGTATAGTCTCTGTGTAGTCCTAGCTGTCCTGGAACTTGTTCCATAGTCCAAACTGGCCTTGAACTCAAGGACTGCCTGCCTTTGCCTCCTGAATGCTGGGATTAAAGGCATGCACCACCATATCCAACTCAAAGCAGGTTGTCACAGAGAAAGAAGGAAATCAGCACTCAATCCTTTGTCCTCAGCTGTTGCATTAATGCCTTCCTGCTTGTGTTTCCCAGATTGAGACTTTCCAAGGTACTCAAAAGACCTAACATAATACACATTTACCTGCAGACCCTTGTTAGATTTGGAAATCAAAGCTGTACCAGTGAAGTGTTCTGTCTGGGATTTAGTAGTCATAATACAGCACATGAGTGTTCAAGACTACATACAGGCAAGGTGGACGATGGTGGTGCACGTCTTTAAACCCAGCACTTGGGAGGCAGAGGCATGTGGATCTCTCAGTTTGAGGCCAGCCTGGTCTACAGAGTGAGTTTTAGGACAGCCAGGGCTGCACAGAGAAACCCTGTGGTTTTTTTGGTTTTTTTTTAAAAGCCGGGCGTGTTGGCGCATGACTTTAATCCCAGCACTCGGGAGGCAGAGGCAGGCGGATCTCTGAGTTCGAGGCCAGCCTGGTCTACAAAGTAAGTTCCAGGACAGCCAAGGCTACACAGAGAAACCCTGTCTCGAAAAAACAAAACAAAAAAAAAAAGACTGTGTAGGCATTTGTGGAAATGTCCAGAGCATTGAGATTACTGTCATGGGAACCTTGTTATAAGGTTTGCCAGCCTTGGTGGGGGACTCCCCTGAGCCCAGCATCCGGTGTCTAGTTGGAGGAGACTGTAGTGAAACAATGACATTTTGTCTGGGAACGAGTTGGTTCTCTCACTCACGTTGCACCCTCCCTCCATTTTCCAGGGCCCTGAGAACATTATCTGTAGCTGTGTTTCCCCGTGTGGAAGCTGGATAGCCTATTCTACAGCATCTCGCTTTTTTCTCTATCGATTGAAATATGAACGTGATAACATAAGCCTCCAAAGAGTAAGTGAGGGGGCCGTAGTATGTTCCTGGACAAGAAGAAACTTCTGTATGTGTAGTTTTTGTTTGAAGTGGCAATGAATTGGGAAGAATCCTTAGTGAAAAGTTAGCCAGTCATAACTGTTACAGAACCTACGGGACCTGCATGGTGGAAGGAGAGACTCGCACAACTTAACCTCTGCCCTCTACATACATGCACACAGCACATTTTTTAAATGTTTTATTTGCATGCAAGTATGTCAGTTCACCATGTCACCATGTGCATACTGATGCTTGCAGAGACTAGAAAGGGAGGGCCCTGGGGACTGAAGTTACAGGTGGTTGTGAGCTTCTGTGTGGGTGCTGGGACTTGAAGTCCTGTCCTCTGGAAAAGCAGCCAGTGCTTTTAACCCTGGAACCAACTCTCCAGCCTACACACAAGTTTTTTGTTTGTTTTAAATCTTGTAGAAGGTTCTAGGTTTAATTTTCAGCATTACCACTGTAATGCTAAATATATATTTACGCCAGGCAGTGGTGGCACATGCCTTTAATCCCAGCACTTGGGAGGCAGAGACAGGCAGATTTCTGAGTTCAAGGCCACCCTGGTCTACAGAGTGAGTTCCAGGACAGCCAGGGCTACACAGAGAAACCCTGGAGAGAGAGAGAGAGAGAGAGAGAGAGAGAGAGAGAGAGAGAGAGAGAGAGAGAGAGAGAGAGAGAGAGAGAGATTTACTACTATTAATTTGTTTAATTTTTATACACTTTTTAGATTTATTTATTTATTTATTATATGTAAGTACACTGTAGCTGTCCTCAGACACATCTGATCTCATCTCATTACAGATGGTTGTGAGCCACCATGTGGTTGCTGGGATTTGAACTCAGGACCTCTGGAAAAGCAGTCAGTGCCCTTAACCGCTGAGCCATCTCTCCAGCCCTTTTATACACTTTTAGAACCAAAGAGAATTACATTTCTTTCCTCCTCCATTCCCTCTAAGACCTCCTCTGACCCCTCATATTCTCTCCATTCTCAAATAGCGTTTTTTAGGTTTTTTTTACTATTATTATATGCGTGTGTGTGTGTGTGTGTGTGTGTGTGTGTGTGTGTGTGTGTGTGTACACACGCACATGTATGCATAAATGTATAAATATAGCCTGCTGAGTCTATTGTTAGTGTGAATGATTTTAGGGCTTACGTATTTATTGTGTACATGAAAAAGGAATAGAGAAAGGTTCCTAGCAAAAATGTTATTTTATTCTGATAGTATGCCCAGGTAGAGAACTGACCCGTTACCATCTAGATGGAGAGAAGGCTACACAGGCTCTGGGAAACATGCCAGTGTTCCAGGCCCTTTGTGGGTCCTTGCTTGGAAATCCCAAGGTTAATGTAACAGAAGTCTGGCTGTCTCAGGTTTGGGAGTGCTACTTTCTCTCACTGGCTTTCACTGTTCGTTTATCCTAAGGTTTCCAAATTGCCAGCATTCCTTCGCACTGCCCTTCATATTTTGTTTTCTGAAGATTCAACAAAGCTCTTTGTGGCATCCAATCAAGGGTCTCTACATATTGTTCATCTGTTGGAAGGAAGCTTCAAGCACCTGCATACTTTCCAGCCACAGTCAGGTGGGGATTTCTAACTGGACAGAGAGACTTAGTGTCACCAGTGTGGTGGCCTTTTTCTCTTTAGACCCCCATCGTCGTGCTTGTGCTCTCCACACCCTGCACCCGATATACTCACTCCTATGTTTGCAGTTTAAGTAGGAAGAGATAGCTGGCAGATGAAGACGCTCGACGAGATCTAAACTGTTCCTCACACCTACTCTTTTCTCACTGAGTTTTGATTCCTTAGTTGGGGCCAGAGAAGTTTCATCATACTTTTGTTAGCAGAGTTAGAAAGAAAGTAAAAGTCATCTGCATCTGCATCCTGATGCCTAGTAACCCCCTAGTACTTTGCCTAGGAACCCCCTAGTACTTTGCCCAGTAGAGATGTTTACATAAGATGAAAATATTGTTGTGCATATAGTTTTATTTGTGGTCATTTGTCCTTGTGACTGTCTTTTGTGTTCTGTGAGAACGTAGATTGCATCACCGGATGACTATACATACCAGCTAATGCCGACTTAACAGCACTGGGGAGGTACAACGTTGACTTAAGTTTCTCATCCACTTTACGCTGATAGTTGGATATATTCCATGATCTGTCCCTTGTCCCTAGCCCTGGCATTTAGCTGCTTCATTACCATTTAGACTCTTATCAGCCTGGATTGTCAACATTTAATATTAACTCATGGAAAGCTGCTTCAGGCCAGGTGTTGGGGTGCACACCTCTAGTCCCAGCACTCAGGAAGCAGGGACAGATTGATCTCCGTGAGTTTGAGGAACTCACTATGAGTTCCATGGTAGTCAGGGCTACTCAGAGACCCTGTCTCAGCTCCCTATCCCCCAACCCCCAAAAAGAAAAAAGAAAAACTGTTTCAGAAGAAACCTATCATTTAGGAGTCAGATGAATTAAGCCAATAGTTCTTTTAATTATAAATCTTAGACTACCTTGTCCTTATATTGTTTTGGTTTTTCAAGACAGGGTTTCTCTGTGTAGCGCTGGTTGTTTTGGAATTCCCTCTGTAGACCAGGCTGGCCTCAAACACAGAGGTCCGCCTGGCTTTGCCTCTGCCTCTCAAATGCGCAGATTAACAGTCAGTGCCACCACTATCCAGTGCCCTTACCATCTTTAGCCACCTTTCAGCACTTGGTCTATTACTTGTTATAAAGGTTTTCTCATTATTAGGGATAGTTAGATGCAGCCTATATTTTAGCATTTAAAATTGATGTCTGATTTTTACCTCATGTTCATGTTGCAAATTGAATCAAAACCTATTGACAAAGGTGCTCGTTAGTGTTAAACATACAGAGGCCATTCAATAAATATGTGCTTCAAACAATGAGTAGGAAAAGGTAGTTTGAAATAATTAGCATAAGATACAGTTTCAGTGCTCCTTCAGATCTGAACCACAGATGCCTCCAGTTGTATCTCTGCAGCCTCTTCACATGAGTGGCCACTGGAGCAATAGTTTTTATGTTTGCTTGTTTTATATTTATTCTTTGTACCACATCTCACGATGTAGACCTAACTGACGTGAAAAATGCTGTGTAGACAGACCAGGCTGGCCTCAAACTCAGATTCTCTGCCTCCTGAGTCCCAGGACTAAAATTTTATACCACCATACAATAGCTAATTCAGTTTTTTTTGTTTGTTTGTTTGTTTTTTGTTTTTGTTTTTTTTTTTGGTTTTTCGAGACAGGGTTTCTCTGTATAGCCCTGGCTGTCCTGGAACTCACTTTGTAGACCAGGCTGGCCTCGAACTCAGAAATCCGCCTGCCTCTGCCTCCCAAGTGCTGGGATTAAAGGCGTGCGCCACCACACCCGGCTAATTCAGTTTTAAAAGTGGGGAAAGTGTAGCTGTCTGACAGTTGGGAGGCTGAGGCACACACATTCTAAATTTAAGGCTGTCTTGGGCTCCAAAAGTATTTTCCTAAGCTGGGCAGTTGGTGGCACACGCCTTTAATCCCAGCACTCGGGAGGCAGAGGCAGGCGGATTTCTGAGTTTGAGGCCAGCCTGGTCTACAAAGTGAGTGCCAGGACAGCCAGGGCTATACAGAGAAACCCTGCCTCAAAATATATTTTTTTTTTAATTTAGAAATAAACAGGTTAACCTTTAGAACTAATTTGCAAAACTCAGTAAATTCTCCTGTAAATGATTTATAGCCTTGTGGGCCTTGCTGGTCTCTCTATCATCTCCAGGGCTAGGCAGGCTGTGAGTGGCTAATTCAAGAACTTGTTTCTTCTGTCCTCACAGGGACAGTGGAGGCCATGTGTCTTTTGGCAGTCAGTCCAGATGGGAATTGGCTAGCTGCATCGGGTTCCAGTGCCGGAGTCCACGTGTATGATCTGCATCATCTAAAGGTGAGCCTCAGATTTCATAGCAGCAGTTTGAGTCCTATGGGAGGCTGCTAGTCATGTTAAGATTTGAGGCAAATTGGAGTTACCTGGAAATTTACTAGACTTTTTTTTTTTTTTTTTTTTTTTAAAGAATTTTTCCTCCAGGACAGCCAGGGCTATACAGAGAAACCTTGTCTCAAAAAAGCAAAAAAAAAGAGTTTTTCCTCCTTTACATTCCTGTTTTAGAGTTCTTTAGAGCCTCAATGCTGTACTCACATAATATTAAAATCAGTGAGAACCATGTAATTAGGGGTTCGTGAGTGATAAATCCATTTCCTGGCTAGGGATATAGGTCAGTGGTAAAGTACTTGCCTTGTGTTCAAGGTCAGTCCACAAAACAGGCAAGCAAAGACAACAGAATGATTGAAAAGACACAAACACCCAGGTATCTATCTCTGTGTGAGGAAGGAGGGAAAGTTCTGATCCCTAGATTCCGAGCTGGAGGTCCTGGCAGGCTTCCTTTATCCCTGCTGCCTTGTGTATTCCGTGGAGGGAGAGCATAGCTGGGAATCCTTCTGACAGCTACCAATAGGTTAACAGTACCACCAGCTATGCAGTGAATCATATACCACAGTTCTGTCCCTGGCACCGCCAAAACGAATGTTTCTGTCAAGTGCCCACACGCCTTGTAGTTGAACCGAAATGCCTGTCCATAGGCGATAATTTTTAACAGGGTTTCTCTGTATACCTCTGGCTGTCTAGAAGTCACTCTGCAGGCCAAGCTGGCCTCGAACTCAGAGATCCATCTGCCTGCCTCTGGCTCCCAAGTGCTGGATTAAGGCCTGTGCCCCCACAGCCCGGCTTAGCAGGAATGTTTTTCAGACCCAGAGTAGAGCCCTATGTGTTCTCAGTGCAGAGATGTATTGGAGTGATTGAGCAGTTTATTCAGATAAAGCTGCTCTTCAGTTCTCTGGAAAGGCTTTATTTTGTAAACAGTTAATAAGCATGGTTTGTTTGTTTGAGAAGGGGTTTTACTGGCCTAGAACTCATTTGAGACCTGGCTGACTACAAACTCAGAGATCTGCCTACATCTACCTTCCAGAGTCGACAAACTAAAAATGTGTGTCAGCACACCTAACAAAAGAAGATTTTAAATGAAATTCAAAGGTCTTTATAGTTGCAATGCCTAACTTCCACAGAACACATTTGAGTTCTGCGTGTGTGTTCCAAAGCACAGTATTTCAAACAGCTGACTTAGGGGCTCAGGCTTTAGTGCAGTAGTAAACTACTTGTGTAGCATATATGAGGCCCTGACAAGAACAAAAACAATAATAATGGTAGTCAGCAACCAGAAATCACTGGCAGCTAGCTTTCTTTGGGGGTAGGTGTAAGGGCGTGGGTGTTTGAGATAGGGTCACACTGTATAGACCTGGCTGGCCTAGAACTTGCAGAGCTCACCATGCCCAGCTCACATACCCTTTCTTGATGGGCGGTGTCCTATAGAGTCTTCCCTCTGTTTTCCCAGCTTCACTGCACTGTGCCTGCTTACAACTTCCCAGTGACTGCTCTGGCCATCGCCCCCAATACCAACAACTTGGTCATTGCTCATTCTGACCAGCAGGTAAGTGATTCCAGTGCCTTCCAGTTCCCATCTGCTACACTAACCTGGAATAGTTGGAGGATGCATAGGCAGGTTCATTTGTGTGCGTGGAGCTTCCCTATGTGGCCCATTGGCCAGCAGTACCCACTGGCTTACAGTGCAGTTCTAGAGAAGCAGCACAGAGTGATACAAGAGTTCTGAGCACTCTGCTGATGTAAACCAGAGATGACATGGACCCAGGTACCAAATTAGATACGGATGGAATAAAATCTTGAAAATAAACTAAAAATGGATAGTTTACCTTCATGAAGAAATCAGGCCTTACTAAAATAGGGGTGTCTAAATCTCAGCCAGAGTGAGAACTTAAGTCTACAGGAGTTTTTTATGCCAAGTTATGAAGAAGTACTCTTTAAAATACTTGGGCTGTAGAATACATTAACTCATCAATGCTGGTGTATCCTCATCTGTAAACTGGAGATGAGAGCATCAGCCAGACCCGTGGAGCTGTTGGAAAGACTCACCATGTCTAAGAAACACTCTTGGTTAGCCTGCTAGGCAAATGATGCTTCCTAAACAGTTTTATGCTCTCCTGCACACACAATATCCAAAAATGCTCTCACGTTCACGGGTTTTCATTCTTTACCTAGACTACTGAAAGATGCTGCCTTAAGTGCTTTTGTCATTTAAACTTGTACCCTGGGGCTGGTGAGATGGCTCAGCGGGTAAGAGCACCCGACTGCTCTTCCGAAGGTGATAAGTTCAAATCCCAGCATCCACATGGTGGCTCACAACCATCTGTAACGAGATCTGGCGCCCTCTTCTGGAGTGTCTGAAGACAGCTACAGTGTACTTACATATAATAAATAAAATAAATCTTTAAAAAAAAAAATTAAAATAAACTTGTACCCTCTGAGTTTAGTGGCAATGCCCTAGAATCCTATCATGTGGTATATTGAGGCAGGAGGATGACAAGTTCCAGGCCAGCCAGAGTTTAAACAAGAGGTCACTACTCGAAAATCCAGGGTGACTTGTGTGTGTATATTGTATATAATTTACCTTTACATTTTTTAAGGAGTGGTAAAATGTAAGGCTGAATATGGTGCTTAGTGTTTACTACTACTCCTGGTTAGGAAAGGCTAAAACCCAGAAGGAACCAGAGCCTCTGAACGCCATGAGTGAACATTCACACTTGTTTGGTGTTGTGTTCTCCAGGTATTTGAATTCAGCATCCCAGAAAAGCAGTATACAGAGTGGAGCCGCTCTGTCCAGAAGCAAGGACTTCACCAGCTGTGGCTCCAAAGGGATACTCCCATCACACACATCAGCTTTCATCCCAAGAGACCAATGCACATCCTCCTCCATGATGCCTACATGTTCTGCATCATTGACAAGTCCTTGGTGGGTTTGGAGGCTTCTTACTTAGGGATCTTTAGTGTGTGTGTGTGTGTGTGTGTGTGTGTGTTGCCCACAGAAGCCAGAAGAGTGTTTCAGATTTTCAGATCCCCCTTTGCCTGAGTTACAGCTGTCTGTCTGTGAGCATCCTGTTGGGAAACGAACCTAGATCCTGTGGCAAAAGCTCTTAATTGCTGGGCTGCCTGCCCTTCCAGCACCCTGTTTTGTTTTAGGCTTTTTGAGACATGCTGTTGCTATGTAGCCTGACTGACCTCACGTTAAACTTACAGCAATGCTGCCTCTGCTTCTAAGTGCTGGGGAAATGACGTGTGAGTTACCATGCCCTACCTTTACTTATGAATTTTAAGTATAAATAATGATTGATAGCTAAGGGAGCCTATGAGTGGTGAGTGGAGGACAGGTAACTGTACAAACTGCCAGTGTGTTGATTGGAGGAGAGGAGGAGAGGTGATTCTGTTTGGCACACTCCTGATTTGCATTCCTACTGTTGGGTAACGGGTCAGCCTCTCTGGACTAGGTTTTACTGCTGTAATTATTTCTCTAACCGGCTTTTCAACACATAATCCTAAGTAGAAAAATGATTGGGTTGGCATTCCGAAGGTGACCCTCTGGAGGTAATACGTTTGAGCTGACGACTCACTTTTAACTTTCACTCTTGGATGACTGAGTGAAGCAGTTTCATTCAAGGAGACACCTGCGGTTTTGACCACCTTGCTCCTTAGCTGAAGACATTTCAAAAGTTGATCTTTGTGTCTTGTGAAAAGCCCAGCTGGGATCCAGTGTCTGCAACAGTGATTTGGGTAGGGACACGAGTGCTTCCTTTAGTTTGAGATGCTAGCTGCTGTTTTGAAATCCCCCCCCCCCCCAAGTATGCATGTCTTTTCTGGGTAGGAGCTTTCCTCCCTCGGAGGCCTGTGGACCACAGCCATGGCTGTACTGCACTTTTCTGGGTTTGGTTATACCCAACACCAGCTGTTCTGCCTGTCTGTGAGGGTGGGGGTGGGACGTGCGTGGGTAAGGCAGCAGATGGCTCTAAAGGAGGTGTGCACAGGGAAGTGTCACTGAGTCTCATCTCATGGGCCTTGTGTCCTGGGATGTGGGAAGCAGAGCTGGCTGGCAAGTGCCTCCTGTGAGAGAGTGGAGCAGGAAGCGCCCCCTCCCACTCACTCAGCCATCTCTCTGTAACTCAGCCCAGAAGGCTTTCACCCTGGCCATGGTGATAGGTCCTTCATGTCCTTGTCCTGAGTAGAGCTAGTTCCCAGGGAAGTCAGAGATGAAGTGAATCATTTATTTGGCTGTCTCTTGAAGTGTCAGTGTCACCAGTGGGGGTAGTTTATGTTATTTTCCCTTGGGGGAAAACCTTAGCCACTTGGCCAGTGTGTTAGATATGGTCGGGGGAGTTGTGGAAAGCACAGGGACCATGTGGGCTGAGATCTGCACATGCCCGTTTGTTCCTGACAGTGTGGCTGACAAGCCTGGCCTACAGCCTGCCTGTCTTTAATCTTACCATAGAGTATGAAACCCTTTCTTGCTTCATCCTGCCCATCATAACCCCTTTTGCCTGAAGCATTTTTACATGACCTAGGGTGTATCAACAGGTATACAGATGAAGTTGTGTGTGTGTCTGCATGAGTTTGTATTCACCATGTAAGTGTAGTGCCCACGGAGGCTAGAAGAGGATATTAGATTTCCTGGGACTGGAGTTACAGGCAGTTGTGAGCCACCTAATATGGGTGCTAAGAACTGAACCTTGATCCTGTGCAAGAGCAGTAAGCATTCTTAACCACTGAGCTATCCTCCCAACTCCCACATGTATTTAAGACAGTTCTTGAGGACTAGGGATACAGCTTAGTTGGTAGAATACTTGCCCACCGTGCATGAAACTCTGGTTTAGATTCCCAGAACATGTAAAACAGGTGTAGTAGAATACACTTTGGAAGTTGAGATAGATCAGAAGTTCAAAGTTATTCCTACCTCTGGCATCAATTTGAATTCAGATTGAGGCTAGGGAACCTCTCTCAAAAAAAGGTTTTCTGGGAGTGCCTGCGGTGTTGGCTTAGTGGTTAAGAGCATATACAGAAAGTAATGATTTTAAATTTTTAAAGATTTTGTAAGTTTGTATATGTTATGCACAGTGTTCTGCCTGCAAGCCGGAAGAGGGTGCTAGATCCCATTATAGATGTTTATGACCCACCTTGTGGTTGCTGGGAATTGAACTCAGGACCTCTGAAGGGGCAGGTAGTGCTCTGAACCTCTGAACCATCTCTCCAGTGCAAAGATTTTTTTTTTTTTTTTTTTTTTTTTTTTTTTTTTTTGTTTTCTCTGTGTAGCCCTGGCTGTCCTGGAACTCCCTTTGTAGACCAAGCTGGCCTCGAACTCAGAAATCCCAGCATTTGAGAGGCAGGCGGATTTCTGAGTTTGAGGCCAGCCTGGTCTACAGAGTGAGTTCCAGGACAGCCAGGGCTATACAGAGAAACCCTGTCTCGGAAAAAAAAAAAAAAAAGAAGTCAGGCCGGTAATACCAGTTCCATAGGAGGCTGGGGCAGGAGCATCTCAAATCCAAGGACTAGGACCAAAGTTATGGCCAGCCTGGGCAACTTAGTGAAACTCTCTAAAAGAAATACTGAAACCGGGCGTGGTGGCGCACACCTGTAATCCCAGCACTTGGGAGGCATACGCAGGCGGATTTCTAAGTTCGAGGCTAGCCTGGTCTAGAGTGAGTTCCAGGACAGCCAGGACTACTCAGAGAAACCCTGTCTCGAAAAAGAAAGAAAGAAAGAAAGAAAGAAAGAAAGAAAGAAAGAAAGAAAGAAAGAAAGAAAGAAAGAAAGAAAGAAAGAAAGACTGAATAGCATGGCGATAGTGGTGTACGCCTTTATCCCAGCTCTCAGGAGGTAGAGGCAGGCGGATCTCTGTGAGTTCGAAGTCAGCCTGGTCTACAGAGTGAGTTCAAGGATGGCCAGGGCTACATAGTGAGACCGTCTCAAAAACAACGATAACAACAGGGGGCTAGGGGTGAGGAGGGGCACTAAAAAATGAAAAGGTTAGGGATATTGGGGATATTATTCAAAGTGCTTGCTCGTGTGTGTCTGTGTGTTACGTTGCTCTAATAAATAATTATTGTCTTTTTAGCCACTTCCAAATGAGAAGACTGTGCTCTATAATCCACTTCCTCCGAAAAATGAATCAGATGTCTTCCTGAGGCGCACGACCCATGGGTTTAAAATGTCTAAGATATATAAGGTGAAAACCCTTACTGTACTGTTGCTTCCCTGCAGTGTTAGCAAAATGTAACAAGTAACAGAAGACAAGCGTGTCTTCCATTTGCACGTAGAGACCCTGACTTGGGAGAGGAACAACCTTGAAGTTGTCTGTTGCTGTAGCTGTGATCCCTGTTCTTAACTCAGTAGGTTAGAGCAGGGAAGTCGTACTTCCCTGTGGGAGAGAAGTTTGTAGTACTCATGTGGCATCTTTGTTAGAATGAATGTTCTTCTCTGTAGAACTTCTAATTAGAGACTATTTCAAGGAATAAAAGTAATGGGAGCCATTGAACTTACACAATTTTCTTTTTTCTAATTTTACCATATATAAAACGATGTCCTTTGACCTTTTGGTACCATGGTTGTCTGGCCCAGCTCAAGTTCCCCAGTCATACTCCTTGTGAGCCAACTCCACTACAGTGCTGGCCCTGTCCGCCCATGTTGAGTCCAAGGGCAGGAAAGATTGTCAGGAATTTCTGTCCTTTGAGTCTTGACCAGAGCTGGTGGAGAATGACTCCTGTTACTGTCCTCTCTCTGCAGCCCTTGCTTTTTATGGATCTTTTGGATGAAAGGACACTTGTGGCAGTAGAGCGACCCCTGGACGACATCATTGCTCAGCTCCCACCACCCATCAAAAAGAAGAAATTTGGAACTTAAAACAGGGCACTGTCTGTGTCCTTTCTTGAACTGTCTATCCTGTTGTTTGTTTGTTTGTTTGTTTTTTCCCAAATCATGTAATAAAACAAAGTTATTCTTTAGGATTAGACATTTTAAATTGTTTTCCAAAAGAATGAGCACAGATTTCCTTTCTTTGAGTGCAGTGGAATGAAGGTCATTATAAATCTCAGTATCAGGATGGCTCTGGGGACACACACGGGACCCTCAAGCCTTACAACTCCTCTTGATTGCTAGAAACTGTTGTTGAAGGAGAGAACCATCTCTGGAGAGTTGTCCTCTGACTTTTTGTGTGTGCTACACTCGCGCACAGAGTAAAGGCGAACCAAACTTCAAGGTATATGTAGTTGCAGTAATGCTTTGAACTAGCTATGAGCTAGTACTGCTGTTTTAGAGTCTCGTCTGTTCTTGCACTATAGTCTCGGGAAAAAAGAAAAAAAGAGTCCGGACTCTGTTCTCTTGTCTGTGTTGGGGTGTCAAAGAACTGGGGTGTCACTACTAGCCTGCAACCTAATCAAAGGGCCTCCCAGTGTCACCTTGGAGAATGCTACTAACAGCCATAATCCACTTTATTGTTCAAGGAAGAATTTCACTGCAACATCAAAAGGAAGCGCTCCATCCTCGGGTTGTATTCTGTTGCATGCTGCAGGATAGAGAGCTAAGGATTTGGGTTCTGACAGCATTATGCACACTGCTGGGAAAACATTTTGCTACAATGAATCTGGTCTGAAAAGAAAAAGTGAGAATTTTAGGTAGATCTGTGGGGAACAATTTAACAGGTTACAAGAGAGTATCTACAGAACATACAAGGAGGTTTACAATAATGGCCAATTCCGCTCCGCCTGTGTAGGTTTAAGGGTGACAGGACTAGTTTAAGCACAGCTGCAACTTCATAAGTCATCTTGTTAAACCTTCATGGATTTAACTTTCTTGAATGAGCTTCCTGTTAAAGGGGGGTGGTGGGTGGGGCTGGGAGGGAGCTTCGTCTTGTCTCCGTCAGACTGGGCTGTTGGCCTTTAGCAACTAATCCTGGTCTGCCTAGAAACATGTTTTTGAGTCCATATGTGATGGGACACACCTATGAATCCTGGCACTTGGAAGGCTATTATGTTCAAGGCTAACTCTGACTGCAATGTGAGCTCCTATCTCACAAAAGAGATACATAGAAGTACCAGGCCAAGGCTGGTGAAATGGCTCAGCCGGTAAGGGCGCTGACTGCTCTTCCGAAGGTCCTGAGTTCAAATCCCAGCAACCACATGGTGGCTCACAACCACCCATAATGAGGTCTGACACCCTCTTCTGGCATGTCTGAAGACAGCTATGGTGTATTTACATATAATAATAAATCTTTTTTTGGGGCAGAGTGAATGGGGTTGACCGGAGCAAGCAGAGGTCCTAAAAATTCAATTCCAAAAAAAAAAAGGAGTACCGGGCCAACCAGCGTTATGTAATAAGGCAATGACCGCCCACCAAATTGTGTGAGCTGAAGTCCAAAGCCTGCTGTACTGATGCACACCTTTAATTTTAGCACTTGAGAGGCAGAGGCAGACAGATATCTTGATTTTTGAGACCATCCTGGTGTGCATAGCGAGTTCCAGGACAGCCAGGGCTACACAGAGAAACTTGGTCTCAAACAAAACAGACCAAAGTTCAAGTTTGAACTTTGGATGGGAACAGAATCAAGTCTAAGATGCCACAAAGACTGACTTCACTTGGTTCTCACTGGCTGTCGAGCTGTAAAGTCAAGGAGTCCTTGTTAACTAGGGGCTAGTTTAGGGCCCAACTTGCTTAACTTTTCTTGTAGTGCTGGGGATAGAACCTTGGGCAGCTTGGAATATGAAATAAGGGCCGTGCCACAGAACTTCACCCCCAGCCCACCTGCCCATGACCTCTTAGATTGCGAAGGATGTGCTTCTGACCGTGAGGACTCTGAGTGGATTTAGTGCTTCTGAAAGTAACTAGCATTCCTTTGCAAGGTTTCCAGCCAATGACTTGAACTTCCATAAATGGTATGGGAAGGAAGAAGGGTTTTAGGCTTTGAAACTCATTCCTAAGCAGAAAACTGGATACAAACAAGAGAAGCCCAACCGGATTGGGACAAGTCAGAGAAACCAGGAAAAGGGAAGATAAACCAGCGTTAAATAACATTTCGGTGCATATTTCCCACATTATGGGTATTTTGTGTAGCTGAGCTGCTGGAGCTGCTGGAGCCATTCCCCCTTGGCATCCACTCCAGCTTGCTGCTCTTACTTGAGTTCTACAGAGAAGTTTGGACCAGAGACTGGCCTAGATGTGGTCTCTCTTTTTTTTTTTTTTCCAACACTACTCAAATGACTTAATAACCTCATTTCTCCCATATGCTGGCAGGTAATCTGATCTCTTTGCCATGGAAATAACAAAACTTAGAGGAAGAATAAAACCTTGGAATACTGAAAGTTAGAAAAGGTTTTAGGAAGCTTACTTTTTAGCATCAAAACTGTTGAGGGGGGCATGGTGGTGAACTCAAAAGGCAGAAACAGGAACATCAGGAGTTCAAGGCCAGCTTCTGCTACATACTGAGTTTGAGGCCTGCCTGGCCATATAGTCCCTGTCTGCAAAACAGAACAAAAAACTTGTTCAAGGCCTGGGCTTGTGGCTCAGTGATGGAGTACCTGTTTGCCTGTTTGATATGCAAAAAGCCCTGGTTTTAATCCCTAGCCACACAAAAAGGAAAAAAAAACAAACAACAACAACAACAACAACAACAAAAAAAAACGACCTCAAGTGGAATTTTATTTTGTTTTTTGTGGGGTGCACAAAGCTGTCCTGGAACTTACTCTGTAGACCAGGCTGGCATCAAATTAATAAATATCTTCTTACTTCTGCTGTTGAGTGCTGGGATTTTTTTTTTTCAATTTCTTCCTACACATCATGCAGAGGACCCCCAAAGAGGTCCATGATCCTGTTTTGTTTTTCTGGGCTTTGTTTTGTTTCGTTTTTTTCCTACCTCTTGAGTTCTGGGATTAAAAGTGTGTGCCACCACTGTTCTTTGTTGGTTTGGTTTGGTTTGGTTTTGTAGACCAGGCTGTCCCCGAACTGAGAAATCCCCCTTCCTCTGCCTCCCGAGTGCTGGGATTAAAGGCGTGTGCCATCACGCCTGGCTTGTTTTGTTTTTTAAATACTTAAAAAGCACTTGGGAACCAGAGGCTAGTCAATCTCTGAGTTCAAGGCCAGCCTGGTCTACATAGTGAGTTCTAGGTTAGCCAGGTCTCCACAGGAACCCCGTGTGGAGAGGCATCTTAAAATCTAAGAAATCTAATAAAATTTTAGAAAATGTTATTTTATGTGTGTGAGTCCTTTGCCTGCATGTATCTGTGCCACCTTCCTGCGAGTGCCCATGGAGGCTGGACAGGCAGGTTGAATTCCAGGTCACAGAGTCACTGGCAGCTCTGAGCCACTGTGTGGGTGCTGGGAATTGAACCAAAGTCTTTTAGACGAGCAGCCAATGCTCTTAACCCTCTCTAGTCCCGTGATCCTGTTTTAACCTGATTTTCCACAACGCCAGGACTTCATTCTATTTGCCTTAACAAATATCTTGGAAAAACAAAGGAGGAAAGATTTATTGCGGTCCACGGTGTCAGTCTTCAGCCCGCTGCCTCCATTGCTGTGGGCCTGTGGTAAGGCAGAACATCATGTTGGCAAGAACAAGTATGGGAACAAAGATGCTCACCCCATGGTGACCAAGAAGCAGAGACAGGGAGAAAGGCAAGTATGTCCTAGGTATGGCCCAGTGACCTACTTCATCATCGAGCATTGAAGAACTTGCCACTCTTTTTTTTGTTTGTTTGTTTGTTTGTTTGTTTTGTTTTTTGAAGACAGGGTTCTCTGTGTAGCCCTGGCTGTCCTGGAACTCACTCTGTAGACCAGGCTGGCCTCGAACTCAGAAATCCCCCTGCCTCTGCCTCCCAAGAACTTGCCACTCTCAGGATCCCGGTTGCTTCCTATCAGCACCACTAGCTGGGGAACCATTCCTCTAACACATGAGCTCATGAGTGTACTTAGTGTACCAGCCAACATCCCCAACAACACTAATAGAAACCCCACAGGCACCACTAGGTGGCGTGGCACATTCCTGTGCCTGTAACCCTAGCACTGGGAGGTTAAGACAAGTTCAAGGCCATAATCAGCATTCTGGCAAATTCAAGGCCAGCCGGTACTATTAAGAACCCCGTTTTAAAGGGCTGGCAAGATGGTTCAGTGGGTAAAGATGCTAGATGATGAATCCAATCACTAAGACACACATGGTGGAAGGAGAACCCCCCTCTCAGGATGTGGCCTCTGGCTTCCACATTCATACTATGGATACACATACCGCCTCCCCCCCCCCCCCCCCCCC
>LR749854.1:1449901-1464821 GCA_902729485.2 Mus minutoides
GTTTTGTTGGATTTTTGTTGTTGTTGTTATTTTGCTGTTTTGAGACAGGAGCTCACTATGTAGACCAGTCTGGCCTCAAAGTTGCTGAGATTCACCTGCCTCCTAGGTGCTAAGATTAAAGGCTTGTGTTTCTATCCTGTTTTTTGGTTGGGGGCCTGTGTTTGTTGTTTTAACAAAAAACAACAATAACAAAAACAGTCCATCAAGATAGCTCAGGAGGTAAGAGAAAGCATCCACGTTGGTTCGGTGGCTCCTGGAGAAGAGTTGAAACTGGGTGAACCTTCAGGCCACAGAGTTGTGAGGCGCTAAAACTGTTAGAGCTGATAAGAGGAAAGTGGACATTTGTTTATTTTTAGATCTTATTTTAATTTCATGGCAAATTATGTAATTTCCATAATTGTCAATAAAAAGCACTGGTGATTTTCCATAGCCAAGTGGATTCAACAAAACTAAACTGCTTAGCGTGTCCTTGCTAATATTTTCCTATAAGGAAAGTCACACAGTGACAAAACTGTCCCCAGCTGTTTCCCATTAAGAGTGTGGTTAGCAGATGTGGGGGTTCGTAGCCCTAACACAGGAGATAGTTAATCTGGTTTTGTGGGTTTCAGATGGGTAGTGATTTATCTTGGAGGGAGAAATTTTTTTTAAAATGTGCCCACATCAGCTTAAGCATATCTTTCCTTAGTTTGCATTGGAGAAGAAATATATTGTAAACTATTTCTAGCGAATGGCAAAGTAAAACTACCATAAAAGGGACAACTGGCCTCACTGTCTTCTGAGGGGGAATTACAGTGGATGTCAGGCTGGTAATTTTACAAGCTCATTTCTCCCTTGGCCTCTGCCCACCTTTGTTCCTCTGGAATCAGGGAGGTGACCTTCAGGCTAGCCTGGGGCCCTCCTTCCTGGTGAAGTTACACAACGCTCAAGCCTTGGAAGCGACCCCAGATCCACTAATTCTTTTCTTTGACGGTTCTTGGCAGCGAGTGTTTCCTTCCAACCAAAGTGTAGCTTTATACCAGATCTGCTTGTCACCAGAATTAATTTAGCCATTTGTCCTTTATGCCTACAATCAAACAGTTTTGTGGTAGACTCATTCCTGAAGAAGTAGGGACTCTTAGCTGGAGAGTTTCAACCACCGGATTTTATTTCTTGCCCCTACTAAAGGCCAACAGGTAATAATAGCAATAGCTCGTGCTTTTTTGGTTTGTTTGCTTGCTTTTGAGACAGGGTTTCTCTTTGTGTAGCCTTGTTTATCCTGGACTCCCTCTGTAGACTAGGCTGGCTTTGAACTCACAGAGATCCACTTGCCTTTGCCTTTTTTTTTTTTTAATGTGTAAGTACACACTGTAGCTGTCTTCAGACACTCCAGAAGAGAGCATCAGATTTCATTATGGATGGTTGTGAGCCACCATGTGGTTGCTGGGATTTGAACTCAGGACCTCTGGAAGAGCAGTCAGTGCTCTTAACTGCTGAGCCATCTCACCAGCCCCGCCTTTGCCTTATGAGTGCTGGGATCAAAGGCTTGTCCAGCTATGGTGCTTTATAATGCTGTTCTGTGCTTACCATTCACATACACATACACCATCCAAGCATCACAGCACCCTTAAAGACAGAAACTATCTTTTTTTTTTTTGAAAGAGATACTGCCGGGCATGATGGCACACGCCTTTAATCCCAGCACCTTCCCGGGAGGCAGAGGCAGGCAGATTTCTGAGTTCCAGGTCAACCTGATCTACAAAGTGAGTTCCAGGACAGTCAGGGCTATACAAAGAAACCCTGTCTCGAAAAAGCAAAAACCAAAAACCAAAAAAAAAAAAAAAAAAAAAGAGAGAGAGATACTCCGGCTTCTGATCTCAAACCCTTTTGTCCATGATAGAGTTAGTAGATGGCCACATTGAGCTTTGATTTTTTTTTTTTTTTTTTTTTTGAAACTGAGTCTCACCATGTAGTCCTGGCCAGCCTGGAACTCGCAAACTAAACTGGCCTTGAACTCATAGAGATCTGCCCATTTTTGCTTCTCTGGTGCTGTGTGGGATTAGAGGAATACATCACTAAATATGTCACAACATCAGTCCAAACAGTCATTTGAACCTCGAACCTCGAGTTCTTAACTATCAGAGTCTTTTTTCTGTCTGTCTGTCTTCTGTCTGTCTGTCTTTTTTTTTTTTTTTTTTTTTTTTTTTTTTTTTTTTTTTTTTTTTTTTTTTTTTTTTTTTTTTTTTTTTTTTTTTTTTTTTTTTTGGTTTTTCGAGACAGGGTTTCTCTGTATAGCCCTGGCTGTCCTGGCACTCACTTTGTAGACCAGGCTGGCCTCGAACTCAGAAATCCGCCTGCCTCTGCCTCCCGAGTGCTGGGATTAAAGGCGTGTGCCACCATGCCCAGCTTTTTTTGTTTTTTTGAGACAGGGTTTCTCTGTGTAGCCCTTGCTGTCCTGGCACTCACTTTGTAGACCAGGCTGGCCTCAAACTCAGAAATCTGCCTGCTTCTGCCTCCCAAGTGCTGGGATTAAAGGTTTGCGCCACCACGCCCAGCTTATAAAATCTTTTTCAAAGGTTTATTTTATATATATATATATATACACACTGTAGCTGTCTTCAGACACACTAGAAGAGGGTATCAAATCCCATTACAGATGGTTGTGAGCCACCATGTGGTTGCTGGGAATTGAACTCAGGACCTCTGGAAGAGCAGTCAGTGCTCTTAACCTCTGAGCCATCTCTTCAGCCCCACCTATTAGTTTCTAAGGTGCAAAGAATCAGGCCTGACTTGGAATTTTAGGATGAAGTTACAAAATGAATTCCCCACAAGGAGCTACTGCCACCCCTACCTTTTGAAGTAGTAATGAACACTGCTTGTTCCAAGAAATAGTGAGACTGCACTTGATAACCGAGGAGAGGAGCTATAGACCAGTGACAGGAATTACCTCAGCCGGTCCCTCTTTTAGAGGTAGATAATATGCTTGCTAGAAGAATTCTCTAAGCTTGTCTCCCTGTCCTTAGGAACCCATGGAAACATATGTGTACCCTGTTTCAGATTTCATTATGCACAGTAAGTAGATTTCACCAACTACTTGAAATTTCCTAGATGGTAATTTTTGCTCTACGAGGAACCAATAACTCTCATGGGGATTATTTGAGAAGACGCTGACACCGGAAGCACCGCTGCCAATCAGTCACAAGCTTAATGAGTTTTCCTTTCTTCGAGAGGCAGTAGTTTTCAAGCAGTGGGGAGCAAAAATACTCCATAGGTGGTCTTCGCCTTCCTGGAATATATAACTTAATTGGGCATTCCAGCCGAGGCATAGAATTACATCATTCAAAGGAAAAGTCCCAAAGACTTAGGGAGTCACAGATTGCTGGGGTGAGATCTTGCTGGGGAGTTTGAGGTACCCAAGGTGTTCTGTATGGATGTGTGAGGCATCACTGGAGGATGCTGGCTGGGAGAGAGTATCTGGGCTTAAAAGTATTGACTGAATGTGGACATGCAGTGAAGAAGGATGAAGGTGGACTTTTTACCTTGGAAGCAGGAAGATCAATTTAAGGTCATTCTTGGCAACACAGCAAATTCAGAACCAGCCTGGTTTACATTGTCTTGGGAAGGGGGTGGGGACTCAGGGTTAGGGAGATGGTCTAGAAGGTCAAGCTCTCGCTGCATCTCTGTGAGAACCTAAGTTCGAATCTCTAGAACCGAAATGAAGCTGAACAAAATTAACCTTGCTCCCACAGCAAGATGAGAGGTAGAAACAAGAACGCTGGAAGTTCATGGGCCAGCTAGCCTAGGGTATGCAACAACCAAGGAACCTGTCCCCAAACACAGTGGGAAGAGGGACTGACGCCTGAGGTTGTTCTCTACCTCTGCATGTGTGCTATGGCTTCTGCATGCAGGCACGCGCACGTGTGTGTGCGCACACACACACACACACACACACACACACACACACTAGTGGCAAAAGGTTTGAGGCTTCAGTGCCAACCAGGCCTATGTAGTGATGTCTAGACCAAAGACACTTGCTTCAAAATAATGGTTTTTTTAAAAGAAATACTCCCAAGAAATACTCTATTACCTTCCCTGTGGGTTTAAATAGTTTAAATATTTTGTTATATAACTTGCTATCTTACATAAGTGTCCTCACCATTAAATTCGTGACTTCCTCCAACTCTATTGACAAAAAAGTCCTTCATACTCTTGGAAAGAAGTCCCAGCACATATCAAGGTGTCCTCCATTGTCGGACCCCCTGATGATCACACATGCACAAGTGTTCAAATTAGTTAAAACTTGAGTGCTCAGACTCCGAGGAATCAGATGCCAGATGCTCTCTAACAAGCAGAAATTTCACATAACTCAGGCCTCTGGGGGGGCTCTGGCTCAGCTGGAGTCCAGCCAGAAATGCCTGTGACTGCAGGTGTACGTGGGCACATCGGGACCTGCGGGAACAACAGGCCAGCTTTGCTGCAGCTGATTAGGAGGCTGGGGGCTGAGCTGACATTTGCAGCTTGGAAAAACCCATACTCCACTCTTTGCAAAGATCTGTTGTAAGGGGATCTCTCTCTTCTGCCCAGAAGATACATTGTTTCTCACTTTGAATTCTTTATTCACTCAGGTTTGGAATGCTTAACCTGTTCAAACGAAGTTTCTGCCTGCACATGAATGCACTCTGGTGGAGTAGAGCTGTGCTTGGCTACCGGGTAGGCTCTTACCCGTGTGTGTGTGTGTGTGTGTGTGTGTGTGTGTGTGTGTGTGTGTGTTTCCTGAGCAATCCTTTGAACTTCCCCCTTTATAGGAAGTGATGCACGCTCCCCCTGTTTGTTCCCAGTCTCTGCCCAAATGAAAAGCATGGGAATTTTATTTCCACGCTGGAGAAAAGAATGGTCCTAATGATTTTTCAGCCTTGTGGTTTGGGGACTTTTTTGTTTGTTTGTTTTTGAGACAGGGTTTTCTGTGTAGCCCTGGCTGTCCTGGAACTCACTCTGTAGACCAGGCTGGCCTCGAACTCAGAAATCCACCTGCCTCTGCCTCCCAAGTGCTGGAATAAAAGGCGTGGGCCACCACGTGTGAGGTGGATAGTAGGCAACACTGAACTATGAGGCTGAAGAACCAAATTTGTCTTCGTTTTGTTTGTTTGTTTGTTTGTTTGTTTCTTTATTGTGGATGTTAGGTCAGAGTCTTTAAGTTAGTCTTTTCCTACTTCACTTCCTTTACCCTAGGGAGCTGGCAGAAACAGTGTAATGTCCGGGGCAAGCATGTAGATACACTAGTTAGGATAACAGACACTATTTTATTATGCTGAGAGTCCTCACACAATGTTCACTCTAAATCCCTAAGCCTATCTCCCCAAGGCTGCTCACTTGTGCTACATAGCTTAGCTGAAGGTCAGGTCCAGTGTCTAGCAGAAGACTCTGATTTAAGGGTCAGGATCCTGGGGGGTGGGGTGGGGTGGAGATTCTCCAGCTGCAGGTCAGGTCAAAGTGGCATCTCTCCAGATGAGAACAGAGCACTGTCTGCTTGTCCAGTGGGCGTCAGGTCTTGGACTGTCTGGTTATCTTAGGTGACGTCATTGAGTTCTGGTTATCAGGTGCAGCCTTGGGTATAGTGAGGATCCTGACTAAGCTATTTTTTACATATCTAAGGATTTTTTTTTTGCTATGGACATTACATAAAGTCTTATTGGCTCTGCAATTAGCAAAATCGCTGACTCTTTAGCTAACAAATCTTTATACAGTTTCTAGGATGTTCATCTACATAGGCTCAAAAAAAAAATGATGGAACCCAGACTAAGACCAGCAAACTAACAAAATGAAGATGGAACCCTTCAGGATTTGGTTATATGAAGCCTTTCACACTCACTACCTAGTTCCACTAACCCTATGTCTTGTTCACATTGGCATTCTGGCAACTTCCTAAGGAATCATCACAGATGGTTAATTTTTGTGTGTGTGTTCACTTGACTGGGCTAAAAGACGCCTGGATAGACAGATGTAAAACCGTTCTGGGTGTGTCTGTTTCCGGAAGAAAAATTTTCCATGGTGACAAGAGTTAAGAAGATTGTCCTCACCAGTGGGAACCGGCACCATCCAATCAGGTGAGGACTGCCAGGGAACAGTAAGACATGGTATACTCACTCTATGAAAACTGGGACACCGGTCTCCTGCCACACCTCAGTGCTCCTGGTTTTCCATGGACTGGGCCAGCTTTTACATAGTAGCTTTCCACTCCGATCCCCCTGCTTCTGCCCCCTCAGGACTCTGGTCTTCTGATAGCTTCAGATTTCTACCTAGTCCTCCCTCAGGTCTTTGGATTTGGATCCAGAGCCTTTTTCTGGGGCTGCAGATGGCAGATTGTGGAGTTTAGCCTCATAATCTTGTGGCTAATCTGGCACAATCTTCGTTAACTATATACCCGTTGGTCTGTGGGGAACTCTAAAACACCAGCATGCTGCAAATGTCTTTGACCCTGCGCACTGTGGCTTCCCAAGTGCTTAAGACAGGTCCCCTCTAATTACAGGCCAACAGACAGGTGAATTTTAAAGGCAGTGATAAAGCCACACCTTTGATCCCATGTCACTTAGGCTGTGTCCCCTGCTTGTGCTCCCACCAAGACTAACCAAATGTTGTTTTATCCTGTTCTCTTAGGGAGGTCTGCACAGTCTTTTAACCGCAGAGAATCACACCTAGCTGGAAGCCTCTGTTTTTCTTTCCCATTAGACCACAAGCTCTCTGAACTGTGGTGCATTTTAGTCAGCGTGTCTCTAGGGCCTTAAAAGGAGCCCCAGCACACCTCTGAGCGCTCAGGGCTTTTTTTTTTTTTTTTTTTTTTTTTTTTCAATGAACCAATCAATGCAAGAATGAACGCGCCACCCGGCCCTGCAGGATCGCAAAGTGCCTCTCTCCAAGCTGACTTTACTCTCCGTGCCCGGGCAGCTCTCGTAGAAGAGGTGAGGAGTTCGAGGAGGTCACGGGGAACCTAAGCGAAGGACGGCGGCGGGGAGCTGCACGAGGTACTGCCCACCTCTGAAGAGCTTTACCGTGAACCAGGACAACCTCGCCTCCCGGAAGCGGCCTCGCCGGCCTTCCCCCCGCCCCTCCAGAAAGTGGGCGTGGCCCTCATGAATAATGAATCGCCGGGGGGAGGGGAGGGGTCCGCCCCCCTCGGGCGGGAAGGGGGAAGCGCCGAGGCTGCCTGACTGGAATCGGGGGAGCAGCGGCGACGGCGGCTGCGGGAGCAGGGCCGGCCATGGCGGTGTGGACGCGGGCCACCAAAGCGGGGCTGGTGGAGCTGCTTCTAAGGGAGCGTTGGGTGCGGGTCGTGGCCGAACTCAGTGGCGAGAGCCTGAGCCTGACGGGCGACGCCGCGGCGGTCGAGCCTGAGCCGCCGGCGGCCGCCTTCAACGGTCTTCCGAACGGCGGTGGCGGCGACTCGCTGCCCGGGAGCCCGAACCGCGGCCTGGGGCCGCCCAGCCCTCCCGCGCCGCCCCGCGGTCCCGCGGGGGAAGCGAGCGCCTCGCCACCCGTGCGCCGAGTGCGAGTGGTGAAGCAAGAGGCGGGCGGCCTGGGCATCAGCATCAAGGGCGGCCGCGAGAACCGGATGCCGATCCTCATCTCCAAGATCTTCCCGGGGCTGGCGGCCGACCAGAGCCGGGCGCTGCGGCTGGGCGACGCCATCCTGTCGGTGAACGGCACCGACCTGCGCCAGGCCACCCACGACCAGGCCGTGCAGGCGCTGAAGCGCGCGGGCAAGGAGGTGCTGCTGGAGGGTGAGCCGGGGGCCGAGCGGGAGGCGGCGGGGTGGCGGCCTGGGCTCGCCGGCGCGCACTTTGTTTCTGCCCACCCTGACGCCTGTGCGGGGCGAGCCGGTTCCCTCCGCCTCGGCCACCAGACCCTCCTCTTGTGGGGCTCCAGAGTGTGGAAAAACTGAGGCGTCCAGCGAGAAGAAAGTTGGGCAGCCACCGAAGTGTTACTTTGCCGCCCCTTAGCGAGATTCAGCTGAGATTTAGGGGGGCGGGGGAGGGGGAGCAGCAGCCGCGTGCGAAGCTCACCCTTATCTTGCACGATAAGCTGACACTAAGCACTAACTACCGGGAGAGCGATCGGCTCGAGTTCTGTAGTCTCCTTTTTTTCCCTGTTGGGAAGCATTGGTTGGGCGATTTCTTTAGTCACCTCGGGCTCCCCAGGCGGGCCGGTCTATTAAATCCATCCACACCGATGCCAGCAGTTTGCTTGGGCAAACCACCAAAGCACTGGTTAATTTATGGGAATTTAACCCATCATTGGCTCTCAAGAATAACCAGAGAAGATCACAGCACTTCATGGAAGGCAGAGAGCTGATACAGCAAGTTTGCGTGGTTAATGAGCCTTGTTTAACAGTGGAGGCTCACGTGTTTAAGCATTTTACTGCCAACTAGAGTTTCGCCCCTTTTGCAAGAGCTCGGTGCCAGCTTCCTACCGCTGGCAGGCATGCTGCCGCAAGACCAGTAGGCATTTTATAAGAATCCTGAAACGGGTACCATCACACGATATGTGTGAATAGCCTTTACCTTACGTGTAGATAGGATCTGTGTGCTACGTTTCACGTGTATCTATGTAACTGAGGCAGAATTTAATCTCATCTCCAAAGACTCGTGCATGTTGAAGGTGATGGAGTGTTGTAAATGAAAAGCCAGTTGCTTGCTTTAGAAATAATTGCAAGACCAGCTCCGTTTCTGCTCTTGAGTCAAGTCATTCCAGGAGCATTTATTGCTGTTAGCTGTATAATAGAGAATGTGTAAGGTGCTATCCCTTTTGTATCTCTGTGGAGGGAAATGATAGGAAATGCAAAACAACTTCTAGGGAGGAATAACATCAAGTACTTGACTCTGTAGTACAAGATACAAGATGCTAAGGGATGGCAAATTTAACACGTATCTGCAGGTAGCAGTTTGGGGTGGTATACAGCCTGTACTCGAGAGGCAGAGACAGAACTCTGAGTTTAAGAAGAGCCTGGTTTACGTAATGAGTTCCAGGACAGCTAGGGCTATGCAGTAGGATTCTGTTAAAAAAAAAAAAAATCCAGAAAAGTATTTGATGGAAATGGGCTTAGTCCAGGAGGGCTTTCCAGGAAGTGGTGAATATAAGTGTGCAGAGATGAGTCAGGAGGGATTGCTGGCAGGAGAACTGAAGGGAAGGGTTGAAGTTGGGGAGAAAACCATCAGACTAAGGGCAGAATTAGAACTTAGTTTTTTGTTTATTTGTTGGCCTGGAATTCAGAGATTGATCTGCTAAGTGCTGGGATTAAAGGCATGTTCCACAGTGCCCAGCTTTGTGTGTGTGTGTGTGTGTGTGTGTGTGTGTGTGTGTGTGAGCATGTACACATTCAGGCCAGTCTGGCCTCAGGGTGGCCATCTTACTGACTCAGCCTCATGAGTACTGGGATTGACAGGCATATATACCTCCATAGCCAGTTCAGTTTTCTCTTAAAATTTTAAAAATTATTTTATGCATATGAGTGTTTTGCCTGTGTTTATAGCTATGCCCCACATGCATACCTGGTGCCCTTGGAGGCCACAAGAGAGATCCATTGGGACTAGAGTTACAGATTGTGAGCCCAGAGGTGGGTAATGGGAATCAAACCTAGGTCCTCTGTAAGAGCAACATACTTACCTGCTGACCTCCCATTCCAGCCCTACTTTTCACTTTTTTTGTAAATCTGTGATCAGTTTATAAAGAAATAACATGGTGTGCAGCAGTGTTGGTGAGTGCCTTTAATCCCAGCACCGGATGCAGAGGTAGATGGGTCTCTGGGTTTGAGTCCAGCCAGGTTTACAGAGTTCCAGGACAGCCAGGACAGAGAAACAACAAACAAACAAATAAGGGGATAAAGAGATGGCTCAGTGGGTTAAGACCCTGTACTTCATTTCCAGAGGACCCCAGTTCAGTTCCTAGCGTACGAATCAGGTGGCCCACAAACATCTGGAACTCCACTTCTAGGGCATCTGACACTTTAGATTGTTAATTTTTTTTTTCCTTTTTTAAAGTGCTCTAATTGTGAAACTGCAATGCCCCAATTTTATAATGTCTTACTTATGAGTCTTGTTTATATCCCAATTTTAGGTAGGGCCAGACAAGTGCCCAGAAACTAGTGTTAGTGAAAGGAGTAAAAACACTACACAGTTGACATAGGTTTGGAAAAATAGTTGTTACTTTAAATTAGCACCTTGACACTGGTCTAGGTAAGGATTTGGGTATTTCTTCTTAGAGCCAGAATATTGAATTTCATCCAGTTTTGTGGTATGGAGTAGTGATGGATAGACAGTTCAGCCCTTTATGACATAGTAAAATGCAAAACAAGAGGTTCTTGTTTACTTGTGGCTTGAAGCTCATAGCTATGAAATGACAGCCATCTAGTAAATGCGTCCCACCATTCATTAATTCACTCATAGGCCTTGGGTGTTCTCTCTCTTTTTTTTTTTTTTTTTTTGGGTTTTTCGAGACAGGGTTTCTCTGTATAGCCCTGGTTGTCCTGGAACTCACTTTGTAGACCAGGGTGGCCTCGAACTCAGAAATCCACCTGCCTCTGCTGGGATTAAAGGTGTGCGCCACCACGCCCAGCGGCCTTGGGTGCTCTTAGAAACAGGTTTACAAATGGTGGCATAGTAATATTTACTGGAAGCCTTTTTACCTGTCTATGGCTTTATTTTCCCATTTTGTGTAAGACAGTTTTTGTCTGTGTAGATGTGGGAAAGTCAGTTAGTATAGTACGTTTGTGGTGTTCCATTTTTAAGCCAAGTAAAAATAATTGCTCAAATACAAAATCCCTAAAAGTTATTTAGCGAGCCAGATAGACTATTTAAAATTGAGGGCTGTTTTCTTTCTTGTTGTTGTTTTTTCTTTTTTTGTTTTTTTGAGACAGGGTTTCTCTGTATAGCCCTGGCTGTCCTGGAACTCACTTTGTAGACCAGGCTGGCCTCAAACTCAGAAATCTGCCTGCCTCTGGCCCCCCCCCCCCCACTCCCCAGTGCTGGGATTAAAGGCGTGTGCCACCATGCCCGGCTGAGGGCTGTTTTCTTTTCCAGACAGGATACTTTTTTTCCTTCTTAAGCCAGAGTTTGATGTAGCCATGCTCTCCTCATTTTGATTCTGATCTTGAACTCCTGATCGCTCTGCCTGTACTTCCAAAGAGCCACAGTTATTGGCCTGTGCTACCATGCTTGGCTCAGGTAGGCCACTTATAAGAGATAAGAGTTTAGAGAATAGTGGGATGAACCTTTAAGCCCAGCACTTGGGAGACAGGCAGTAGGATCTCAGAGTTGAGGCCAGCCTGATCTACACAGTAAATTCCAGGACAGCCAGGACTATGTAAAGAAACCCTGTCTCAAAAAACCTGCTACGGAGGAGACTAAAACAGCAAGAAAGATTGCTTCAAGGCCAGCAGTGGCATCCTGAGGAAACCCTGCTCTTAGGATGCTGCTACAAGCCAGTTATCCCAGCACTGAGGGGTGGAGCCAGGAGAATTGACAGGTTTGGTGACAGCCTAGGTTACAAAATAGGTGGTGGGGGAGGAGGATGGAGTGGGAGACTGTTACTCCTTAAACAGTTGTAAGTGATATTGTCCCTCTGTTAGAGTCCCCGAAACCTTGCCTTGATATAACATAATAATCTTTTGGTGGTGTGGGCAGGGAATTTCAGGCATGTTCTTGCCACCCACATGTCAGGAGCAGCCTTAGTGTCTGGTTTCCTGAGGTTAGGGAATGGAGCTAAAGGTCGGTCTCTCTCTCTCTCCCTCTCTTACTCTCTCTCTCCCTCTCTCTCTCCTTTGGATTGGTGAGGCGCTGCTCCTACAGTCTCTGGTCAGACACTGTTCTTTTTTTTCCACCCTTTCCATCACCCAAGGAAAGGTCTGTCTGTAGTGATTTTGTCTTTGTTTGCTTTTTTGGAGACAGGATCACTATATAACCTGCCCTGGCTGGCCTCGAACTTCCTGTGTAGACCAGTCAGGCCTTGGACTCAGAGATCTGCCTGCTTCTGCATGTACTGCCATACCCAGCTTCATATTTTTTTTGTCAATCTCTTAAATAACAACCAAACAGTTAAACTATGTTTCTGTGCTTATGTCTTAGCTTCTCTTTGTTTTACCTGTGAGAAGCCATTTCTGTAGTCAGACACTACCACCCTCTTTCATTCTGGGTTTTAAATCTGGGTCTCAGGTAACCCCGCCTGACCTTGAATTTGATATGTAGTTAAGGATGACCTTGAACTGATCTGCTTCTACTTTGCAAGACATTTTCTTTTTCTTTTTCTTTCTTTTTTTTTTTTTTTTTTTTGGTTTTTCGAGACAGGGTTTCTTTGTGTAGCCTTGGTTGTCCTGGAACTCACTCTGTAGACCAAGCTGGCCTCGAACTCAGAAATCCACCTGCCTCTGCCTCCCAAGTGCTAGGATTAAAGGCATGCACCACCATGCCCAGCTACAAGATATTTCTTACAGATGCTCCTGCATGCTAAATGTACCCTCTAAATTATTGCCTTGATATGGGAAAGTAATTCTAATACAACAGTCATGAGACTTCTAAGAACATTTTCTAGGAACCATATCCAAGCTATAATTTAGGTCTCCATGGGTAACTTCAACTGCTATTTTTCTACCATGCAGCACTGTCTGGGTGAAGGTTACTAGACTTTCCCATCAAATGTGTCTTTCTTCATGAAGATAAGGTATAGCTTGGTGGCTTAAGAGATCCTCCTGTAGTTTGGAGCTGATGTTAACAGACCAGTTCAGTGTTCTTGGCTTGATCAGCACATTAGCACATTGAACTAGTCAACTAAACAAAAATAATGCTCCTATCTATGAGGTGGTATTTGTTTTCATTTTTTGAGGCAGGTTTTCTCTGTGCAGCCCTAGCTTTAGGCTGTCCTGAAACTGACCTCTAACTCCTTGCTAAGATCCTCTGCCTCCTTGCCAGCAAGGAGGGGATTAAAGGTCACCACTGGGCCTTAAGTTTTAGCTTGTTTTCCATTTTGCCGTCTATATGGCTCTTTTAAAAAATTTATGTGAGCTGGGCGTGGTAGTGCACACCTTTAATCCCAGCACTCGGGAGGCAGAGGCAGGCAGATTTCTGAGTTCGAGGCCAGCTTGGTCTACAAAGTGAGTTCCAGGACAGCCAGGGCTATACAAAGAAACCCTGTCTCGAAAAACAAACAAAAAAAAGATTTATGTATTTTGAGTGTGTATATACACAGTATGGCACATGTGGTGGTTAGAGGGAGCCTTGTGGGAGTCTGATTTCTCCTTCCACCATATTGACCAACAGTTGAAGGGCTGTTAGGGTTGGTGGCAAGCACTGTTTCCCGCAGAGCTGTCTCACTGGCCTGGCCTTTCCAGGGAATTTACTTTCTTTCTTTCTTTCTTTCTTTCTTTCTTTCTTTCTTTCTTTCTTTCTTTCTTTTTTCTTTTTCTTTTTTTTTTTTTTTTTTTGAGACAGGGTTTCTCTGTATAGCCCTGGATGTCCTGGAACTCACTCTGTAGACCAGGCTGGCCTCGAACTCAGAAATCTGCCTGCCTCTGCATCCCAAGTGCTGAGATTAAAGGCGTGCGCCACCATGCCCGGCTCCCCGGAATTTTCAAAGCTGTGAAGACTGCTCTTTCAAATGAGGAACAAACCTTGAGGTTAAGTAAGATGGTGCAGTTACCAAACAGCTTAGTGGTACAAAGGGACTAAACCTATTTCAGTACTTTTCTTCTTACAGTCCACTTACATATAGGCACCTTGTGTCTTACTGTGTTGCATTGTACTGAGAAGTTTGTGGGCTAAAAAAATAAAAATAAAAAAGCTGAAGATGGTTCTTGGCATCAAAGAGTGTAATGCAGTTAAGGAGAGAGATCTAGGTGTGTTGGCACATGCCTAAAGTGAGCAGTCAGAAAGCTGAGGCAGGGGAATGCAAGTTATATGGCCTGCTAGGCCGCAGAAGCAAGGTCCTGTCTTTAAAAAATAAAAATATTGGGGAAAGAGAAGACTGTTAGCTAGAGAGTTACTGCTAAAATGTGTAATCTGTTGGGATTTCTCTGAAGGGAGTAATCAGCTGGGGGATGGAATAGTTGACTGTGACTTCCAGAAGGAGGGGGAATTTGATCCCAGGCGCTTCTCTGTAGATGGAAGTCAATCCAAGATGAGAGGGTAGTTTGAACAAAAGCCAAAGGAGCATGACATGTAGTAGGGACTGGAGTGGAGGGCTAACTGGTACAGACCCAAGGGAAGAAAGTGAAATCAATTAGGGTAATGTAAGACTTTGAAAGAGCCAGAGGAATGTCTTCATTCTGTCATTCAGCATTTAACAGGTACGCATAGCAAACAAGCGGTAGGTGCTGGGAATTCCAAGTTGGAAGCGATCCCTACCCTTTAGGCTAATAGGAACAATTATAGCCTATTGTAGTAAATACTTTCTTAGCGGTGAGACTTCCCGGGAAACAGGTAGATGTTTAAAGGAGACAATGGTGATAGTAAGAAAGTTGGTGTTGTGAACATGTGTACAAACACATATTCCTTCATAATGCATGATCAAGGTGGCCATTTTGAGACAAGGTTTTGTGTAGCCCAGTTTTTTTTTTTTTTAAAGATTTATTTATTTATTTATTTATTTAATGTATATGAGTACACTGTAGCTGTCTTCAGACACACCAGAAGAGGGCATCAGGGGCTGGTGAGATGGCTCAGCGGGTAAGAGCACCTGACTGCTCTTCCGAAGGTGATGAGTTCAAATCCCAGCAACCACATGGTGGCTTACAACCACCCGTAATGAGATCTGACACCCTCCTCTGGTACGTCTGAAGTCAGCTATAGTGTACTTATGAATAATAATAAATGAATCTTTGGACCGGAGAGAGCAGGGACTGAGCAAGTGGGACCGACTGGAGCGAGCGGGGCCGAACGGGGGGCGGCTGGAGCGGAGGGGGGGG
>LR754411.1:0-24141 GCA_902729485.2 Mus minutoides
TGGCCTGGCATCAAATATAAACTTTGAATTGGAGACAAAGGTTTAAATGGGCTACCAAAGATGTTTTCCTTCAAAGTGTGTCCAAAACAGCAGCTTGATTTTGTGTGGTACATTTCTGGGTTACACAGGCATGGCTCTGAAGATTCCAAGTTCCAGGTGTTTGGAGAACCTCTCTTTTTGATTAGTGGCCCAAAGTCTGATGTCTGAGCATCTCCAGTTACTACTCCTAGATCTTTTCTGGTTTTTGCTCCATTAAACCTCTGTATAACAGGATCCTAGTGGATAAATCATTTAGGATCTATGTTAGACTCCAAGCAATAAAGCTACTGTCTTTATAATTGGATTTCTCTGGAAGAGGAATCACTCATGGTTTAGTGTGTCAGGTAACAAGCAAGAAGCTGATGAGTAGTGTCCTGGTTAAAGGAAGGAAGGAAAAGGTTTCTTTGATGGAGGACTTTTTATGTTTGAGTTACTGGGATGCAGATCCCAGAATCACAAGGATAAATTAATGTGTATACATTACTTGATACAAACTGTAAAACAATGCCTGGATGGGAGCATATATGACTTGAGCAGGTGAAGTCTGTAAGAATGTTCAGAGTACAGACAGATTTAAATAAAACAGTTGGAGGAGATTTGAAGCAGGTTTTATTTGGAGATATATTGCTTTTACTTTTGCTTTTTGGAATGACACTAATACAAGAAAACAATATACTGTGTGTGGTCCAGGACTAACCAGGGTTTGAGCATGAACAAACTCAAGGGTGGGGTTGGTGGGGCTAGGGTAGACACAGCAGTAAGAAATTCATAGACTTAGTAGCCTCAGGAGACTGAGGGGTTTTGGCCAAAAAAAATTTCTTTGCAGTTAACAATGGTTAAATACAGAGGGTCCTGACAGGTTGCAGGACTAAGAAGTAACCCGAATGCTTAGCCTTACCTATCCCCTTCTCTCTACAGCCCAGGGAACACAATAGAGGAAGTATCCAGATGATGGGGAGGAGGGCTCTTCAGTTATGTTTTACAGGTGTGGCAAGGCTGTGGCACTCATCAGCTCACATACCTGCAATTGCCTCTTGTAAAGGCTTCTTAAGACTTAAATGTTCAGTCACAGATGGTAGAGGGGATCATGAGGCCTGAGCCTAGGAGAGCTAAAGGAAGGAAAAGGCTTCCAGGAGAGAGGAAATCATTGTCCTCAGTGGTATAGAGCCGCTGAAATTGCTCATGGTCCAGCAGATCGTTCTGACCTCCCATGCCCAACCAGGTGGTCCTGAATAAACCATGTGTCTCACAGAGAAAGAAAAACCAAAACAACATAGATTAGAAACTGGGAGGGTGACTTAGTGGAAAGAAAAAGGATAGGAGAGGAAGAGAGAGGGTAGAGAAATGAATCTGGCCAATAGGTATTAGACACATATATGGAACTGTCGATGACTAAAACTAAAAAGCTTGCAAAAGGTTGGAAAGTCCAATGTCTACAACAATGTGAGCTCTTCCGATCAGGAACAGGACAAGGCATACAGCTTTGTACATGCAGTAAAGATACACCTAGCTCTTAAAGGAATAGCTGAAAACCTTACTTCACTGTACATACATAAGAACACACACACACACACACACACACACACACACACACATACACACATCCAAATAATACCTCCTTCTACTGAGTCTCTATGATTTTACCTTTTTTTTGTCTTTATTTTATAAGTATATGTCAAGAATCATCTCTGTCTCAGACACTCTGATTAGTTCTGGGAATGCCAAAAAAGACAGGCTCCCTGACCCAAAGCGACTGGGAGTCTGAGCAGTATAAATAAATAGGCAATTGAAGCACACTGTCCCTGAAGCATCACTGTTGCATTTATTTATGTAGATGTCTCTTCTGTCTATTTAGATGACTTAATTTAAACTATATGAATCTGGGTCTCATAGATGTATTTTATTCGTTAGCATCTGAGATAAATCTTTTACACTTAAACACATTGCAAATTACATTAGTTAAACAAATTAATTAAGTGGTACAAATGTAGTTCCCATATTTATATTTTGCTCATTTTATTATGACTCTTTTAGAAAAAGTATTTTGTATATTTAATCTAACTTGACACAGACAGATCTAAGTCTAAAGGGCCCTTGGAAAGGGTTTAGGCAATGAAAATAATATAAAGGCTAATTTATGATGCCAACCTAAATGTACTGGAGTGATATCACGTGTTCCTGGGGCTAACTCTCAAGTCTACCATTGGATCTGGGTAACTCTGAACACATTCACACATTTAGAATCGTTCAAAGCCCATGAACGCTCAGTTTGAAATGAGATAATAAATAACACCCAAATCTTTGCTACTTATTATCATCATTATTCTTTATTTTTGTGTGTTGTATGTATATATGTAGGTACATGTGTAGAGGACATACAAGGACATACATACATTGATTATGGGTATATTCAGCTATAGTTCTCAAACGCAAAAGAGTCAGGGTCCTTTCACTGAACCTGGAGCTTATGGTTTCAGCTACACTGATTAGCCAGCATGGCTTCTATATCTGCCTATCTTCATGCCCCAGAGCTAAGGCTACAGGCATGCATTACCATGCCAGCTTGTGTATAAGTGCTGAGATATGGACTCAGATGACCCCCCCTGCCTGCACAGTGAGTACTTTACCCACTGAATGTTCTTCCCAGCCCATGTTTTTATTATTTTTAGAACCCTGACCAACTGATCTCATTTGTCACACATTTACAACTGGACAATGTTGATAAAGACAACGTTGGCATCTCTTTTACCAACCCAGAAGATTCTGTTTTTATACAAAAAGTACGAGGAAGTTGAAAAAAGAGTCTGTGAAGTCAGATCTTAAGATAACGAGAGGGTGGGCTCTGGAGTGAAAGTGGGTTGCAGATTCCTTCAACCATATTCTTCCCTTTCCTGTTTACTTGAAAAGCCAATAAACATGTTTTCTAAGGTGTATACAGAAGACTATATAAAGTAGTAGGGTGGGGCTTTTCTAGGTTAAGGCCTCATCATATGTTTAGAGCCCTTTAGAATTGTCAAAAGGGAGAGAGATCTTATTACAGAAGAAGTCTTTATGGTAAGGCCAATTTATTGTGACTATTCTTCAGGGATTGGTAGGAATCGCAATGTTTGTACTATTTGAAAATAGGCTATCCTTTAAACTGAATATATGGGGCCAGAGGCAGTTCTTGTTCTCAATGGAAAGAGTAATGCCCTGAGGTAATCTTCACCATCAGCTCAACTAGATTTAGAATCCTGGGAAAATATTTCTGAGTGTGAGTGTAAGTGTGCTCACAGAAAGGACTGATGTAAAAGGGAAGATCCACCTGCATCTGGATGACACCAGATCATGTGTTGGGATGCCAGACTGAATAAAAGACAAAAGGAAAAAGCCAGATGGGCACCAACAATCAGATGGTTCTTCATTTGAGATGTGAGATGGCTGCTGCTACCATAGCTGTAAGCCATCCCTTCTGTCATGCCTTCCATGACATAAAGACGTGTGTCTTTAAAATGTGAGTCATTCCTTCTCTGACATGAAGAAGGAAACTTTCAAACTGTGAGCCAGAATAAACCCTTCCAGCCTTAAGCTGTTCATTGTCAGGAATCTCTCTCTCTCTCTCTCTCTCTCTCTCTCTCTCTCTCTCTCTCTTCTTCTTCTTCTTCTTCTTCTTCTTCTTCTTCTTCTTCTTCTTCTTCTTCTTCTTCTTCTTCCTCTTCTTCTTCTTCTTCTTCTCTCCCTCTCTCTCCCTCTCATTTTCTATTTGTTTTCAAAATTTTCATGTTCAGGATAATATGTAAATTTGGAATAACTCAAAAATTGAATTTCAAAAGATCTTAATAGCTGTCCAGGTGCTCTAGTGCATAAAGCTACAATTTGCTATTGTGTAGTGTTGATGAAGCAATCATAGGTGACAATTGTGAAGCCTTGTGACAAGCATGTCAGTCATATTTACTGCAGTTGTGCTGCTGTCACATTTGGTTTATGCTCAAAAAAAAAATAAACAACTGAAATTTAGGAAACTGTTAGCTGTACAGCCACTTACTTTACAAAGCAACTACAAGAATTACTATCTGCTCAGTAACTTGAAGGCTATAAATGTCCACTGTACAGAATAGGAAATGGAGAGCTGAAACTGCCAAAGCCACCAGGACAGTAAGACTTGAACCCAGAACACAATTCTGTCTAGTTCAAAGTTTTGATCATTTCCATCACCCCTACTGGCACATTTTATTTGTTTTGTTTGTTTGTTTGTTTGTTTGTTTCCAAGACAGCATCTCACTATAGGGCTCTGGCTGTCCTGGAACTCACTCTATAAACGAGACTGGCCTTGAATTCAGAGATCCAACTGCCTCTGCTTTCCAAGTGATGGGAAAAGAGAAGTCATCATGAATCATACTTGTGTCCATCAGGAAAAGCGTGCTCCATCTGAGATGAAGACAAGGCATGAATGACCCTGGAAAAAGCAGATGTATGGGAAAAGCAGGCTAGTCTCAGAAAGCAGTAACTGACTGTGTTACGCAAGATGACAGTGATGGAGGAGAACTCTTCATTTCTAAACTAAATTTTCTTGGGCCAATCATTTTTTCTAAGTTCTGTTATAGAAAACATTTGTTCATGGAACTGAAGAAAATGAGTAGCAGTTAAGAGTGTATATTGCTCTAGTAGATGCCTGATGCTTGAATCTGAGAACCTACAATGGGCAATTACCTATATAACTCTAACTCCAGGGAACCAGATGTTGGATGACCTTTTCCAGCTTCTGAGGGTACTTCCATTCATGTGCACACACCCACACACATACATAAGTTTAAAAATATGTCTCAAGTTGTTCAAATCACTGTCAGTAGCTGAATATGATGGCTCATGCTTATAATCCCAGGACTTGGGAAGTAGAGGCAGGAACATCAAGAACTCAAGGACAGTTTTGGCTAATAGTGAGTCCAAGGCCAGCTTAGGCTAAATGAGACCCTGATTTTAAAAAACTGTATCACTTGGAGCTAAGACGAAAGAATGGACCATCCAGAGACTGCTCCATCCGAGTGTCCATCCCATAATTAGCCTCCAAACGCAGACACTATTGCATATGCCAGCAATAATTTGCTGAAAGGACCCTGATATAGCTGTCTCTTGTGAGGCTATGCCAGCACCTGGCAAATACACAAATGGATGCTCACAGTCATCTATAGGATGGAACACAGGGCCCCCAGTGGAGGACCTAGAGAAAGTACCCAAGGAGCTGAAGTGGTCTGCAACTCTATAGGTGGAACAACTATATGAACTAATCAGTACCCCCAGAGCTCGTGTCTCTAGCTGCATATGTAGCAGAAGATGGCCTAGTCATCCATCATTGGGAAGAGAGGCCACTTGGTCTTGCAAACTTTATATGCCCCAGTACAGGGGAACGCTAGGGCCAAGAAGTGGGAGTGGGTGGGTAGGGGAGCAGGGTGGAGGAAGGGTATAGGGGACTTTTGGAATAGCATTTCAAATGTAAATGAAGAAAATATCTAATAAAAAATAAAATAAATTTTTAAAAACTGTATCATTGTTAGCAGGTCTACATGAGATAGCATATACTCAGCCCCATTTATCTATTGGCAATTGTTTGTTAATTAGTATTTGGCAATTGGTTTTGTCTGGGACAGCTAGTTAAGGGTAAAGCAGAGCAGGAGGAAGTGCCAGACAGAAGAATAAAATTTTATGCTCTGGTAGGTAAAAAGAAAGTTTTGGAATGGAAACTATCCAAGGGCAGAAAGATGGGGGTAGGCAATGCGTTGAGGAATGTCTGTTGTTGAAGGAATCAGTGGAAGAGAAGGGGACTGATAGTTGAACCAGAAAGACAGACAGTCTCAAGAGTCTCCACTCTTCCTGATACTTTTATCATAATGCTTACAATGAATGGGGGATTAAGACCGATGGGATGGGAAATCAGATTTGGAGCAGAGAATACTAATTAATCTTGTAATGTACGGCCTAACTTGGAAAAGGATGGAAGGCCAGGGAGCTATCACTTTACCAAAATACAGACCTAGGGAGACAATGAGTCTAGAGGTTGATAATAGAAAATCCAGGCTGACTGGAAGGTTAAAAATGGCTAGAGACTTGTTACACAGGTGGGAACTTTCTCCTGCAGTGAGACTGGAAGTCAGAGACAGTAGGACAAGACCACCCTGAAAAGACATACATCTCTAAGAGAAGTTATCCCTGGCACCATGTATCATAAGGAAGGACATTTCTGTTAGCAGATCTGGGAAGACTGATAGCTACTGGAGGCCTGGAGTGTCTAGCTTGACCCCCCACTTGACTCGTGGCACCTCTTCTGTGATGAAGACCATGAGCTACTCCCCGGCCTCCACTTGTTGAGTGTTGAAGTGTTAGGCCCATAATCCAGCCTACAAGTGGTTAGCTATATGGGCGTTTGGAGCACAGCACAAATTCCAGCGTCTTCGATAAGTTATCTTTGGTCCCGGGCTTGGGCAGATCAAAAGGTGCAGACTGGGATTAAGATTTGAGATAAGTAAAAGCAGTATCTGGGGAGTGGCCCCTTAAGTCCTTTGTGGCTGACTGTTGGAACGTGTGATCTTTATTTAACCCGTGTACAGGCAGGATTCATTTCTATTTCTGCTCAGTTTAGTGGACAGCCTGTCTCTCTAATGGTTTGAAATGTAAATACTGTGCACACTAAAGTGAGGTATTTCCCCACACAAAGCCAGAGGCTGGTTTCTGAATCTCCTCTGGTAACTCTAAATACCATGAACATTTTTTTAAAACAAAGAAAAGGAAAAGGCAGTGCTATCTGCTCCTTCTCTGAACTTAATGAAACTGATTGTCTCCAGGCTCCTCAATTGCATTTCTATGCAGCCTGTCTGCTGTCAGTGGAAGTTTTGAAAATTATACCATTGGATATCTTTAACCCTAAGAAAATTAAGTCAATAATCCACTATTTAATGCTTGCTTTGCCTGTGTGTGCATAAATGTAATTTGGGTAAAACAAGTATAATTAGGAAAGCAAAATAGCCTTAAAGGGATATATTGTAATAATTGATTGTGGAAGAGCTTGATTTACAAGACTCATTCTTGAGCAGGACAGGGAAGGAACCCAGGAGAGAGTCCAAGATATCCTGCCAGAAAATACAGATGTTCCTGGAGTAAGATGACCTGTACATTTTAACATGCTTAGGGAGTTTAATTCCCTTTAAGAAACTAAAGGGCTTCCTCCTGTTGAAGCAAATTCTGGAACAATCTCAGAGAAGCTTATAATGCTTGTTTATCATAAAACTGAAAACAGAAAAAACATATTTACATATTTTTCAGATTTCTTTATCAATGGTGTTATTTCCTCAGACCCCCCCCCCCCAATCTACCTAGCAAAAGACAAGGTAATAACAATAACTGACTCTCCAAATACTGTCACCAGAGATCTCAACGATCACTTTTGAAGAAAGAGGCTAATCTGGACTGGGAAGAAGCTCCCTGACAAACAGAGCGGGGGGACCCCAGCCACTTTTGTCATGTTGTGTATTTTGCAGTTATGTGTTTTGTATTTTTCCCTTGGATGTCTGAAAAAAGAAAAAGGACATTTTCTCAGAGCTTTTGTTTTGTTTTGTTTTTTAATTTCCAACAGTTTCATCACCTCTGAATTCTAGCAGGAGGCAGACCACCCCCCCAACAAGCATGCTAAGAAAGTGTTGCTTGCAGAAACTAAATGGAGACAATATACTTACCAGTTCTCTATAAAAGAATAAATGTTTCCTACCAGCCATTAAAAATGCTTCAAATCTCATTTTAGATAAGCCTCCATCCACGTACCACTTCTTGCTTTGAAGGAGAATTCAAGTCATTTTATTTCATTAAAATTTCATTAGTTTATAGAATGCATTTTAAGTTCAAGTAATGAGTAACAAATTTAATCCCATTAATAAAAGGATTATTGAAAAATACCAACTTTTGAAAAGAAAACTTTCCATTTTCTTTTTTCAGAACCCCTATTTCTGATAGAATAGTTCCTTTAAAATTATTTTGAATCCTATGGGCAGAGATGGAGAGGATAGGGCACTGGCTGAAGATTTTGTGAATTTTAGTTAGCTCTTGGAGCAAATGGTAGGTACATTATTTTCTTAAAATGTAAATGATGGTTGATATGTGTTTAAAGCATGTAGCTTTGCCACAGGGGAGCTACAGTAGGAATGCTTAAAACTATTAATGAAACCACCATTTCATCTGAAGTAAAAGAATCCAATGTGTTTCTCTTACATCTGTTTCTATGGCTCAAACCCCTGGAATTGTTTGTGTTCTTGTAAGCACAACGCACTTTAAAACCGGAAATAAACAAAAATGTCTTTGCCAGGTATAACAATGTTTAACTGGTGGGAAAAGTGTAATGAAAAGAATGAGCAAAATCTATGAAAACTTTATGGAACATGTTACCAGAATAGTGCACCAGGTTCTTCTAGGTGACAGGCAAAAATAAGTAAAATAAATAAATAGGCTTTGATACCTGTTTTAATTGACACCAAGCTGAAATCATAAGTCTAATACTGCTTGCTCAGTTTACCTTGTTGGCTGTTGTTGAAAGCATACACACTCTCTCTCTCTCTCTCTCTCTCTCTCTCTCTATATATATATATATATATATATATATATATATATTCATTTCATCCTTCAGTTTTCTTTCATTTGTATTTGGAAATCAATACTTAAATCTGGCATGGCCATTTCAACAGTAAATGAGAGGGCGTCTCAGTTCAGTTTCCCCAGGCAGCTATAATTTCAGTCCTTTCTTTCTGTGCTCAGGGAAATGAACCAGGATCCTTGGGAGCTCCTACAGCAAAGACATCTAATTAAAGCACCACCAAGAAAACACACAATGTTTCACTGTACAACACAGTGCCACTAAGTGGTGTACCCACTTAGTGCCCACTAAGTGTACCCACACAGTACCCATAGAGTGGGGTTGAGCTAAAGGCTGAAGCACTGAATAAAATGACAAGGGACATACTTTCTAAATAGGAGTCTCCAACTTGGTCAGGGTCCCCATAAGTACTGCTCAATCCATTTCTCAGTTTAGCAGCAGTAAACACTTGGCAAAGCCCCAGAAAGCCAACACTCATGGCTTCCTTTGGCACAGATGGTTATCAGCACTCAAGGACCTCTCCAGTCTTAACTCCTGGTAATGACACTCTGTTTAGATAGCGTCTGGGGATTAACTGGCAAGAAGCTGTCTCCTGATACTGGTTTCTTCTGTCCAGGGTTGACAAGAGAATGCCATGCCCACCACTTCTCAGTGCTGTGCTGGAGCTGAGAGAGGCCATCAGACAGACCTCCATCGTCCTGGTGTTGTGCACTTGTCCTTCCCAGGGACTAGAATTGCAGTTAGAAAGGAAAACAATGGCCGTCAGTGCCACACTGGAGAATGGTAATGGGAGGAAATGACAGAGACACAGGAAACTGGGAGAGTGGGTTTCTTACACAAACAAACCCAGGGAGAAACAAGACTAGAGAAACAAAGGTGAAGCTGGAGGAAAGAGCCTGGACCACAGGAGAATGTGGTCAGTGGAGGGGGCAAAGCCACATTGTTCCTTTGTGCAAGTGGCAACTCTGGGTGGTCCAGTATCCCTAGGCTACTGGAGTACAAGACAATGGAGAGGTTTTCTTTTTTGTTTTTTTATTTTTTTCATTTTTGGTTTTTGGTTTTGTTGAGTGTTTGTTTGTTTGAAGAAGCCATTCTCAACTCCTAAACCTGATAAACAACTTCAGTGAAGTAGCTGGATATAAGATTAACTCAAACAAATCAGTGGCCTTTCTCTACACAAAGGATAAACAGGCTGAGAAAGAAGTTAGGGAAACAACACCCTTCACAATAGTCACAAATAATATAAAATACCTTCGTGTGCTCTAACTAAGGAAGTGAAAGATCTGTATGATAAGAACTTTAAGTCTCTGAAGAAAGAAATTGAAGAAGATCTCAGAAGATGGAAAGATCTCCCATGCTCATGGATTGGCAGGATCAATATAGTCAAAATGGCTATTATGCTGAAAGCAATCTACAGATTCAATGCAATCCCCATCAAAATTCCAACTCAATTCTTCACAGAGTTAGAAAGGGCAATTTGCAAATTTTCAAATAACAAAAAACCTAGGATAGCAAAAACTATTCTCAACAATAAAAGAACCTCTGGTGGGATTACCATCCCTGACCTCAAGCTGTACTACAGAGCAATTGTGATAAAAGCTGCATGGTACTTGGTACAGTGACAGACAGGGAGGTCAAAGGAATAGAATTGAAGACCCAGATGTATGAACCCATACACCTATGGTCACTTGATCTTTGACAAGGGAGCTAAAACCATCCAGTGGAAAAAGGATAGTATTTTCAACAAATGGTGCTGGCTCAACTGGCAGTTATCATGTAGAAGAATTCGAATTGATCCATTCTTATCTCCTTGTACAAAGCTCAAGTCTAAGTGGATCAAATACCTCCACATAAAACCAGAGACACTGAAACTTATAGAGGAGAAAGTGGGGAAGAGCCTTGAAGATATGGGCACAGGGGAAAAATTCCTGAGCAGAACAGCAATGGCTTGTGCTGTAAGATCAAGAATAGACAAATGGGACCTCATAAAATTGCAAAGCTTCTCTAAGAAAAAAGACACTGTCAATAAGACAAAACGACAATCAACAGATTGGGAAAAGATCTTTACCAATCCTAAATCTGATAGGGAGCTTATCCAATATATATAAAGAACTCAAGAAGTTGGACTCCAGAGAACCAAATAACCCTATTAAAATGGGGTACAGAGCTAAACAAAGAATTCTCAACTGAGGAATACCAAATAGCTGAGAAGCACCTAAAAAATGTTCAACATCCTTAATCATCAGGGAAATGCAAATCAAAACAACCCTGAAATTCCACCTCATACCATCCAGAATGGCTACGATCAAAAACTCAGGTGACAGCAGATGCTGGCAAGGATGTCGAAAAAGGAACACTCTTCCATTGCCGGTGGGATTGCAAGCTGGTACAACCATTCTGGAAATCAGTCTGATGGTTCCTGTGAAAATTGGACATAGTACTACCTGAGGATCCAGCAATACCACACCTGAGCATATTCCCAGAATATGCTCCAACTTGTAATATTCCACATGTTCCACTATGTTCATAGTAGACTTATTTATAATAGCCATAAGCTGGAAAGAACCCAGATGTCCCTCAACAGAGGAATTGATACAATGGAATACTACACAGCTATTAAAAATAATGAATTTATGAAATTCTTAGACAAAGGGATGGATCTGGCAGATATCATCTTGAGTGAGGTAACCCAATAACAAAAGAACACACATGATATGCACACACTGATAAGTGGATATTAGCCCAGAATCTCAGAATACCCAAGATATAATTAGCAACATACATGAAACTAAAGAAGAAGGAAGACCAAAATGTGGATACTTTAATCCTTCTTAGAAGGGAGAACAGGATACCCATGGAAGGAGTTACAGAGACAAAGTGTGGAGCAGAGACTGAAGGAACAACCATCCAGAGACTGCCCCACCTGGGGATCCATCCCATAAACACCCACCAAACCCAGACACTATTGAAGATGCCAACAAGATTTTGCTGACAGGAACCTGATATATCTGTCTCCTGAGAGGCTTTGCCAGTGCCTGGCAAATACAGAAGTGGATGCTCACAGCAATCCATTGGACAGAGCACAGAGTCTCCAATGAAGGAGCTAGAGAAAGTACCCAAGGATCTGAAGGGATTTGCAGCCCTATAGGAGGAAAAACAATATGAATTAACCAGTACCCCCCAGAGCTCCCTGGGACTAAACCACCAATCAAAGAAAACACATGGTGGGACTCATGTCTCTAGCTGCATATGTAGCTGAGGATGGCCTAGTTGGTCATCAATGGGAGGAGAGGTCCTTGGTCTTGTGAAGGTTGTATGCCCCAGTACAGGGAACGTCAATGCAGGAAGCGAGAGTGGGTAGGTTGGGGAGCAGGGTGAATGGGGAAGCGAAAGGGGATTTTCGGAGAAGAAACTAGGAAAGGGGATAACATTTGAAATGTAAATAAAGAAAATATCTAATTAAAAAAAAGTCATCTTCACTCTCATGAGTAGGAAGAGAACAGGAAGGATCAAGTTCAAATATGAGGAGGCTGATATGACAGAGAGAGAGAGTACTGGGAGGAAGAAATGGATCTGCTTGGAGGCTGGTGGGCGGGGGTGAGCTAGAAACCTAAGACAGTAGAAACTCCCAGGAATCTATGAGGATGACCCTAGCTAAGACTTCTAACAATGGGGGATAATGAAACCTGAAGTTGACAAGGAATGACATCTCCTGTAATCAGGCAAGTCTTCCAATGGAGGAATTGGGACACTGTCTTAGTCAGGGTTTCTATTCCTGCACAAACACCATGACCAAGAAGCAAGTTGGGGAGGAAAGGGTTTATTTGGCTTACACTTCCACATCGCTGTTCATCACCAAAGGAAGTCAGGACTGGAACTCAAGCAGGTCAGAAAGCAGGAGCTGATGCAGAAGCCCTGGAGGGATGTTCTTTACTGGCTTGCTTTCCCTGGCTTGCTCAGCCTGCTCTCTTATAGAACCCAAGACTGCCAGCCCAGAGATGGTCCCACCCCCAAGGGGCCCTTGATCACTAATTGAGAAAATGCCTCACAGCTAGATCTCATGGAGGCATTTCCCCAACTGAAGCTCCTTTCTCTGTGATAACCTCAGCTGTGTCNCCCCAAGGGGCCCTTGATCACTAATTGAGAAAATGCCTCACAGCTAGATCTCATGGAGGCATTTTCCCAACTGAAGCTCCTTTCTCTGTGATAACCTCAGCTGTGTCAAGTTGACACAAACCTAGCCAGTACAGACACCAAGCCAGCCACAAAGCCTTCTACCCACAATGTATCCTTTCTACAAGGTGTGCAGGGGTAAATTAAGGGAATAGCCAACTGGTTCAGCTTGAGACCCATGCTATGAGAAAGAGCTCACACCTGACACTATTAATGATATTCTGCTATGCTTGCAGACAGGAGTCTAGCATAACTGTCATCTGAGAGACTTCACCAAGCAACTGATGGAAACAGAAGCAGAAACCTACATCCAAACATTAGGCAGGGCTTGAGGAATCTTGTGGAGGAGGAAGGACTGAAGGAAGGAGCCAGAGAGATCAAGTAGTCAACAAGAATCAACTAAAGTCAGTCAATTGGTTCCCACAGAAACTGAAGTACCACCTAGAGAGCATGCATGGAATGGACCTAGGCCCTTTGTGCATATGTAACAGCTATGCAACTTGTTCTTCATATGGAACTCCTAACAGCAGAAGCAGGGACTGTCTTTGACGCTGTTGCCTGCCTTTGGATCCCTTTCCCCTAACTGGGCTGCTTTGACTAGCCTCAATAGGAGAAGATGTACCTAGTCCTACTGCAACTTGATATGCCAACATGGGTTGATATCCACAGTAGGCCTCTCTTTCTCTGAGGACAAAGCAGGGAGCAGGGCTGTGGAGAAGGGAAGTGAGAAGGAAAGACATAGAGAAGAGGAATGGGAAACTGCAACTAGGAAGTAAAATTGATAATCAATTAAAAGAAAAAAAGAAGCTATGGAAGATCAAAGCTGTTCACCTCAGAACACTCAGGAAGTAGAAGAGAGGAATAGTCCAAGAACAGGATACTATTCTCAGGGAGGCCTCTAGTGACTGACATCTACCAAATGGAATCCACCTTCCAATAATGTTGCCAAATAGTAAATCCATCAGAGAATCAATCCACTAATGAGGATGAAACCTTCATGATCAATAACCTCTCACATCTGGATCCACAACTGGGAAATCAAGGCTTTAACAGGTGAGCTTTTAAAGAATAATTGATATGCAAACCATAAGTGTCCTTGTGGACAGGGATGATCCTTTTTATGTCCAAAATCATGGTAGACCAGATGTACCTTTTTGATCTTTCTTCCCATGATCACTACAACAGATGCCTTGAGGGCACAGGTCTCAACATGGACAGCTGTCCTTGGGCCTTAGTTTCTGAAGTAATGGGAACTAAATAAAGCTTCAGAGAGGTTTGAACACAAGTGGATATTCTAATCACCAAAAGACACAATTGCCAAGCTGTAACTGCAGTTTTCCTCACATTTTAATTCTTTGCCTACCCTTCTTCACAAAAGCTGTAAACTTTTTCATTTACCTTCCTGAGTGTCTCTAGACTTGCTGTTTCAATTCTAATAATTACCTAACCCTAACATTTGTTCTCATTATAACACTATGTCTTCACATGTTCTTTTCTAGTTAATTAATTAATTATTTAATTAATGCATTCATTAATTAAACTTCCATCTCGATTGCAGCTTCCCTCCCCTCTATTCCTCCCAGTTCCCCCTCCTCATGTCTCCTCTCCCCTTCTCCCCTATTTTCTGCTTTGAAATTCCTCCTTTCTCCTCAGAAAAGGGGAGGTCTCCTGTGGACATCAATCTACCTTGACATATAAGGTGCAGTAGGACTAGGCACGTTTTCTCCTATTGAGGTTGGAGAAGACAGCCCAGATAGGTGAAAGGGATCCAAAGGCAGGCAACAGAGTCAGAGACAGCCCCTTGTTTTCATATGTATCCAAGACTGCCATCTGCCATCTGCCATCTGCCATCTGGGTGTGTGCTGCCAGGCTTCCTCCCATGGTAGTGAACTAAACCTCTGAACCTGTAAGCAAATCCCAATTAAATATTGTCCTTTCTAAGTCATGTCATTGTCATGATGTCTCTTCATAGCAAAACAACACTAAGACAAGTTTCATGCTCTAATTTTTAATTGAGTTCTTTGATTTCTTAGAGTTTAGTTTTAAAAAACTCTTTGAATATTCTAGACACCAATCTGTATAAGATATATAGCTGATAGAAACAATTACCATTTTTAAGTTGCCTCGTCATTCATATGATAATGCTCTTTGGTGTGAAGAGTTCTGTAGACTCCTGAGATCCCAATTATCAATTGTCAGTCTGGATGCTTGCCTTAGCTAAGGTTTCATTGCTGTGAAGAGATACTATGACCACAGCAAGTCTTATAAAGGAAACCATTCAATTGGGGCTTGCTTACAGGTTCAGAGGTTCCATCCATTATTATTATTGTGGGAACATAGCAGCATCTAGGTTGGCATGGTGCTGGAAGAGCTGAGAGTTCTACCTCTTGTTCTGAAGGCGGCTAGGAGAAGACTGGCTTCAAGGCACCTAGGAGGAGGGTTTTAAAGCCCATGCCCACAATGATACAGATACTCCAACAAGGCCACACCTACTCCAACAAGGCCATATCTCCTAAAAGTACACTTCCTGGGTTAAGCATTTACAAAGCATCACAATACTTGTCCTATTCAGAGTCTTATTCATTAAGTCTTTCTTGTACCTGGAGTTGAGGTGTATTTCCTATTTTCTATCAGACTCTACAAAATAGAAAAGAGAAGAACACCTTAAAATTCTTTCTCATGAAATCAGTATAACCATGGTACTCAAACTAGAATAAGAGCAATTTTCAAAAAGAGAATTATAGGTCAATCTTTCTGATAAACACATATGCAAAAATTCTCAATAAATATCTGCACACACATGATGAAGATGGAGAAAGCTTCATCTCAAAGATGCAGACATGGTTCAACATGTATAAATCAATAACTGTAATCTACCACATAAAACAACTAATGGACAGAAATCATGTAATCATCTTATTAGATACAGAAAAGGTTATGACACAGTCCAGCAACCCTTCATGATAAAAATTCCTGAGTCTGAAGATTTATGATATATATCTCAACACAGCAAAGGCAAGGTATTATAAACACAGCCAGCATCATGCTAAGCAGAGGGAAACATGAAGCATTCCCAATAAACTCAGGAAAAAGACAAGGTGTCCACTTGTTTGAAGTCTTAGCTAGGACAAGAAGATGAGGGAAGCTAAAGGTGGATACAAATAGGAAAGAAAGAAGTCAAAGTATCCACATTTGAAGCTTTGATTCTACCCATAAAAATTCTAAAGACTACAAGAGAAAATTTCACAGCTGATAAATGTATCCAGTAATGTAGCAGGATACAAAAATCAACATATAAAAACCAGTAGCCTTCCTATATATCCATGACAACCATAGAGAAGTAAATCAATGATATAATCCCATTCACAATAGTAACTTTAAAATCTTGGTATAAATTCAACCAAGCAACGGAAAACCTTGTGTGGTGAGAACTTTAGATCCCAGAATATATTGAAGAAGTTACCAGAAGATGGAAAGACTGTCTGTTCCTGTGGACTGGCAGTATTGACATGGTGAAAAGCAGCAAATACTTTTAGAGATGGTTTCCTATTTGTCTACTCTCTTTTGTCTCTATTCAAAATATTAATGGTGACCATTTATTTCTTCATTTTGTTATTTTTGGACTCTATTTACTGGACACCATATTTGATGGATTTCTTTTGCACAGTAGCTTGGAGAATGCATTCCATTGTGGGTTTGTCTGTTTTGTTGTTTGTTTGTTTGAGGAGCCCCAATAAAGAGATACTTAGACTTAATGCATGTGGACTTCATGAAGTTTCCTAGATTAACAAGCACATATCTTGAGATGTTTAGAACCATAGGGCTAGGCTCTTAACAGCCCTAGGCTGACTGAATAGGAAGACAATCTTTGGGGATTTCTTGTAACTGTAGAAGCAGTATCTCTTCAGATAGCTTTCTCTAGCCTGGGACTTGGGATCCTCCTTCCTCTGCCTCCAGAGTGTTGGGATCACAGGTCTGAGCCACCATGCTTAGTGGAAAGACAGTCTATCTGTTGGCATCAAAGACCCTTGAAACCTGTGACATCACATAGGTGACAGCATGACCTTTTCACCTGTTGCCAAGACAATGACCACCATATTCCCAGAATCTATTGGGCTCACCTCCTACCTTTACCTGTGAACATCCATATATATAAGAGGAATGCCTCTCTCTAAAAGTAAAAACCATCTCTAAAAGTATTTGCTGCTTTTCACCATGTCAATACTGCCAGTCCACAAGCACAGACAGTCTTTCCATCTTCTGGTACCCTCTTCAATATATTCTGGGTTCTAAAGTTCTCACCACACAAGTTTTTCCGTTCCTTGGTTGAATTTATACCAAGATTTTAAAATTACTATTTTGAATGGGATTATATCATTATCTCTCTCTCTTCTCTCTCTCTCTCTCTCTCTCTCTCTCTCTCTCTCTCTCTCTCTCTCCCTCTCTCCCTCTCTCCCTCTCTTCCTTCCTTCTCTTTCTGCCGCCACCTTCCTTGTCCCTCTCTCTCCCAATAAACCTCTTAACAGGTGGAACTGCTTTGGCCTGGTGTGTTATGTTCAGATGCAAGCCGATATTCTAACACATCATTTGGTGCTGGAACCCCGGAACTCAGTGGTACGGTCAGTCCACAGTGGGGACTGACAGAAGCAGTGGGATCACGGTCATGTGGTCCCTCATGGAGCGGGTAGGCTGCTACCACAGACCATAGCTTGCAACCATGGCTTCCATGAGTATGCGGACTCACTACCGTACTCAGCTACAACCGTCACCAGAGGAGCAGGCCAGAACTCTCCTTTCCCAGTGGGACTTCTGCCCGGACTGCTGTGTGTGCTGGCTCCGAGCAGCGTGGCATTCCAGCCCCTCAGCTGGTTGCTTCAGTATCACAGGCTTCCACCATGTGAGCTGCTGCTGGTGCCACCGTGGGACATATGAACTTCTAACACATGAGCTGTGCCACTCTGGTCCATCTTGTGGGACTAGCTTCTGCTGGGTCCACACCACCTATTCAGTTCCATGTTTCTATTTACCAGTTCACTAGAATTCTCTCACGGACACGGGGATATTAATTGGTAGCATTGGTCTACCAAGTAGGACCTGGCCAGCTTTTTCTGGGAGCTAAGGGGTTGGCATTTCACAGCCGTGGTCCTTATGACCAGCCTCCCAGCTGACATACGAGTTAGGTCATCAACATTTGGGTGACTATTCCCTCAAAAACAGCTCTCGTTCCCCTCCCCTTCTAGGTTTTTGCAGCCACTTAAGAAACCCCTGGATCAAGGGTAGAGCACTTTCTATAGTAAGTCTGGGACTTAGTGTGAAGCCTCTAGGGGGTTCTTGTGACAACTTGGGCCTCTAGCCTGGCTGATTTCTTTTTTGTTGTTGAATTGTTCTTGGGACACTGGTATGAATAATCCAGTAACCCCCCACCCCCAATGGGTGCTGTGATGTCTTTGAATGTATCTCCAGGCACCGCACTGGGATGTCTCCTGGAAAATATCAAATCTTTGAAGCTAATGCCTGCCTCGAAGGAATCAAAATTAATATACCTCTGCAATAGCAATAAGGTCTGGATTCAGTACCAGCTAGATAATAGCTTCAAATGGCCACTTAATGGCACCCTAGATCCAATTATTTTAAGGGATCTTCACACATACAGAGAACTGGTAAGTGGAAAGACGTCCCCTATATCCAAGGATTCATCTATCTTTGCTCCAATCCCTCTACATGCTCCTCTTGTTCCCCAGTCCAACTTCTCTGCCAGACAACACTACAATGTTAGATCCAGCTAATAAACCACCTTCTTCCTGCCACAGATCTGTTTCCACACTGCTGAAAACCCAAACTGCTGCCTCAGTTTCTCCTTCTCACTAGGATACCCCAGAGCCTGCTACCAGACTCCTCCCCTTCTTCTGTGCCAGCCGAAGGTCACTCCAAACACCCTACACTGGCATCTGTCTTCACTCCTCTTACCATGCACTCTAAGGCCACAGCCAAATCCCCAAGCCCTTCTCCCCCCCCAGAGACACCTGACCTAGGACAGGTCCTTCCTCTAAGAGAAGTTGCTGGGGTAGATGGCCTTGTCAGAGTACATCTTCCTTTCTCACTGAGTGAACTTTCTCAAAAAGAAATCAGTTTGGGTTCCTATACCTCTAACTCCTCCTCCTTTATTAAGGAGTTCCAATACATTATTCAATATTACAGCTTGACTTTCCACGATGTACATATGATAATAACTTACTTCCTTAGGAATGCAGGCGAGTATGGGAGCAAGTGAGAACACATGCAGATGAAATTCATCAAACAGATAAAGCATAGCCAATCGGATTGGAGGCAGTGCCTGACCATGATCCTCGATGAGATTATAATTCCACAGGTGGTATTTTGTCCAGAGACAGGTTTATCACATGTCTTTTGGCAGGCCTAAGAAAGGCAGCCTTAACAGGCTTAAGGCTGGTAAATTTTGAAAAACTCCAAGAGGTTGTCCAGGATAAGCAGGAAAATCCATCTCAATTTTTAGAATGCCTCACAAAGGTTTTGTTGCAGCATACCCATCTGGACCCTGAAAACCCAGAAGGTAAGCAACTTCTGATGACCTACTTCTTTTCCCAGAGCTACCCCAACATAAAAGCTAAACTCAAAAAGCTGGAGAGGGGACCCCTAACTCCACAGGCAGAAGTTTTAGTGCTGGCCTTCAAAGTGTACCATGGGAGAGATGAGAATGTCTGCAAACAAAAATACCATATGCTGGCAAAGGCTGTCCAACCAGCCCCAGCGGCTGCCCTGAACTCATGGACTTCTAAGACTCAGTGACCACCAGGTACCTGCTACAAATGTGGTCAGCAAGGTCATTGGGCAAAAGCCTGCCCTAACTTCTGAAAGCCAAGAGGACCATGCCCTAGGTGCCATCAAGAGGGATATTGGGCTGTTGATTGCCATCATGTTATGCAGAACAGAGGGACATCACCCCCAGATAACCCTCCAGCTGATTTCCTAGGCTTGGCTATGGCCGACTGAGGACGCCCAAACTCTCCTGACCTGACCACTGCCATCACTAACAGGAAACCCCGGGTAGATATCGTGGTATGTGGGCAACCCATTTCCTTTCTCTTGGATACTGGAGCCACTTACTCGGTCCTGATGGAGTTTGGGGGACCCACTTCTCCTTCTCATCTTCCTATTGTTAGGGTAGGAGGACAGCCTTACCTCCCTGACCAGACCCCACCTTTGCATTTTTAAGGGTGTGCCTCTCACCCATTCATTTTTGGTAGTGCCAACATGTCCTGTCCCCTTATTGGGAAGGGATCTTCTAGCTAGGCTGTGAGCCTCTATTTCCTTTGCTTCCCCCATTCGCCTAAACCCAAGCTCACCGGAAGTTCCTCTGTTCCTTCTTCTAGCCAGCCAACCTACTAACACTACCATGTTATTTCCTTTACCAGATTCTCATGTAGATCCTGGAGTCTGGGATGTCCAGAACCCCTCTGTTGCTAAACACCATTCTCCTGATGTCATCCAATTACTGGACTCTACCAGGTACATAACCCAAGCTCAATACCCTCTCTGTCTCTCCAGAGCCTCAGGGGACTTAAGCCTATCATTTCTGACCTCTTGAGAAAAACAAAACAAAACAAAACAAAACAAAAAACCAAAACTCCTTCACCCTACCTCTTTCCCTTTTAATAACCCTATACAAGCAGTTAAGAAAACTAATGGTACCTATTGCCTGGTTTAAGACATCAGGCACAGTGGTTCCTCTCTATCTTGTTGTGGCTAACCCTTACACCCTTCTTTCCACTATCCCCTTGGGTACTTCTCATTTCTCAGTCCTAGATCTCAATGATGTATTTTCTCTATCCTTCTAGATGCCCAGGCTTAGAACATATTTGCCTTTACCTGGAAAGATACTGATACTCACTTTTCTACTCAACTTACCTAGACTGTTGTACCTCAGGGATTCCAGGACAGCCCACATGTACGTATTTGGTCAGGCCCTGGCTTCTGACTTACTATCTCTGTCTCTCCCTAAATCTAAGATTATACTTTACATAGATGACGTCCTTTTCTGTAGCCCCTCTCTAGAAATTAGCCAATCTGATACCTCTGCTCTTCTAAATTTCCTTTCCTGTCAAGGCTACAGGGTCTCATCTTCTAAAGTCCAACTGTCCACCTCTCATGTCACCTTTTTGGGACTAACAATTACCCCAAGCCACAAGGATATTATCTTAGATAGAAAGAATCTGATTCGGTCTCTGACTATTCCTTCTACAAAGGAATAGATTTTATCATTCCTAGGAATAGCTAGTTTTTTACTTTCATAGGTTCCTTCCTTTTCCTTCCTTTCTCATCCCTTATATGAAGCAGCATTAGGCCCCACCCATGAACCTCTTCTCAAACCTATTACCAAGCCCTTTCAAAGGCTCCAAGAGGCTCTCCTTAAGGCCCCAGCTTTACATATCCCTGATTTGACTCATTCTTTTTCCCTCTGTGTAACTACAAAAGGGGATTTGCTCTTGGAGTCTTAAGTCAACTGGGACCTTCTTTTGCACCCGTAGCATACTTGTCAAAAACAAAAACAAAACAAAACAAAACAAACAAACAAACAAAAAAACTAGATCTAACCATGCAGGGATGGGCACCTTGTATCCATACCTTAGCAGCCACCGAACTCCTTATTCAAGAGAAGAAAACAACAACAACAACAACAACAAAAAAAAAACCTAACCTTTGGGTCACCTATATCTGTCTTCTCTTCTGATAACTTGTCACAGCTACTAACTTATAAAGGCTTACAGATTCTACCTCCATCCAGGGTTCTTTCTCTTCAGGTAGCTCTAATAGAAGACTCCACACTCACCTTCCAATCATGCCTGCCTCTTAATATTTCCAATCTTCTTCCTCAACCAAATACTGACCACTCCCTATATCACTCCTGCACTGAAATCCTTCACACATACAGGAGGGCACATTGCCTCATGCCCTCTATACCTGGTATACAGATGGCAGCTCCTTTTTACATGAAGGGGACAGAAGAGCTGGCTATGCTATAGTATCAGACACCGAGGTGGTGGAGGCACAGGCCCTTCCTGCTCATACCACCAATAAATAGGTTGAACTAATAGCCCTTACCTGTGCCTTTCAACCAGCACAGGGAAAAAAAATCCCTCAACATCTACACAGATACCAAATATCCTCCTGTCCCACACTACTATCTGGAAGGAGCATGGGTTAGTTACCACAAAAGGAGGATCAGTAACTAATGCAAACCAAATTATGGCTATGCTAAAGGCCTCCCATCTCCCGACAGCTATTGGGATTGTCCACTGTAGATCCCACCAGACAGGTGATTCTATTGTCTCCAAGGAAAACAACCAACATAACAAGACAGCCAGAGCTCTAGCCCTTAGTCGCCTAGATTTGTCTCATCCTCCCCAGGTCATTTTTACACTACAACCTACATCTCTACCTTCACCCCCTGACACCCACTAAACTTTGTCCTATCCTCACCAACTCTTTCATCCTAACAGCCAAGCAATGTCTTTTTTTTTTTTTTTGTCAAGACCCACCTACAGCCTACTACCTAGGACCTAAGCTTTTAAAAATCTATCACTGTATCTTGCAAAATCTGTCAGATGTCTGACTCCAACTCAAGATATTGTAGCACCCCTTTTCCTACCCATCAGGCTGGAGGTTCCCTTCCTGGAACTGACTGGCAACTTGACTTTACCCACATTCCCACTGTCAGACATGCCAAGTACCTTCTGGTCTTGGTGGACACATTCTAAGAGTGGGTAGAGGCATTTCTCACAACTAACAAAAGGGCTCAGACAGTCTCTGAGCTCCTCCTCTGAGAGATCATCCCCTGGTTTGGTGTCCCAGCCTCTCTCCAATCAGACAATAGTCCTGAATTTACTTCCCAAGTTTCTCAAATGCTATCTAAGGCCCTAGACATCCCCTGACATTTTCATATCCCCTACCACCCTCAATCTTCAGGTAAGGTAGAAAGAACTAACTGTTCTTTATAAACCATTCTTGTTAAGCTGTCACAAAAACTTCACCTTGATTGGATAAAACTCCTACCTCTGGCTCTTTTCAGGCTACAAACTCTCCCCAAGCGACCCTCTCCTCATCTTTTGAATTCATGTATGGACATCCAGTCCTAACTCCTTGTCTTTCACCTAAATGCTATCCCCTCCCAGACCATCTGCTTACCCCATTACCTTGCCACCTCCATTCTCCCATATGGAACTTTGCTGACCACCATATACCACAGCTATACACTGTCTACTGTACACTGCCTGTCAACATTGGAGATCAAGTCATTCTATCCCCTACACATTATCAGCCCTCACCCCTCTCTCCCAAATGGCAGGGCCCTTTTATAGTAATCCTCGTGATACCTACAGCTGCTAAACTCGAGGGACTTTCTCATTCAGTCCATCTGTCTCAACTCAAACCTTTCATTCCTCCACCTAAAAATGACACTTCTTCATACACATCAACCCTAACAGGACTATGCTCTGTTAAGTTCTGAGGATACATATACTAGGATCACAGACCAATCATTTCTTCTATCAACACTGCAAGACACTCTTTTTCTACATACAAGACCCACAGAATTCCAGGTAGGAGACAGGAGTTGTTGAAACAGATCCTTTGGCAGCTGTGGTGCTTCAGAACCAATAGGGGCTAGATGTCCTGACAGCTAAAGACGGTGGTCTTTGCCTGTTCCTTCAAGAAAAATGCTGTTTCTACATCAACCACTCTGGGACAGTAAGAAACAAAATCCAGGAGCTACAGTTAGATATAAAGAACTTCAGGGACCATGAGACCTCCATTTCTGATATTTTTGAAAATCCTCTATGAAAGTGGATACTCCCTTTTATAACACCTTTCCTGGTCATCTTCCTGGCGTTATTATTTGCTCCCTGCCTCATTAATCTTGTTTCTACATTCCTTCAATGACAAATACAAAAAAATTTCTAACCAAAGTATTAATCAGCTCCTGTAACAGGATTATCAGCAGCTGCTAGAGAAGAGTCACTGATCCCAATGGTGAAAGTCAGCTACACCCCAAAATTGACGATGCCCCTAGACAACAGGAAGCAGCTTAAGAGACACAGCGCCCTCATTTCCTTTTCACCATCGGCTTCCCTCTCCCTATCTTTTCCTTCTCTTTATAATAACAAGAAGGGAGGTATGTTGGCATCAGGACCTCTGAAACCTGTGACATCATATAGGCAACAGTGCAACCTCCATGCCTGTTGCCAACACAGTGGCCACCATATTCCCAGAATCCATTGGCCTCACCTCCCACCTTTACTTGT